>OZ020176.1:9482025-9591234 GCA_963971145.1 Sussaba pulchella
GAGATAATGCTACAATTAGATTAAGTCCCTATTTTTCAACGTAAGTCGAAAAATGTCAATCGTAGGCAAAAAATGCAAATAACTAATGTTGTAGAGAATTTCATTCCCTACAAAATTGTTCATATTCATTTACGCGGTAAGGTTATAAATAAACAAGAAAATGCGATAACAAAAATGTTACTTCGATTTCCTGACTAAATATCAATTGTAGATAAAAAATGATAATAACTAAAGTTGTACAAAATTTTATTCTCTACAAAATTATTTTTTACCATCATCACGGTAAACTTATAAATAAACGTGATAATGAGGTAAATATAGAAATTTACTCCGAGTTTCCAACTTAATTAAAAAAATATCGATCGTAGACAAAAAATGCTAATGACCAAAGTTGTAGAGAATTTCATTCCCTACAATATTGTTCCTATTTATTTACGCGATAAATTAATAAATAAATGAGATAATGCAACAATTAGATTAAGTTCCTATTTTTTAACGTAAGTCGAAAAATATCGATCATAGAGAAAAACTTGTAATAACTAAAGTTGTAGAAAATTCAATTTCCTACAATTTTTGTTCCATGCATTTTTCGGCTAGAGTTGAAAATGAGCGAGTTATTCAACAAAAACTGATTTTCCTTAAATTCAAGATGGCGGACGTAGCAGGGGGTTTTTGAGGTCGAAAATCGGGACTTAAGCTACCAGAGGCACCCCCTAAAGAAATATGAAAGAATTTTGCTGTTACAAATTTTTTAGTTTCAAAAGTCTTGGGGGACTGGGCTATCAGTCGTTTCCAAGTCTGCACAAACTCCCGGATGAATAATGAACGACGTATCGCTCAGTGAAACATCGCAAACACTCGCGAAGAGTCCCGGAAGTGTGCTCGATCCACGTAAATATGCTGTTTATCCTTACATACACACATATATTCGTCGGGTCGAAACAAGACGTAAGAACCTTACGAGCAACGTCGTCTCTCGTGTTTTCTTGTAACCCTGCAATTCCCTCGTGGCAATCGTCGTGTTTCTCGTCGCTCGCTTCTCCGCGTACCGCGTTATGTACTCGTGCTTCACACGCCGGTTAAAAGCGTGAGGATCCGACACCGGCCCGAAGGGAAGTAGAAGAGTCGGAAGGGTTGGTGGCAAAGCAGCTGGTTAAATATTCCAGGCACGAAACCGAAACACTTTGGACCAAGCTCAAATCCCGCTTTCAACGTTCCGACTACAACGGCCTCTTGCGGTAAGAGCTTCGTACCGTGAGTAAGGAAACTGTAACATAAGAACCGATGAAACCCGGGGGATGAGAAACCGAAGAAACATCTGCCCCTATCAACCTTCCACGAACGAACTCCTCGGGGGCTTCTTCACGTGCCTTCGCGTGATCCGTTCGACCGTATAAAAACGAAAGGTATAATAATTCGCGCGTACACGAAGAGATTGCCACTTAAACTCGATGCACCGAACTCGTGCAACCGTAAATACACGATAATCGTAAAACTCAGTGGCTGCGTGTTCCGATTAAACATTCGATTTTATTTCATTTATTATCTTTTCAAATTTATTATATTCTCAATTTCTCTCTGAAACGAAAATTTTCACGATTTTCTCAAATTATTTGTGTCAATCGAAATCCATCAATGATTAAAAATTCGTAAACGATTATTGAGGTGTCTACAATTATTTATTGACGCAATTATAGACGTTAGACTGATGAAACCGAAGCTGAATAAAGATTTCGTATTGATTGGACAGTTGCGTGTTATCGCTGCGGAGTGAGTTGAATTATACAAAGCCAAGAACCAGGTCGTAATTGTCCTACAATCCGTAGTCCGTCGATCGTTGTTAGTGCAGTATTTGTCCACGTTGTATGCATGGACTTACGGCACGGAAACACCGAACGCGACAAACGTGAGGTTTCCGTGCGGTGTGTTCGCGCGCAAAGGGCTTTCGATATATACAGACATGAGCACATGGGCTGTAGGGACCGAGCGAATAAACGTACACACGCACACCCTCGAAGAGAGAAAGAGAAAGTGGGAGAAAGAGAGAGAGAGAGAGGACTTAGATGAAGGAAGAACGGTACATAAACCGAGAGAAACCCCGGAGTACCGGTGGCATCACGCACTCAACAGTGACAACTGCTTAATGACAAACCCTCGTTCTCACTCGCACGTACGTGGCGCACGCCGCGCACACGAGAGTGTATTTACAATTGGCTAGTTGTGCAGCGACAATCGAATTTGGTAGAACGTCGGCCTGCTGTTCAATTCACCGGCTGCCCATTGCCGCGGCTTGTAGGCTTCTCAAGTCATCGCGTGTGTTGGACAACGCGTCGTGTTTATCCACACTAGCACGTTTGTAGTGCAACATGATTGCGAGTGCCAATGCGATGATTCACATATACGTGCGAGTTTCTGTGCAAACGAGTGTGAGTGAGCTTGAGCGAATTTTTCTAAGTGTTAGTGCGAGTTAATGAGTGTGAGTGTGAGTGTTAGTGCGAGTAAGTGAGTGACTGTGATTGTGAGTGTGAGTGGGAGTGAGAGTGTGAGTGTGAGTGTGAGTGTGAGTGTGAGTGAGAGTGGGCATTCAAGTGATTGATTTTAACTTAATCAATTTGAGTACGTAAGTGATTGATTGTAATGGATCGTGATTGATTGAGTAAGTGGGAGTGAACGTAGGTGATCGTGGAGGAGAGTTAGTGTAAATAAGTGTGTGAGTGCGAGTGAATGAGAGTTTTAATGAGAGTGAGTGAGCGTGAGTGACTTTGAATGAAAGTGACTGAGCGAGAGGAACTGAGTGAGAGTAAGTGAGAGTGGGTAAGAGCACGTGAGAGTGAGTAAGAGTGAGTGAGAGTGAGTGAGAGTGAGTGAGAGTGTGTGAGAGTGAGTGAGAGTGAGTAAGAGTGAGTGAGAGTGAGAGTGAGTGAGTGAGAGTGAGTGAGAGTGAGAGTGAGAGTGAGTGAGAGTGAGTAAGAGTGAGTGAGAGTGAGTGAGAGTGAGTGAGAGTGAGTGAGAGCGAATAAGTTAGTAAGTGAGTGAGTGATTGGTTCAAACGAATCAATTTGCGAACCCGACTAAGTGTGAGTGAATAAGTGAGAAAATAAGTGAGCGGTTGGTTCAAGCGAATCAATTTGAGTACGCGAGTGATTGATTGTGATTGATCGTGATTAATTGAGCACGTGCGAGTGAGTGAGCGAGCGATTATGTGTATCCAACGCTCGGGTAATGAGCGAGGCTTCAAACACCGACGGTTTGTTTCTCCACCCGTGAATTATTAATCACGCGTTGCCCTTCCTCCTTGTTTCTCGTTGTGTAATTCTACTCCGGCCGCTCCCCTTTTCGCAGCACAATTCTTTTCGGGCATACGCTAACGGCTTTACGTACTGGTTTATGTTGGTACTATATGAATATAGATATATGCCGTAGCATAAAGTTGCTTCCGCTGTGTCGGCTACTTTCTTTTTTTTTTCTTCGTACACGTAATTGTACGACGTGCTCGAGGACTTTGAAGTTGGAACCAAGCTACTCGTACAAATGGCTTTCTTTCACTGGTTCTCCGTTGCTTTCACTCCGTCGCCTCCGAGCACAGACGCACCGACTCCATCTCGTTCGAGTCTGAGAAGAAAAAGAAGAAAATAAACTTTGTACACCATTTTATTTCCTCGTTTGAGTAATCCTTGCACACAGTCGGGATAATCCCTTTTATCGTTGTTATTTCCGTTACTCTGTTTTTTCCTTGTTTTTCACCCTTTTACGTGAGCGAGAGGATCTCCGACATTTCGTTTCCAAATTGAGACCTGCGGTAATTGTATCCTCAATTGGCTCTACGTCGGTCAACTTGCTCAGAAATTAATCAGCAATAATATAATAATGATAACAATAATAATTATAATTATTATTATGATAACATTAATTTAAAAAATAATAATGATGATGATAATAATAATAATAATAATAATAATAATAATAATAATAATAATAATAATAATAATAATAATAATAATAATAATAATAATAATAATAATAATAATAATAATAATAATAATAATAATAATAATAATAATAATAATAATAATAATAATAATAATAATAATAATAATAATAATAATAATAATAATAATAATAATAATAATAATAATAATAATAATAATAATAATAATAATAATAATAATAATAATAATAATAATAATAATAATAATAATAATAATAATAATAATAATAATAATAATAATAATAATAATAATAATAATAATAATAATAATAATAATAATAAAAATTGACTACTGACAAAGTAGTTTCGTTTCTACCATGCATGTGTAGATAGTCTGGTCACTTCGTGGCTCTATTCGCAGTCTTCTCTTTCTTTTCTCTTCTTTGTTCTTGAAAACGTTACCGAGGTCTTTTCGGTGGATTTGCGGAAAGCGCCCGGGGCAGTTTCTCCGCAAGACGAGAAAAAAAAAGAAAAACAAAAAGATAACGAAAAAAAATAGGAGAAAAAAAAGATTTTTGAGAAAGACGTGGAAGTAAATGCGAGTTCGAGGTTATAAAGGGTGGTCGGCGTTAGGGCGGAAGATGCGACGACGGGGGCTGCGAAACACGTCGGTAGGGTCAATATAGGAGGCAGAACTGAGAGAAGAGCCTCCGGGGGTCAGAAAGAGCAAAGAGGCGGTTCGCTCTTCGGCCTCGCTCTTCGCGTACTCTGCGAGCCTCGGAAAAACTTTCGGCTAGCACAGCTTTTTTCATCCTCGGTTACTCTTCAACGGGTCTATGTGTGCGTGTTAGGGTGGTTTTCATTCACGTCATTTTCGAATTTTTATTGCGACAAGGTCTCAATCGATTCAAAACAGAATAACAATAATTTTGAACCTAATTCGACCTGTCTAGCCGAATTTTCACCCCTCGCGGATTCGAGGGGAAGTTTTTCGTTCCGAATACATGTTTGTTTTTTTTTTATTCTCCGATAATTATATTGGTGCGGCGACTAATTGTTCCTGGATAAAAATTGCATGGATTTCAAACGAGAAACTTCACCTCGAATCCGCGAGCCTTAAGAAAAAGATTAGAAAGATCAAAATGGACTAAACAATTTTGTTATTTTTTTTTTGTAATCGATTGAGACCTTGTCGCAAATAAAATTCGAAGGTGACCCAAATAAAAACCACCCTAATGCACATGTGTGTGTGTGTATTTGTGTGTGTACGTGGCTTTGTGTGTATTTTTGTGTGTTTGTGTGTCTTCTCTCGGCTCGGAATGAGCGCTCGGCGATCTTGCTTCTACCGCGGCTCTTAGCTTTCCGTTTCCCCTCGGGCGTCGCGTGACCCAGTTTATACGGCCATACTTTTTAACGACGCTCGAAACTTTGTATTAACGATGCGAGAATGAAGCGGAAACACACGGAGAAAATGAGGAGAAGGAAGAGGGTGGATTTTGAAGAAGAAAATTATGCATCTGCGGATAGCCACATCAGTTCGTTACATGCAGATTTTTTTTTCATGACGTTGCTAGTTATTATTTATTTTCTTGTTCTTCTTTTTTCGACATTACAGTCATACCAGTTGCGTCGTGAAGTCGAGAGGCTTCGATGCGAAATGTTTGAAAAATACATTGAAAATACAATGGAGAAGAATGAAAAATTCGACCTGTTCTTTCCAACGACTCTCTCTTCTACGAAATGACTCACTGAATATAATAATGTGAATAAAATAACATACACTGCAACCACGTTATTATTACTATTGTTATTACTAAGTTATTGAGATTAAAGTAGGATATTTCAGACAATAGAACGTTCGACGTTGAAAATTGTCTGGATGATTAATTTCATTAAAAATAATAAAATATAAACTGCCATGGAATCTCAATTTTTCTTTTCATTTTCGGCTTGGAAAACGTCATCTAGCTGGCATTTTTCACTTCGACCGAGACCTCGCTATTTTTTCCATCGTCGTAAAGTGATTAATCAAACATCATGCGCGTTCGCGTCTACGAAACCCCACCGAATGTTTTCGAAATTCCATAAAAACTATTCCCCTCCATCAATCTGTCGAAAGTTCGTCCACCCAGTGTTCCCCATAACGCGTTTCCGGTGGCCTAAATTATTTTTAAATTTCTTTACGTCAGTATCGATACTCTCGATGCCACGGAAAACTTTGTTTCCCTCTCGTTATTTTCCCGACCTTATCGGCAAATACGATCTATACGAAAAGCAATGGAATTTTTCATCAATATTCTCGTCGACGTTAAAAAAAAAAAAATCGCTCGACTCTGAAAAATTTTAACGTCGAAGATCGTAAAAATTGAATATTTTATGGACTTCGAGAACTCGAGATATTTTCGAAAACTCTCCAATTACGTTGGTAGTCTTCGGGTGGCGCAGTAGTAAAGTCGATTTTTGGTCAGACGGCCGCATTAGCGTTGCAGTTGTACGTGCCGTCTGACTGAAAAAGCTTTCTATCACTTACCGCGGTCGCTTGGGAGTCTTTCTGCAACCGCGGACCAAACCACCCGCCTCCACCCGTCAACCTTCCTCCTCGATGCGCTCGGTCGACTCTTCGAATTAGTGCTGCATTCGTTTTACGAGCTCCGACTGTGCAAACAAATTTAATTTTCATTGATAAACCGTTGTTTTTTTTTATTTTTTTTATTTTCTACGAGTTTTATATATTTTTAAAATTTCTTACTCACTATTTTATGTGCTGTCTTATAGATTGTTGTTATTAATTTAGTTGGGATATTTGTTTGTTGCAGGAATTTCTTTTGGCGATTGACGTGACGTCTAGCGGCACTGCCGAGGAAAAATTGAAATGGGCATTTCGCATGTACGACGTAGATGGAAATGGCGTCATAGACATTCAGGAGATGACTAAAATCGTACAGGTATGAAAAATTGAGAGAACGAAATTTCGCTTTATTTTGCAATTAAATATAAAATAATCACAATGAATAATTAATTATAATGCCAGATAAATAGCACCAAAGCATACCTGAGAAATAAAACATTGACAAACTGCATTAATATCCCGAAGAAATTGAATCAAAATTTTGAGGTTCTTTTTTCTAAAAATTCATTCGAATTAAATAATTACAATAATTATGAAAAAACTTCTGGAAAATTATTTTCTAATAATAAGTGCATTAAAAAATACGCGAATAAAATTATCACCGCAATTTTCGAAATCTTATTACTCTAAAATACAAATTCTTACTCAAAAAATCAAAAAAAAAAAAATGTCAAAAAACGTCTCAAGCTACACCAATCAAACTAATCATTCGTAATCGTAAAAACGTATTCCCGAATTACCGTCAAATATTCGTTGGAACGAATCAATCTCCAAATTCGCGCGAATAAATATAGACACTTCCGATAACGTTGGAATTTGCAATGGCGATTAAATTCTCATTCGATCGAGTTTCCCCGAACGATGGAATACAATAATTATGAGGGATGACAAACGCGACCGGCGATAACAACACGGATAACCGTGTGTGCCGGAGTCGACGAGGGAGGGGGTGACGAAGATTGGGCGCATGCGGCGTAACGAACGACCGAATCAGCAGTTTCTTTGTTTGTCGAATGCGTGCCATATTTCCACACGGAAAGCTCGTATATTTTACCACCGAATACATGCACAAACGCGAGAGATGGAATCGTACGAATCGCTTGTATGCAGATTCGTATGGATATCGTGGGGGGTGGAAAGGGGATGAAGCCTGCGGTGCAAACGTGCGTTCCCGATGGACACGCCCACGCTTACTTCGTTTCCGGCAATGTAGGCAAATATCCCGAGCGGGTCGCCGCAATACGAAGCTCTCGATATAATGGGAATAATAGGGAACGAATCCATGGGGGGAACGACGGTTGCCCGGTGGATGAGGGTTGCATCAGAAATCGAGGGAATCCGGGGGGCGGGGGTGACGAGCGACGGACGAACGCACAAACGAATTATCGAAATTCGCGTGTTTCGAATACGTCACGAGCCTATTTCCGTTCGTTATCATCGCACGGCCATAACGTACGTGGAATTCGCACGGGTTTAGTGAACGTTGTTGCTATTAACGAAATATCGAATGGTTCTTTTTTTTTTTTTTTTTTTTTTTTTAAAGAAAATATTATGATTTGGAATATTTGACGGTGATAATTGTGAATCAATGGGAATAATGCATGAGATATAGGTTGGAGGTTTGATTCATGCGTCGTTGATTATTTATTTATTTATTTATTTGGTTATTTATTTATCTATTCATTTATTCATTTATTTATTCACTTATTGATTTATTTATTTATTTGGTTATTTATTTATTTATTCATTTATTTGTTTATTTGTTTATTTATTGATAGATTTATTTATTTATTTATTGATTTATTGATTTATTGATTTATTGATTTATTGATTTATTGATTTATTGATTTATTGATTTATTGATTTATTGATTTATTGATTTATTGATTTATTGATTGATTTATTGATTGATTGATTTATTTATTTATTTATTTATTTATTTATTTATTTATTTATTTATTTATTTATTTATTTATTTATTTATTTATTCATTTATTTATTTATTTATATATTTATTTATTCATTTATTTATTTATTTATATGTTTATTTATCTATTTATTTATTGGTTCCTTTATTTATAAGAGTCAAACTTTTGACGCAATTATTACAGAAACACCATTTCAGTAAAATTAATAATAAATGAACCAGTAAAAATACAATAATAATTTTGAAAAATATCAAAATAATATAAAAATAGGTCAAGAGAAATAATTTTTAAAAAAATAAATAAATATTGAATAACATCCATTGTCGCGATTCGTTTCGCTACGACATGAGTTTCGGATTGCCCCCACGATTGTCCTAATTGCGAATAATTGGTTGCAACCGCGTACGTGGTATTAGAATCGATGGATACACTCCGGGTGACGGGAAATTGTCTCACGTACGAATAGACCGAATTTCCGAGTTATAACGACACGACGACGACGACGACGACCACTCGGTACGATACTTGGCGAATCGGTTGTGCATTATCGAACGTGCAAGCTTTCTCGATTATTCACGACCGACATTTGAGAAACGTGACTAGAGTACGGCATTCGGTGTCACGACGAGTGTCTCAACAAACGCACACACATATTGACAAGGCTGACGGCGAAACCGAACGTGACTGAAGATTTCCTCCGGGAAAATACGTCCCGTGATTTGTCGATTCCGACGAATGAAATTATCGATCTTGTCCAATTACGAAGTATGAAAAGAAATTTAAAAAATTTAATTTAAAAAAAAAAAAGCAGTCATAAATCATTGATATCGTGCTTTTCAGATATTTTTGCACCTTGCATGACATTCTTGCGTTTCGACGACAGAATGCACGGCATTGCAATTTTTTTTTCGCTGATTAAAATGTTAATTGTTTTATCGATAATATCCGAAGCTTAGAAAAATAAAATTGTTGTTAATTTTTCATTTTTGCGATAATATTTTTTCACCGAAGAAAAATGCATTATTAATGGGTAATAAACGCCGTCATAGTAGCTGTTTCCCAGATGAGTCTTCGAATAAGCTAATGGGATGGGAACGGAGTGACAATTTCAATTAAAATTTCTTCATGAAACTTAATCGCCCGTAATTATAAACTTTCGTAGTCGCGCCGAGTGTTAAAAAGTCGCGGTGGCATCAGACGCGAGAATGGAAAAATTTCAGAATAGTATTTCATACCCGTGAAAAGAAAATTCATGACTCGATTTCGTGGTTGAAGACGTTCTATTTATTATGGATCGGGATAAAACGATTTATTTTTCTCTGAGAAAAATACGAGATAAGAGGGAGGAAATATGTTGAATAGTTTTCGACCTCAAAAGAAATGAAATTTTGAGAAATACGATATTATTTTATTTTTATATTATGATATTATTTTTATAAATAATAATTACGACGAATTTTGTATATTCAAATGCAATCTTTTGAGGACTGTATCTTGGCGTACTAAAATGCTTTATTTATTTATTTATTTATTTATCTATTTATTTATTTTTTCATTTATTTATTTATTTATTTATTTATTTATTCGTTCATTTATTCATATATTTATCGATTTATTCATTCATTCATCCATTGATTTATTTATTAATTTATTTGTTCATTTATTTATTTATTTATTTATTTATTTATTTATTTATTTATTTATTTATTTATTTATTTATTTATTTATTTATTTATTTATTTATTTATTTATTTATTTATTTATTTATTTATTTATTTATTTATTTATTTATTTATTTATTTATTTATTTATTTATTTATTTATTTATTTATTTATTTATTTATTTATTTATTTATTTATTTATTTATTTATTTATTTATTTATTTATTTATTTATTTATTTATTTATTTATTTATTTATTTATTTATTCATTTATTTATTTATTTATTTATTTATTTATTTATTTATTTATTTATTTATTTATTTATTTATTTATTTATTTATTTATTTATTTGTTGATTTATTTATTCATTGATCTATTCATTCATTTATTTATTTGTTGATTTATTTGTTCATTTATTTATATATTTATTTATTTATTTATGTATTTATTAATTATTTTCTATTTTCAGTTACGTAATTTATAACTAATATTTTCGTGAGTTTATTATTAGGCCGAACTGTCATAACTCGCACAGCCATGTTCAAAATCTGCCTGATTATCGCGAAAATGGCGACAACGTAGGCCCGAGCGATGTTTAACCATGGAAGGAATGAATTTTTTGTTTTGCTCGGATAAAATTGACTTCAAAAGTTTTTCAATCCTCACTCACGCTCGAAACTCCGGATGTTCCGCCCCGTCGGGTCACAATTCCGCGAAACTTCAAAAATTTCCATCGTTTCCCGCATATTCCGCAGCGCGCTATGCGGTAGTCGCGAGACGTACCATCGGTGCATAACCCAGAACCGAAAATGACAGCGAAACCATCCACCGTACGGAGATTGCAACGCTTTACCTCGAAACTCGATTTTCCGCATTGCGCTTCGTACCGGAATATTCGGCATCAACGTAGACGAAAAAAAAAAAAAATAACGGAAAACAAACAAAAAAGCAAAAAAGAAAAACGAAGAAAATAAAGTTTCCGCACGAAACTTGGTAGAAAAATATCAAGAAAGTAAAATAACTTTTCTCCTGTTAGTTTCGCAATTCGGATAAAGAATAATGAAGATGATTCAACGAGCTCGAAGAAAAAAAAAGATTATAGACAAATTATTATTTGTAAAAAATTCTAAATTATAAAAAAAAAATATTTAAGGTTATGAAAAAATTTGTTCCATAAGCAAATTTTTTAATATTTCAATTTGAAGAACGAATAAATGAATAAATAAATATAAATCAAAACAATATTTGGTAAATTATTTTTCAATTATCACGAAATAATGATTCTGGTCGAATTTCCAGATAAAGATTCGAAAAAAAATCTTTGGAATCTAATACAAACTAAAATAGTACCTAAAAAACGTCCGATTTCGATACAACTAATTATAATTCTTCGATTCACACATCGCCACCTTTTCCTCCGTCCTTTTCTCCTCTCGTTCACGTTTCCAAAGTGTTCTCCAAAAAATCTCCACCAAAAATAATCGAGCCATTCATGCATAAAAAAAAACCCAATAAAAATGCAAATTAAATTCATTTTATTCCCTAAAGTATTAAAGAAGAGTGTGATTTTCTGTGTTCAGGCGATATACGACATGTTGGGGGCGTGTTCGAGCAACCGACCGGCCGACAGCGCGGAGGAACGGGCGAAGAACATATTCGCAAAAATGGACGAAAACAACGACGGTCAACTCACGCAGGACGAATTTCTAAAGGGTTGCCTGCAGGACGAGGAGCTGTCAAAGATGCTGGCACCTTAATCCAGACGCGTCACGTTCGGATTATAAGACCACAAAAACATACAAACGCTATACATACATATATATATATGTATATATACACGGAAATACGTATAAACATATATATATATGTATACATATATGCAAAAACTGAAGGGGGAGAAAAAACCACGAAAAAAAACTATACAGTCAACTAATATATATATTTCAACAAACAAACAAACAAACAAAGAAAAAAATGTAATCTCTCACCGCGCAACAGACGAAACAAATTCGTTAAGTCCGAAGGCTGAAAATGCCGCCGATTAAAAATCGTTTTTAAACTTCGGCACGATTATTGTCTTTCCACGTGAAAAAAAAAACTTGAAAAAAAAAAAATGAAATTTAAAAAAAACAGACGGCAAAACGCAACAAAAAAAAAAATTTTAACGACGCCGTATCGTCGCGATCGCACGTACGATTTTTGTCGACGCCGTTGCCCGAGCGTGGAGATTCCGACTAAGAAACAAAAATGAAAAGAAGATTTTTAAAAACCCGTCGGTTGTTTCGCGTTAAAAGCGTTCGCGTGCCTACTATCGTTATCGGGATGAAGGGGAAGCGTGAGAAGAGGGGGAGGGCAAGGATTTGAGAAAGCTGAGTTTCAAAAAGAGGCCCGTTACGTGGGCGTTTACACGCCTATCATTGAATCGATATCCCGTAACGGAGCGGGGAAGGAAGAAAGAAGAAAAAAAAAAAATAGCCGTCCGGGGGCGGAGGTCGAGATCGGTTCGGGAGTTATGTGTTACACGCGAGAAGGGTCGAAGCTGTGAGCGGAAGCCCGTTTGGAATTTTCGCGTCAATGTTGGATGAGAACAGGGCGAGTGAGGGGGAGGGGGGATTGAGCGAGGAGGGGTGGAGGAAAGGAAGTGGATGATGATAGAGTCGGGTGGGTTGCCTATCGTAACTTTGTTAAATCGAGGTCCGAGGAACCGGTCGAGGGCGTTTGTTCGGGAACAAGTCGGGGACCGTGACTAATTGTGTTGGTAGTTGGCGATTCGACGATTATCCGCGTTCTATCTATCTCCCTTTCTCTATTTCTCGCTCTCTATGAGAACAGATTCTCAATTGTTCTTTCTCTTTCTCTTTCTCTTTCTCTTTCTCTTTCTCTTTCTCTTTCTCTTTCTCTTTCTCTTTCTCTTTCTCTTTCTCTTCTCTTTCTCTTTCTCTTTCTCTTTCTCTTTCTCTTTCTCTTTCTCTTTCTCTTTCTCTTTCTCTTTCTCTTTCTCTTTCTCTTTCTCTTTCTCTTTCTCTTTCTCTTTCTCTTTCTCTTTCTCTTTCTCTTTATCTTTCTCTTTATCTTTATCTTTCTCTTTCTCTTTCTCTTTATCTTTCTCTTTTTCTTTATCTTTCTCTTTCTCTTTCTATTTCTCTTTCTCTTTCTCTTTCTCTTTCTCTTTCTCTTTCTCTTTCTCTTTCTCTTTCTCTTTCTCTTTATCTTTATCTTTCTCTTTCTCTTTCTCTTTCTCTTTCTCTTTCTCTTTCTCTTTCTCTTTCTCTTTCTCTTTCTCTTTCTCTTTCTCTTTCTCTTTCTCTTTCTCTTTCTCTTTCTCTTTCTCTTTCTCTTTCTCTTTCTCTTTCTCTTTCTCTTTCTCTTTCTCTTTCTCTTTCTCTTTTTCTTTATCTTTCTCTTTCCCTTTCTCTTTCTCTTTCTCTTTCTCTCTCTCTCTCTTTTTCTCTGTGTGTATTTTTCGGCTTCTCGTGCATTCTCTCGCCGACTTTTTCTCATCCTTCCTGGCTCCAGCCACGGCGGCGACTCTGCCAAATGCACCGGAGACCCTCGGTGAAACTTTTTGGGCCACGGCAGACTTGACGGGATCCTCGGAACTTTTGTTTCTCAATTTTCTTGACTCTTCCTCTTTTCCTCAATTTTTTTATTTTCCAATTTATTCATTTTTTCGCGTAAATTTCACGGAGATGGACCGAAAGGGTTGAAAAATGGATTGAAAAATATTTTCGAAACGTTCGTCAATGAACAAAATTGCATTTATCACGATCGTGTTCACGAATTAATTTTAAAAAAGCGATTTTTCAAACGTCTCACACGAGCTCGTTGAAATTAAAAAATCAAATACGATAAAACCGAAAAAGTCCGTCTCCAAAATTTTGACATCCTCGAAATCGGCTTCGTATCTTTCTTATCATCGTTACGCGGCGACGCAACGCTTAATCGCGCTTTTATCCAAACCAAAAAAAAAAAATGAAAAAAAATAAACAAAAATAAGAAACAAAAATTTCCACGCACTCTACGCGAAAATTCGTGTGTACGTATAGTCATAATAATATAAACGATAAAAAAAAAAGAAAAAGAGAACAAAGTAAAAATGGAAAATATACGCCAAGTGTATCGATTCGCACAATCCTAATTATGGGACGCAAGAAACGCTCGCGCAAAACAAAACAAAAAATGAGAGACGGAACGAAAAATAAAATAACGCAAGCAAAATTATTTGCACGCCAGCCGAGCATTTATTATGTTACTCGTGACGAATAATTAACGATTCTAGCTAGTACGTATGTATATATACGTACGTATATATATATTATATATATAAATAGAAAAGGGAATTGGAGGAGGTGGAGAAGAAGATAAAAATTATTAACAATTCGCGAAACGTGCTTTTAATAATTATAAATCGCGATAATCGACCACCGACGGGATAAATTTCCTTCGGAACAATCATCAATCTTTGTGGATAGAATTTTAGACGTCTAAGAGAGCCCATGTACCTACCACTATTATTATTATTATTATTATTATTATTATTATTATTATTATTATTATTATTATTATTATTATTATTATTATTATTATTATTGTTATTATTGTTATTATTATTATTATTATTATTATTGTCATTATTATTATTATTATCATTATTATTATTATTATTAATACTACAACAATAACAACAACTACTACTACTACAACTACTATTATTATTAATAATATTGCTATTATTACAACAATTATTACATTACTACTACAACTAAAACTTTTAAAAAACAAGAAAAAAAAATTGAGAAAACAAGAACTAATAATAATTAAATACTGTTAGGTTTCGTAAGAAATTTTCGCCGTTTTTAGATTCTATTTTTTGACCGTAGGTTTGTGGTTTGTTAGGTAGAGTATATAAATGCATTCGCAAGTATTTTTTTTCCTTCCACAAACTTATCTGCTTTAATTTTTTTGATCAAATTAGTTATCATTAATTTTCTGGTTTTTTAAATGAAAGTTCGAGGAGGCAAAAAAATGTATTTTAAATTTCAATTTAGCGAACCATTCTTCAGTTTTTTGGCCACGACGAAAAGCGAAATTGAGCGAATGTCGAAAATGAATATTTTTTTTTCGACTCCCGAAACTTTCATTTCAATAGCCCGATAATTAATTAACATTGATCATTTCGTGAAATTAATGCAGATAGATTCATAGAGCAAGAAAAAACCTTGCGAATGCATATATATATATATATATATTTCACCTAACAAATAACAAAAAATTGCGGGAAGAAAATATAAGATACATAAACAACGGAAATTAATTAAACAACCTAATAAAAATGCGCAAGCTTTCACATCTACGATATTAAATAACGTCACATTTTAACGAAGCAACAAAAGTGAGGAAGAGAATGAGAAAAAGTGAAATTGACTCTGGACTCATCTTCGTCGTTCGCGAAAAGTCGCCAGTTCGAATTTGATCGTGAAAATCGATCGTTATTATTATCAATATCATTATTCCCATTCCAAAACAAAAATGTGGAAGCATTTAACCACGTTTTAGTGATGAAAAAGCACCGAATTAATTAATTCTCGTCGATTTTGAAACGAAATTAAACGAAACGATAATCAATTCGTCCGAAGAAAACGCAGTAAATTCTTGTCTCGGACGTTTGAAGCTTTCGGATTTTTATCGTCGTCGTTGTCGAATTTATCGTGCGTGTAAATTTCACGAAACTTCTATTTGCCGCCCGTAATCGCGTTGGGTCGCTCGTAATTCCGGCAAAAACATCGAATAACGACAATTCAATGATAAAAATTCGAGTTGATGGAAAACAAATCAAATGAGACGAAAAAATTGACCAGATTGATCGACGATTGCACCTTTGATACCTTCGTGAGAAGTTTTTGCTTCGATTTTTTTCCAAATTGCTTCTTTCCAAGCAAGATTTAAAAAAAAATTAAACTCTCAACAATCATGATAATAATATTAATAATAATAACATTGATAACGATTTTGAAAAATCAAATTCGAACCCAAACTAGCGTTCGCCCTAAGTCGAACCATCGAAAGTCAATCCAATGGCTTCCGGCGTAAAAACAAAAATTTCAAAAAAAAAATAAAAACGACAATTTCGATGCGGAAAAGAGTTCAAAATTGTCACATTTAATTAGCGATTAGATTTCGACCAATTGCATGTTTCCGAATAGGAAAAAAAAATCGTTCATCGTTATTCCCCCATCGACGACGTCATTTCGTAATAATTCCTCGCGATCGCGTAATTTTTTCGCCCGCGATAATTAATTCGATCTTCGTGAAAAAAAAAATTTTTGAAACGAAAGAAAAAAAAAATCGAAGAAGAATCGAAGAATTCGTTTGTTCGGAAAAATGATTTTAGTCGCACATTTTAGGCTAGGCACATATCATCTCGTCCCTCCATATTATATTTAACTAACAATTATGAATATCGATAAATACGAATATTATAAATACCGATAAGCCGACGATTGACGACATCGACGACGACGACGAAGACGTAAACAAAAAAAAAACGGATAATTGCAAAACGAATTCTTGATTTTTTCATTCTTTCGCCATTTTAAACACCGAGAAAAGTCATTGACACGCTTTAATCTAATCACTCAAACACGGTAATGTCAATTTTAAAACGATGAGAATAAGGCCAGAAAAAAAAACTATACTCTTTACCTATATTATTGTTACACGTAATCGCGAGTTTCGAATCGTGCAAAAAAAAAAATAAAAAAAACAACGTTCCGACGTTTTATATTTAATCGCTTCTAACGGGTGACCGATGATTCATCGATTAAAAAAAAAAGAACGAATAAAAGGAGAAGAAATAAAAACGATTGGAAGCAAAAAAAAAATAAAATAACGACGGTTCTTCGATAATTGCGCAACGAAAACGTGTGTGGTCAAACAAATTTCAATTATTTGTCGGGGGGGGGGGGGGGGGGGGGGGGGGAACTTGTAAAAAAAAAAAAACGTTGAGCAGAGGCAGGCTAGAAGCAGATGAGAGATAAATGCAAAAAAAAAAAAAATAAATAAAATATAAAATCGTAACCGGTGACGCACACACGCTTCACCGTTCTATTAGAAAGTCAAGCATCGACAATCCAATTAAATACATTTTCACACCGCACTCGCGTAACGCTCTATAAGGCTGTGTGCATGTGTGCGCGTCGAATAATCCCGGAAACGCGAGACGATTGGCTCGACTATCGGAAATTTTCGCGAATAAAAACACTCACCAACGTAAATTGCGATGAAACAGGATCCAAAAAAAAAAAAAATTGCGACGTATGACAAATTGGTCTAAAAAAAAATAAAAAAATGATGAAGAACAGTGAAAAATTTAAATAAATAAGTCAACGAGTACGTTATCGTAATGAGGATCAGTCGAGCCATGCTTGCTATATAATTTTTGGATTTGACAGCTTTGTCGACGGACGTCCTTGTATTTATTTTCTTTTTTTCCTTTATCAACGTTTCGCCCACTCGATTTAGAACCTCTTCAGAATTTTTTTCCTCTCTTTCATGTGACTTCGTGTGACTCTAAGTGCGTTTGATTTCATTGTTTCGTGCATCAATATTTCAACATCAACGGCACAACCCCGAAACCATGACGAGAGGCGAGATAAAAAAAACGCTCACATGCACGAAAAAAATGGAATCGAACGCACTTGAAGTCACACGAAGTAAGACGAAAGAGAGGAGAAAAATTCTGAAGACGCCTTAAAAATCAATTAGGCGAAACGTTCATAAAGAAAAAAAAAGAAAATAAATACAAGTTCGTCCGTGGTCAAAGCTGTCAAACCAAAAAAAATTCATAACAGCGACCAAAGCAACCGAATATATAATCGTGCTAAATAATGTCTGCAATTTTATATTTTTCTACTGTTCCTTCCGTCGTGCCACCCCCTCCCTCCCTCCCTCCCTCTTCTCCTGGCGTCTTGAACCACCCTCGCGAATTTCCCCCACCCTCACGACTTTTCTTCTCTCACCTCGTTCGCGTTCACGCTGTGAAACTGTCCAATTTTTTTTGACATCTTCTTCTTCTCCCTTCCACCTCTCCCTTCTCTACTCCCCCCCCCTCTATGGTCTATTTGCCCTCTCGAAGTTTCTTTTGTAAGCTCAGCTCGCTCGTTCTTTCCACGCTGATTGCACATAATGTAATATATCGTCCCGACTTTGCGACGTTCCAACGTTTCTCCTCTTCCTTCTTTCATCTCCTCTCGTGCACTCGAATCACTTTCCACGTCTTCGGACGGTTTGTTCGAGCCATACTTTTCCACTCTCACGTCCAATTTACCTGTTAGACGCTCGGACCAACCCTCCCGACGACGTCCAATCATCCGCCTCACGGCACGCACACTCGGGAATCCCGAAAGAAGGCTAGCGAAAGAAAAAAAAACTTTATTCGAGTCATTTGATTTATTTATTTTTTTGTTGTATTTTTTTTTTTTGTTTGATTTTCTTTTTAAGGGGGGACGGTAGACGACGGATACGCGTCGGACGAGTGGGTAAGAGTATTTTCGCGGGTCTGTGAAATCTTTTCTGTGGCTCGTTAAAGCCCCAACCCCTTTCGAAAGCTCCGATCTCGTGCAGCATCCCGGAGCTCGTTTATCTCTTTCACCGAGACACGTCCGGAGAGGGCGGGAAAGCGATATAGAAACGTGGATAGCGCGGAAATGGAGGAGGGGGGGGGGGGGGGGGGTGAAGAAAAAGAAAAGTTATACGGTTTAATAGACGTGGATGTGGAAAAGGAAGGAAGCGTCGAAAGTTTAAGCAACTCGTTATCGATAAATTCGTTGTTGGAATTGTTCGGGACGAAGAATTCGGAATTCGGTTGGGGGAAAAGAACGTAACGAAGATGCGATTTGCGGGGATGAGGAGGGGGGAGGGGGGGGGGCGGAAATCGATTGGCGGTGGGAGGAAATTGAAGGGTGTCTGAGAAATTGCGGGAGGTTGGGAAAATATGGAAAATTCGTAGTTTACGTTTGTTGTTTTCGAACGTGGTCGAGTCCGTGGGTTTGGAATGGAAATTCGGGGTTTTGGTTTGGATGCGCGGAGTTTGTCGGGCTTTGGGCGTGCGAAGGAACGAGTGGAAAAATGGAAAATGGGGGGGGGGGGGGGTAGATCGTCGGGGTGGGAATAAACGTGGAAGTGATTGAACGAGAGCGATGATTTTAGCTCGTACAGTCAGATTTTTTTTGTCTTTCCGGAATTCACGGTGATTTAGTTTCATTCATTTTCCAGCCATTAACGTTTGCACAAGCTAATATAACTCCTAAATTATGTAGCAATGAATTCTGAAATAATTCGTGTATTATTATTCCGTAAGAAACTCCTCAAATCTTCAAGAATTTCGGCGGTTTATCAATACCCATTCAAACTACTTTAGACGAATTGTTTCTAGACGAATTTTCCGCCAATCATCCATCCACCGAGACCTTAATAAATCTCGTCAACGAAGAGGTAAAATCCGTTTCGCGTTACGATAAAAAAACGAGTAAATAGACAGGATATTTACCAACTAATCCGTCACCGCGTGAACGTCGTTAGATCGGATCGCGATGGTCGAGATTCGATGAAACGTGATTGTGTAACAATGCGGAAATAATCTCGTCATCAACGACAGTATTCACGTACGCGATATTTATTTTATTCCGCGTATATAACAACCGTGCGACGAGCGTTGACGAAGGACGTTGACAGCTGTAGAACCGATAAGCA
The DNA here is from genome assembly GCA_963971145.1 of Sussaba pulchella. Taxonomy (NCBI): domain Eukaryota; kingdom Metazoa; phylum Arthropoda; class Insecta; order Hymenoptera; family Ichneumonidae; genus Sussaba; species Sussaba pulchella. The sequence goes on from OZ020176.1 coordinate 9,501,924, forward strand.
ATTTCATTATCGCACGCATTTCGTTCTTCGTCGCTTTCGACTCGTTCTAAATCCGTTTGTGACGCTAATCCCAAGCCCGCTCGTTATATCCCGCTGTCGTGCGTATGTCGAGGCTAATCGGTCGACAATTCCGACAATCGTTCGACGACAATTTAATCGCCAATCGCTTAATTGGGAAAATTTATCAGTTTTTTTCCCAATTTTCGACACGTTTCCACGTTCGACGACGCATCACACACGCGCACACGTTAAATTCGTAATGTAACACGATCGATTATTCGTTCGGCACGTTTATTATTATCCTAGAGATACAAAAAAAAAAATTATTCCAACCCTTCATCGTCACACCGGGTGGAATTTACCCTCGATTGACCGACGATCGACGGTTTTTGCCTTCGTTTTTATATATTTGTGAATTTTTTTGAACGCGTCGCCATTTTATTTTTTACGAATGAACTTTTCGTACATCATTTGGAATGTTCGAAGCAGGTTTTGTAATTTTTTTAACCACTTTGGATGGATAGTTTGATTACAATCGTTTTTTGAAAAGTGACTGGGTGGAATCCAACCTCGATCGACCGGCGATCGGCGGTTTTTCTTTTCGTTTTCATCTATTTGAGAATTTTTTTTAACACGTCGCCATTTTATTTCTTACGAATGAACTTTTCGTACATCATCTGGAATGTTCGAAGCAGGTTTTGTAATTTTTTGAACCACTTCGGACCGATAGTTTGCTCACAATCGTTTTTTGAAAACTGACTTGGTGGAATTCAAGCGATGTGACGACGGTGATATTATTTGGTTGTGCGACGGTGAAGGGTTAAAATTTATTGTGCACATGGGGTCCAGGCGTACCCCGGCAAGTTCAAACGTCCATTACGTTGAAAATGTTCGTTATTTTAACCTAAAAAAAAATATTGGCTACTCTTCGAAGCTTCTCAAATAAGGCCAAACACGTTTTATCATCTTTTTCGAATTTTATCAAAATCGAAAAAAAACCATTTTTAAAAGAAAATTTTACGACAAAATCGGGGTTCGAAAATTTGCTGGGGTACGGCCTAGTCCAATAAAAAAGAGTTGAATCACGCAGATTCGTCAAATATGCGTAATTACGATTTCTACAGATTGTAACTTAGATTTTAATTGGATTTTATTCGTCGATAATAATTTTTTTACAAGAGTGAGCTGCAGAATTTTAATTCCCAATATTTCCATTCCATTCCATTTTCTCAGATATTTCAATTCCAACGATACTATTTTATTGTTCCCAATACAATTCAATTCATCTAATCTATTTCGCATAATTTGGGGAAAAAAAATCGAATAAACAAATAAATATAAAATAAATATACGTAGTTTGATACACCGTAAGTTGAATTAGAAAAAAATCTTTGCTCTCCGCTTACCGACGGGAGTACCGGAAAATCTGCGTATTCGTGTCTCAACGAAAATGAAAAAAAAAATAATAAAAATAAGAAAAACAACAGCAACAAACTCATGACGACGAAAATCATTAGAATATCGATAAGACTCGAAACGAGACGTGGAACAAATTTAAAAAAAAAAAAAAACCGTCTTTCGTTGGACATTAAAAATTATATTGATAAACGAATGAAAAAAATAACACTGCAACTTTCACAAGAAAAATATTCGACTGGCGATTAAGCCTGCTCACGCAACACATTCGTACTCGTCGCATCTATTCATCGGTGTATTTATGCGCTCTTGCACTTAAAATCAAGTTAATGAAGAAACAAAAAAAAAAAAAAAGAAAACTAAACTAAACGCTCATAGATACACCTATGTATATACAATAACATACACCTAATTATAACATCGTTAGATAAATGAATTAATATAAATAAATATAAATAAATAAATAAATAAATAAATAAATATATATATATACATAAATTAAAAATTATATATTATTGTTATTGTAACGTTAATGATGTTTCGTTTAAGCAATCAAACAACAACAACAACAAAAAAACGGCATATTCGTATTTTGTATGTCGGTCAGACGTGGCGACGTACCGAACGAACCTACATCGTCGTTATTATTATTATTAATATTATTATTATTATTATTATTACTATAATTAACATTATTATTATTAATATTATTATTGTAATAAATCGCACTGTGCTACAAGTGTATAATCGTTGTTTACTCAATATATTCTTGTTTATGTTTCAGCCGTGTGTTCGTTGCGACTGATGAAAGTGAAGAATGTTGTTGCAAAATGCGTTTTAACAAATTTTTTTTTCGTCTTTCGTTGAACGTTGAGTGAATTTTCGCGATTCCCATTCGATGCTCGATCGAAGATTGATTTTGTTTTGAATTTCAAAATGTGCGAGAAAAAAAAAAATTTGTTTTTAATATTTTCGTATGTTTTTCTTTATATTTCAGGGTGGTGCCTGGTGCTGCGGGTTACCGGCCGCAAAATTCGCAACGCCCTGTATATTAAGATTGTTCGCACATCGAGAGGAAGAAGACACGGAATCGTTTGATAATTCGCGCACAAGCGTACGAACGGAGAAATTTGAGACTCGTAGGCTTAGTTAGTTCTTAAATAATTGGGGAAAGAGGATAAATTTTTGAAAAAATCGGTGGAGGAGGGGGATTGATTTATCGATTGATTTATATCCGGTTGTTATTAACGACGCGAGTGAGGAGACTCCATCGGTGCTTCAGAGATGGGGAAGCAAAACAGCAAACTTAAGCCGGAAGTGCTCGAAGATCTGAAACAAAATACCGAATTCTCAGGTGATGTAACTAGTTTTTTTTTTTTTTTTTAATTAATATTCATTTGTTCGAGACAGTTATCTCGTGTGTGTACCAATTTTCAAGATGATTTATGTATGTTCTTTATTGTTTTCCTTTAGGGTTACAAGGATTTCGATTTAATTGTTGCTTCTCCGTTTTTTCTTTCCTTTACATGTTATTTACATTTTATTTACTTCCTATTTTTTATTCTCTACTCACATTTTTTCATCCTTATATCGTACTTCATTATTTTTATTTTTATTTTTCTTCGTCGCTTTTTCTGTTTATTCCTTTTCTCATTTATTCTCGTCTTTTTTATCCGCTGCTTCTTAAGACAAATTCTAAAGACCCCGAACTGCAAGGATACGAAAAAAATAATTCGTTCTTCTTACCAAACGCATGAGAAAACTGCCGCAATTAAAATATATTTTTCTCCATATTTTTTTTTTTTTTTTGAGAAACAAATATTTTTCCTCAATTTTTTTTTTTTTTTTTTTTTTTTTGGGAATTACTTTTTTTTCCGTTTTGCACATGGACGGTTTCCACACGACGGACGTGCAGAAAATGAGCCTGCCATGGCCTCTCGGTTGAACGACCAACGGGGCAAAATTTCGGTGACACTATTTTCGGGATATAAAAAATAATGTGAATGAGGGAAGGGGGAAAAAGGTCTCGAAATGAGTGGTTGCCGGAAGCCTTTGAACAGGGTCAAGTGAGAAAGGGTCGAAAGATGAAGCAACGCGAGTTGCGGGGATGCACGTGTGTTTACCGGGTGGAAAATTAAAAATTTCACGAGCTGACGAAACTTTCGCGATGATATTTTCGGTAGATTAATTTTTATTTTCATTTTTTTTTGTTTATTTCGTGTTGTTCATCAATTTTTAGAAATTTATATCCACATGGCGCGAAAATATTTCTATCGAATGACAATTTTTCCGTCGCATTCTGGAATCAATTATCAATTTCTAGCAAGAAAGTTTGATAAGATTTTGAATATTCGTGGTGGACATTTATTATTATTTTTTTTTCTGCAATTATTTAATATTGGTTTTTTTTAAACTTATTGCAGTGAAGAATATTTCGTGTGTATTCGCGATTGGTAAATTTGAATCAATAAATTTTCCGATTGCAGATGCTGAGATTCAAGAGTGGTACAAAGGCTTCCTGAAGGATTGTCCGAGCGGTCATCTGAGCGTCGAGGAGTTCAAGAAGATATACGGCAACTTTTTCCCATACGGCGATGCTTCGAAGGTAAACGAAAAAACTCTAATCTAAAATTTATCGATCTATTTTATCATTAAAAAAATTAAAGAAAATTGATAAATCAAAAATTGATCAATTTCATTTATTCTCAATTAATTTAAGTTCAATTGATAAATTTACAATTACAATTGTCCCTCATTTTCTTCACAAACCAATCAATTACCGATGAAAATATTTGAAAAATCGTTTTTTAATTTCCTCGATAATAATCCTAACCCAAAATTCGCTCATTGCAACTTTTCGTCATTGAATCGAATAATTATTTACGACGATACATTGGGATAAAGGTAATTATCTTGTTATACGCTCGGCAACAAGCATGGCACGAAAATAATTCACATAAACTTTACGATTTCTTTTTGTACTGCAATTTAGCGCTATCTTGAACACGGTTTTCCCGTAAACTCACACGAAAAAATTTCGTTGCACACGCGAGCTCGATTATTATGGTCACGTGAACCGAGACTCGACGACGCACGAAATTACCTTGAATTTCATCCCCCAGAGCCGTAAAAAAAAAAGGGCAAGCAGCTCCCTTACGAAGTCCTCGTAGCTGAAATCCTTCTCACGTTGGCCGTAAAACAAACGAATTAAAAAAAATACCAATGGCCAATATCGTGCATGCTATAACCATTCTGATTAATCTGCTGTTCACGTACCATATGTTAATCGGTATCGTTACCAAAAATTTCATTGCTTCTTTTTCATCTTTTGTCGCTGAAACTCAAAAAAAATTCATCAAAAAATTCATTGAATTGTTAAGTTGTGTAATAAATTCCCGCGTTTTTCGTATTTTATTTATTTACCGCAATTTTGAAATTTCTTAGGTAAATTATATATATTATTATATATATTTCCTGCTCTACAAATCTATCTGCTTCGAATTTCCGAATTTACTTATTTTTCATCAATTTTCAAGGTTTTGAAATCGAAGTTTCAGAATGCAAAAAAAATTATTTAGCACAAAAATTCGCTACGAATCATTCTTTCGATATTCTTCCGCTTCCTTTTCTTTTTACCATAAAAAACAGTGATTTATCCGAATCTACATAACACAGCAAAACTTCGACAAATCGAACTACAAATGTTTGAACATTCAAACATTTTGCTTTTTTATTTTTTTGATTATTCTTCTATTTAAAGAAAAAAAAAAGTGATAACCGGCGGTGTTACGCCTCCCCGTTTGCTATCAGTTCGCAGAGCACGTCTTCAGAACGTTTGACGCCAACGGGGACGGCACGATTGACTTCCGGGAGTTTCTGTGCGCGCTGAGCGTTACGTCACGGGGCAAATTGGAACAAAAGCTCAAGTGGGCCTTCAGCATGTACGACCTCGATAGAAATGGCTACATTTCACGACAGGAGATGCTCGAAATTGTCACGGTACGTAGAGATGTATACCTATATATATATATATATATATATATATATATATATATATATATAGATATATATGGGTGTATGTGTGTGGTGCTTGGATGGTTACTTTGTCCTTGCCACGCTTATTCCCTCAATCTCTCGCTCTCCCTCGATCTCTCCATGTCTCTCGCTTTTTCACCCTCAAAGAGTCTCGAAATAGACCACTTATCAACCCTCCACCCTGGCTCGGTCTGTGTGTTAGATCACTGAAGATAGAAATAATCCCTATATAATTCTATATATTTATATTATATTTTATAAATGTATATAAATATTTTATATATATATATATATATATATATATTTCCGTATATATATGTATATATATAGGCTTTTTGGTGTGCTCGTGGCACGGCTTTTTACACCCCGTAACTTTTTACGAAAAGCTTTTTACGAACGTTTCGATTATCCAAACAACCCCTTCGCAACCGAATAATCGAGCATTCATCGTACATATAAAACCCATCCTTACTTTTTTAAATTTAATTTCAAACTTTTCCTTTCGCAATTAATCAATATTCGGATTACAGGCGATTTACAAGATGGTGGGTACGGTAATGAAGATGCCGGAGGACGAGTCGACGCCGGAAAAACGAACGGACAAGATTTTTCGACAGATGGACAAGAACAAGGACGGAAAATTGTCGTTGGACGAATTCATTGAGGGTGCTAAGAGCGATCCGTCTATAGTGCGACTGTTGCAGTGCGATCCTAGTGCACAGGCTCAGTGAAGCCCTGGCCGATGGAACACATGCAGTTAAGGCCGTTAGCGACCCCGAATCGGGGCCCGGGCCAATGATCATACCCGCGTAAAACCCAAACCGGTCGACGGTGTCATAGAGGAGTCCGAACCGGTCCGAACCGGTCCGAACCAGTCCAAACCAGTCCGAACCAGTCCGAACCAGTCCGAACCAGTCCGAACCAGTCCGAACCAGTCTGAACCGGTCCGAACCAGTCCGAACCAGTCCGGACCAGTCCGGACCAGTCCAAACGTTCGACGTTTTTCTGTTTTTTTTTCTCGTTTTCTTTTTCCATTCTTTCTCCTCCACCGCTCCATAAAATCCTTCATCCTTCGTCTTTTTCTCCATCTCTCTCTCATCCCCCTTTCTCTATCCGTTCCTCGACGAATCTATTTCTCCAAATCTCCGAAAAAAAACAGACGAACGAAAAAGAAAAAGGAAAATAACAAAAAATTGTGAATCATCATTTCGTGATTCGCACCGAAGACTTGAACAAACGCGAGTGCGTTCACGCGTGATGACTCGCAGTGATGGATTTAAGGGGGAAAAAGGGCAGAACCCGAATGAATAAAAGATATATGAATGATTGAAAAAAAAAAAAGACATTTTGTTAGTTAAAATAGGAAATAAGATGATGGAAAAGAAGAGAAAGAACGACGAGCCGGATGAGAATGAGGTTTTATTTTTTTTTTCGAACGTCGACGGAGCACAAATTTAGGGAATGTTATTTCGACGATGGCGGAATTTTTCGAAATATCGAGCTCGAAGAAACGTCGGAATTGGCGACGTTGCGAATTTAAGTTTTTTCGATGAGGTGTCAATTTTTGTAAATCGTTTTGTCATCGATTATTGAGAGGACGATGCGGAATTTTTGTTTCTCTTCGTCGTCAACGTCAACGTCAACGTCGATAAACGAATGATGTCGCAAATGTCCGTCGTTGCGCGGCCAAGCTTTGGATTTGAATAAAATTTTCTCCCCGAGATTAAAAAAAAAAAATAAAAACTAAATTATAATTTTTTTTTTTTTTTTTTGAAAAATAAAATGACTCCTCTATGATCGCTCTCGCTCTTTGGGTTTGCAAAGCGTTGGAGAGATTCGTAAGTTGTACCGGGACCCGATAGGTCCAGGGTCACTGGGCCCAGCGCGCTTGCGCAGACCGCAAGCTAGTCTGTAAGGCTAGTCCAGTCGCTACGTCTCTTTAAACGAATAATAATAACGAAGACAAAATAATAATAATAATTTTTAAAAAATCGTAAACGATGGAATAACGAAAGAAAAAAAGAGAGAGAGGGAGAGAAAGCTTGGAGAAAGCACACTAGAAATAATAACAGTCGAGAAATTAAGGAGGAACTAAATTTTTGCTAGAAACTATTATTGTAATTATTATTATAATCTTGAGGGGAAACTTCCGGGTAGACGGTGGAAGAAATAGGTGAACTTTAGGAATTATTATCTCAAAAAGTGTGCGTTCGATTCGATTGGGGTTTGTTGCATTCGAAAGTATACATATTGCGGTATGTTGGGGAATTTTTTTGTAAATATATATCGACCGGGAGCGCTGCTGTCATGACCGGCGTAAAAAATGTTCCTCGCTCGCACGGTCTGCGTTACCGAAGATTACACGCAATCGGTTTATCTGAAACGAAAATTTTCAAAAAGATTCTCAAAATGTAATGTCTGATGCCCTTCGCAACGTAAGATTTTTTGAAAAAAAAAATTTATTCGCAAAATGGCGGCCGATTGAATTTTAAATTGATTTTTCAATCTTAATTTTTGACCTTTCTGGCTTGATAAAAAAATAATTAAGTGGAAAAAAAAAATCCTACGTTGCGAAGAGCATCGTACGTAACAATTTGAGAAACTTTTTGAAGTTTTTGTTTCAGATCAACCGACTGCGTGTAATCTTAGGGCCCACAGACCGTCCGAGCAAGGGACATTTTTTTACGCCGGCCACGACAGCAGCGCTCCCAGTCGATATATATTTATCAATAAATCCCTCGGCATACCTCAACATGCGCACTTTCGAATAAGCCAAACTTGGATAAAATCGCACGATTAGTTTTCGAGAAAAAAATTCCTCAAACTCATATATTTTTTCCGCTGTTCAATCGGATGTTCCCCCTTAATTATTGACCATCCCTTTCTCCTTCCGGCGTTTAGATTTTTCGTTTCAGTTTCTTTTTTATTGTCTATGAATTATTTTGGAATGTTTTCCCGTATTTGCTTGAATTATACGAGTTGATTAGATCGTCCGAAATATTGAAAAATTAATCGATCGACGAGTAATCGATGCTTCGTAAGGTCGAAAATCGATTGATTTCCTCGGCAATTGTGAGCTCCGATTGCATTCGGACGTCTCGAAGCCGTCGATAATCCGTCGAAATTAAAATTATTGATTTATAATCGAATTAAAATAATTATTTTTTAATTGTTTCGTTCGACGATTAATTTTCACGCTCGATAAAATAATTATTTTTTATTTTCAATCCATCACAACCCGTTGTATTGGCGACGGCAACTAATTCATTGCGGATTTTGTCAATAGGTGATCTTAGCAGATTCTTTCGTTTTGTCAACGTGATCAAAGCACCTAATCCATATTGTTTTCTCGTTCTTCGAGCTTCCACCCTTAATTTAGTAGAAAAATTGTATCGATTTTTTATTTAATATCGTTTCTATCCCAATTTATAAATGAAAGAACGAGACGCGAAATTTTCAGTGGAAAATCACTGGAACGAAATTTGTCAAACCAATTTTGACACCGTCTTTCTTTCAACGCTTCGTTCTCATATACGTCACGTAACATTTTTCGTGCCTGCGATGCGTTCCTGCCTTTTCGGAAATAATACAACAAAATGTGTCTGAAATTCGCGTCTCGTTCTTACATTTTTTAATTGTGATAAAAACGTAACTAAATAACTAATCGATACAATTTTTCTACTAAATCAAAGGTGGAAGTTCGAACAACGAGAAAACATTGTAAATCAGGTGCTTTGACCACGTTGACGAAACGAAAAAACATGCTAAGATTACCCATTGATAAAATCCTCAATGACTTAGTTGTCAACCCGATATATCTATATATCTATATATGTTTATCATAGTTTGATTATCCGAATTAATTTCGGTGCGGCCGTCTCGCGAGATTCACACCGTCGAAAGCACAAATCACAAAATCACGGAAATCTCATGCACGGTCATCGCTAATTTTCATTTTCATTTGCCTTTTTCATTTTTTCTTCCCATCCCGCTCTCGAATTACTGTCAAAGTCGCAACAGTTTTCTCAAACGAACGTAACCCATCGACTCGAGCGCCCGAATACTCGTGAGAACAAAAAGAATAATCGAAAAAAAAATAATTAAAACGAAGAAACGAATGAATAAAATTCGTAAATTCGAAAGTTCGAACGACTATCGGCTGTCGCTCAACGAAATTTCAAGCAAGAGTTGATTCCTTCGTTAGTACAAATTAGCGTTGTCACGTGATTGTCGCGAATTATCGTACAAGAGAGATTTAAAACGCAGAAAAAACAAAATACGATAATAATTATATGAGGATGATGAAAGATTGGAGGAAATGCGATAGAAATTAATAAATAAACAAGTAATAAAATGCTTGAAAGAAAACGATTAAATAAAAAAATAAAAAATACAACCGCCAATAACGAAGAAGAAGAAGGAACGAAACCTATCGTGCCGAAAAAAAACAAAATGGTCGACGACGCTTCGATCAATTTCGTGGCAAATTGCGGACACTCAGATCCGTTTATCGGCAACGGAAAAAATAATAATAATAATGATAAAGAAGGATAGAAAGACGGGGAAAAAATGATAAACCCGTATTATCACCCGAGCATGCGTTTTGGAGATTTATTTTTGCCGTATAAAAGTTATCCCGGAAGTTGACAGAGAAATAAACGTTCGTGAATGAATTTTTGCCTGCGGGAGAGAGATTAAAGCTGATTGAAACGACGAAAAATGCGATTCGAAGCGTTTCCGCGCGTTTTTTCCAGCTGTCTCGTGTGTTCGTGTGTCTGTCGCGCCTCGTGCGAAATAATTGATACGTGAATTAATGGCGAAGCGATGCGACACCGTCGGTAAAGTAGATTTGCCAAGAATTAAAAATGTAAATTGGCAAATATTTTGCGGTGTTTCACGCCTGAACGGCTGAATGGAATTCGATGAAATTTGGTGGAGCTATGTAGAATCGATCGAGGACCAAATCTCTGTCTCATATTTTTCTGAAAATCGCAACAAAAAAAAATTCGCGGATTTCTTAAGAATAAAAAAAATGTTCATTTGAAATTTTTTTAGGAAAAACATGAGATATAGGTTGGTCCTTGATGGATTCTTCATGGATCTACTGAATTTCATCGAATTCCGTTCAACCGTTCAGGCGTGAATTACTGCGGAATATTTGTCAATTTACACGTAATTCTTGGCTGATCTACTTTACCGACGGAGATGAATCGCTTTGCCTTCAGAGAAGTGAAAAAAAAACAATGAAAAAAACAACAGAAAAACGAGTAAATCGTGAGGATTAACGAAACTAAAGTTAATTATTGTTATTGATTGTAATACGAGAAAAAAAAATGATGAACAAAAAATATGCGAAGAAAAGAAAAGCAAAGTGAAGAAATAATGTTGTTGAAAAAGCATTCTGTCATCTGTCGTGACGTCAATCGTTGTCAGTATCGATATTAATCGAAACATTGTTGTGCGTGTGATTATCGAGATTTTGTCGAAAAATTGTAAAACAAAAAAAAAACAAACAAAAAATACTTTTCGAAACAATTTTCGACGGTCAAATGCGGGAATCTCGTGTAAAAATTTGTTTCATTTATTATTTTTTTGTTCGTTCTTTGAATTCGAATCTCGATAAAGATTTATCTCCCGTTAGGCCGAAATTAACAAACAAAAATCCAACAAAACAAAACTCATCCACATTGTCTAGTATGTAAAACTTGTCTCAAGGTGTAAATCTATTCGTCTTGCGCTCATTTAATAAATTAAGTCGTAAGATCTATTCTAATCTACATCGTCGATATTTAAATGATAAATAAAATAATAATTAAACGAACAACGCTATTTAATTATATACGTTTAAAAAAATTTAAGACAAAAAAAAATCCTAACATCTCGGTCAAACTTTGAGAGTTTCAATTTTCGCTAAAAGAATTTTAAACGAACTAATTAAATTGATCGTACAATAAAAATAAAAATTCAATCTCCAGTGCTTTCTTCTCTGCGTCCTCGAATAAAAAATAAAAAAATAAAAACAACAAAAAAAAACCAAGATCATGATAAATACAAAGCTAAATAAAACACGCACCACATTCTTCTTCTGATTTTCCGTAATTTCGACTACTTAGAAAAATTAAACTTAGTTGAAAAAAAAATCCACGAGAAAAAAAAAATCAGCAGCCGAAAGAAAAATCTGTATGATTCGATAGCGATAAAACCGAAGAGCACTGCTACGACGTTTCGTACCTTTAATCGTAATCTACAAAGCAATAAATACGAATATCACCGTGAAATGATTTTTAAGGAGTTCCACCCGCTCCAGCGTCGTTTCGAGGCGCGTGCTATCGAACCCCTCCCCCCACCCCGCCCCCCTAAAAAAAAAAAAAAAAACATTTAATAGTACATTATGATCCTAGTACGAAAATTTTAGTTTCCGACGAGTGTGAGTTCGCAGAACGAGCCGAAGGCGAGTGTTGCAATCACACGAGCCCGGAAAACATTTTTCGTACGAGCATCGTACGAATTTTCATGTCACCAGGTGCGTAAACGCGGTTTGACGCGAACGAAGTGAGCGTAAAATCGCACTTTTACGCCCAGCGTGTCATAAAAAAATAAACAAATAAAATAACGTTCAAACGACTCGTTCAAGCCTTTAAAAAAATAAAATATCAGAAGCGATTGTCGTTTGCGACTCGTCTTGTTACGAGGCGAGAAAACCGAAGACCCGCGGAATTCTCGAAGGCTCGTGAAGTTTGGAGCGGTAATTGCGATTGATTCGAAGCCGAAAAAATTGAGGATAGAAAAGAAAAAGATGTTAAAAAAAAGTGCATTCGCGAAGAGAGTTGGATATCGTCGAGTTATACGGAAAGAATTCTCGATAAAAGTTCGATGAAATTATCGAAGGCAAAAGTTTGAAAAAAATTCGGGAAAGAATGAAACGATAAAAAAAATTAGGTAAATGAATGAAGGACGATTACATTTCAATTGAATCTTTACTATTGCATGTTTACGATTAGATATAAAACTCGTTCTCATTAGTGTCCTTTCTATCCTCAGGAAACGAAATCTACAATTCAATTAAACTTTGAATAAACGACGAGAAAACGAATCGTAAAATAAACACCACTGTTGAGGGTGCGTTTATAGATATATATATAATATATTTATTAGGGTGGCTTGGGAAAATTTTTTTTTTCGATTTTAAATTGTGAACTACAAAGATTCTTGCATCCGTAGAATTTTGCCCAAAGATGAACCTGATCCCACAATTTTTAGGGGTTGACTACGATTTTTTAAGTTTTCCCATTTGATTAACATGGGAAGAACATGAAGTTTCCATTCAAAAAATCATAGCTCCGCGAATTTTTATAGCTACGTCGATCCCGTAAGTTCTATTTGAAATCTCTTTAAAAAACGCTTAAAATGGCATGGAGCAAACCTAAAAAATCGTAGTCAACCCCTAAAAATAATGGGATCAGGTTCATCTTTGCGCAAAATTCTACGGATGCAAGACACTTTGTAGTGAATTCTTACCATTTAAAATCGAAACAATTTTTTTTTTTTCGAAACACCCTAATACATAAACTTCCTTTCTTTTTCTTATCTCACGCTAAGGTATTGTCGACCGTCAAAACTGCGGCTTTATCACGATCAGCCACTCTTAAAAATGCATCAATGCTTGAATGAAATAATCATAATAATAATAATGATAATAATTGTGAGGCATAACGCTCGATTAATCACGATATCGAATGTTCATTCGTGATTGAAACTTGATTGCACAAAGTTAGAACATTATTTAATTTTTTTTTCAAATAAGAAAATTCAAATCGTTAGAATAATTTGGAAGAATTTAATTATTGCTATTTCGATTATTGATTAGAACATTTACGATGGTTTGCTATAAATTAAATAATTTGTAGTTTAGAAGAATGAAGGTTGTGATAAGACGGCATAGCGTTTTTAAACGTAGAAATGGCGCGTTCGGGTTTTCCTCGACGACAGTAAAGAAGTTTCGATGAATTAGTTTGATTTTTCTGAAAAATCTGGGTTTTATCATTTTTAGAATTTTATTTTCACGTTTTAATTTGAGAAAAAAATTTTTTTTAGTATTTGTTCAGATGATACATGACTCTCATGGTTTTCGTTTATCGAAAGACACTGAAGACTTATCGGTTTTGAGATTCGAAATGGCAATGAAACTCATCGATCTCCAAAAAGTTCGAAAGAAATAAGAATAAATATATTCTCGCCATTCAACGAAAATCAATCTTTTGGTCAGATCAATTTCTAAATGCTCATCGCCATTTTTTCGATTCGACGAGAGCAAATGTTCCAGCTGTATTCGCATATCTTCCCTCAATGACGAATATTCCTAAAAAACAACTAAAATATGAACAATAATTTATAAATTAATCGCATTAGAATTGCTTTTTTTCCAATTTTACGATCGAATCATCCAAAATCATTAAGACCGGACAATTTGTATTCATAAAAAAATTTATTGTACGTTGAAATTAATTCATCATGCTCTCAAAATTCTTATTTTATTTTATTTTTTGGTTTTTCTTTCTGTGGAATAAAATTGGCCCAAGTAGATGTTTCGAATAAAATTGTTTTTATCGATTTTCCAATCGTCGAAAATACGTCTAAGAGCTCTTATCGTCGTCATTGAACCACCGGTCTCGCATACTTCCACGTTAATTTGATAAATCAATCGATTGAGATCAATTAACTGAATCGTCAGCTCCAAATTGGTTGAATCTCGTCATTGGCGTTTCCTCTGGGCTTTTTTCTCTCGTTCTCTGTCCAACCATCTATCTCGCTATATCTCGCTTTCACGCTCTCTCTCGCTCTCTCTCGATTGTCGAATTGCGTCCTTAAAAAAAAATAAACAATTCGCGAGAGATCCGCGAAATTTAAGCTAAGAATATTTCTCACGATCTTCTTATATCGCTACAACGCTTCCTACACACACATTCTCTCCACGAACTTAAACCGTAGACTGTTAAAAAAAAAAAAAACGAAAAACTAAAAAAAAAAGCTTATGGATATTTACATCCATTCCGTAATATTCTTATTCTCTCGGGAAATTCTAAATAATCAACAATACAATTTAACCGATTTCAGAAAAAAATAACTAAACCGTAACGCAGAAAGAAAAACGGAAAGCACGTAATTAACGAAAACTCATTAATCGAACGGATTCGCGGTCTAATAAATCTACGCCGCTTTTAAGAGACGAAAAATTTAAAAGTTTGTTCATTAAATTTATAAAAATTAATAAACGAATAATTAATCAAACGAACGATGAATTAACGACGTAAATAAAAATTAATTAAACGAAAACAAATCGACGAACTTTGTTCTTATCTCTTGTTTCTCCATTTTTTCTCATTTTCTTTCGTGATTTTAAGCGAAATTGATTTTGCGAATAAACAAAAATCATACACGATAATGTGCCGAATGCTCGTCCATAACAGATACGTATATTATAACTATGTCTTATCAATTTTATCCGTTCTTCATCAGGTTCAATTTGTGTACGTAATTAAATGCTCCGATTGCACTGAGAATAAGACAAAAACCCGAGGACTTGAATTGATGAAAAAAAGAAACGAAATAAATGACGTAAACAAACGCAATGCAATGAAATTTCGGTTTGAAAAATATGTTAATTTCGACGTGTAATCTCTCACGCTGTTTCTCAACAATGCCTTTGATGTAACTGGATCGAAGCACCGGCAACCATGTTTTATGTATATGACAATTAACGAGATGTCGAAATGTTGAAACTACGTTTTTTTTTTCTTCTTTGCTTTGCGATTTATTGATAAGGTGTGTATATATATATATATCGGTATATACAAATATACATATATATGTATACACGTGTATATTTAATATAAACGATAGTTATTAAATAGTTGTTTATTATGGATACAAACGAACCACTTGTGTATCAGTTTAATTGCTACATTAAAGTGTTGACATTATACTCGTTCAATTTGCGTTGTTTTTGTGTGGATTTTCGATGAAACCAAAAAAAAAATCTCATTTTCATCAATGAATCAAAAAAAATGCGACGATCGATTTTTTTTTTTTTTTGCAGATCTTTGAGGTTCATCACGAAGATTTCAAGCCTTTGTGTTTACTTGTATCATCCTCAGACGACTGCGAAGTTGATTTTTGTTTCATTAATTTCTTTATTATATTTTTGTGTTTTTTAATTTTTTTATTATTATTTTTTTCTTTGACGATCTCGGATTTGGGAAATTTTTAATTAAAATTATCGTCAGAATTACAAACAAAATACCTCAAACTCACAGCGTAATTCGAATAATATTTTTCCTAATTAATGCACGAAAAAAAGGTAAATCATTAAGTTGAAGACAAGAATTTTTATTCATTTCTTCTTTCGGTCAAAATTACACTCGTAGTATAGTAGATCTACTATAAATAAGTCTTCGATTATTCATCGATTCGTTTGTTCTCAATTTTTAATTCTATCTATCATTCGTTTCGTCTTCAAATTTATTTTCTTTGTAATTTTTTATCGCACCGCGGACAATCAAAAAATTCGAAACATAAACGAAAACACAACATCGATGGCAATAACAACGAAAAATAAAATAAAACAAAATAAAATAACCAGGATGATGATAATGACGATGATCCGACGTATTTGAACTTCAATGAAAATCTATTTAAAATACATTTTCGAAACAAGAAATTATCATTAACCGTCACGAAACAATTAAAAATATTCACATTCCTGAAATAACAATAAATAGTTCGGATTAATTATTGTTTCACGATTGATTATAATATTTATTGACAATTATGATACGCGATAGTTTGGTAATTAAAATATTTCAAATACATTTTCATCGAATTAATGACCGTCCCGGGGTCGGAACGATCGCCAGCCGCGAAGGTTGGATCGAGTATCGTTTTTTTTTTTTTTTTTCAAAGAATCTTCATGTATTTCAGACTGTAGTAGGCGCGGGTGTGATAGCTGTAGTGCTGGATTTCGGTTCTGTAACCGGTTATCCATCGCATATCGGCCGAACGCTTGTAACTCCTGTCCGTGTTCTTCGAATCGTAAGTCCTGAACATCCTCTCGCCCCATTCTTCCGCCCTCGGTTCCTCGCGCCAGATTCCTCGGTTTCTCTTGTTCATCCAATCGATCACGTCGTTGTAATAATTTTGTCTTGAAAATAAACAATTTATTTCCAGTTTTTCATCGTATCCTTTTAAAAGGGGCGATAATTTTTTTTTTCTACTCTTCATGAATAAAAAAATATACAGGGTGTCAGCAACAGAACGGTCAGCGGAACAATTTACGCGCAGCGTGTTATAAAAACGTTTTCTCGACTCGTGTGATTGCAACACTCGTCTCCGGCTCGTTGCGCAAACTCACACTTATCAGAAAAAATGTTTTCGCACTTGTATGTCAATGTACTATTTTTTTTATTTTAATAATTCATCTTGAAAGTCGATGTAATGATAATTGTTAAACATTGTAATCACCTGTAATCGTAGAGATAGCGATAATTGAGGAAAAGTGGACGGACCCAGTGCAGCGTGTACTCGGGTTTGGGAGCCTTCGGTATGTGAGATATGTCCATTTTCACGTATTCCTTCTTCTCGTCCTTCTTCGGGGCTCCAGCCGCCGGGGTTTCCTCGGCCGCGGGCGTTTCCTCCGCGGGTTGTTCGGTGTCATCCCCGAGATCCCACGCTGGCTCGTCATCCATCCTCGCTTCGGCTCGTCAAAATCCTTTTACTACAAAAACTACGAAACAACGATGCCGAATGAATAAAAGTAAATAAAAATAATTCAATATCAATTCTCACTCAATCTCCCATCAATCTTAAAAGAACGTAATTCAAAAAAATGTCAACACCACAATTTTTCACTATTCACGATCACCCATTTTTTTTATCCAAGCCGAAAATATGAAAGAAAACGAAAATAAATAAAAAAATTAAACGTCGTGGCCTATCGAGAATTTGCGATCGTTTCGCCCAACGACACGATTGTATCGTCGGGGAATTTCGATTGGAACGAAACAACGAGCCAACCGGGCCACAAAAACTTTAATTAGAACCACCCGTAAATTTAAAAAAAAACAACAAAAGAAATAAGAAACAAACCGGCGCCACAAAAAATCCATAAAAACAACGACGTGCACTCGAAAAAAACGAAAAAAAACCAGAATTTCAACAAAAATCAATAATCTTGTAAAATTAATAATTTTTCGGGCGAATTATTTCATCGTGTTCCCAACGAATACTTCGAACGTCGTCACCGCATGGTCGAAACGTCTTATCGCGACGAGTCGAATGTCTTATCAGCGCGGTTAATTATCGGACTACCTGATGGAACTTGCAGTTCCTCGCGATACGAAGTCCTTCGATCGAGTGGCGAGACGATCGCGACTCGTGTCAACGTAAAAGAAGTGTCTCGAAGAAGAAGAAAAAAAAAATAAATATATCTCGCTCACCAACGAACTCCGCTCACTTCGTACGACGAACCGTCGATCACACAACCGTGCACACACCGTTGTCAAGACCCAACACTTGTAACGCTTTTATTTCGAGAGCCTATAACATTTAAAGGTACGCCGAGCTTTTCCCACCCCTTTTCCGCGCGTGGCGATGATGAAGAAAAAAAGCAACGTCAACGAGAAATAAAAAATAAAAAGAATATATATGTATATATATATTTAAACAGCGATGGTTGGAGAAGTGGGGGACGAAGACCCTGGCATCGAGAACCCGATGTAATTCCGAGTTGCTCTTGCTAAATTGTTTATCGTCGCCCATTCGTCGAACGATTATTTCGTTTGTCGAGAGACGGATTAGCCAAGTTCTTTGCGATCGGAGGTCGATTGATTGTGCGCATCGATCGGTTAATTGCTGTTTGATTGGTCGGGGAATTGATTTATTCGTTGAAGGGGGTTTTAAATATTTTGATTGTTTTGCGTGGGTTCCGGTTTGACGTTCGTGGGGTTGAAATTTGGATATTGTCGAGGTGGAGGAATTCGATTGATTTATATGCACGGAATGTGTGTTAAGCGGAGAGGATTAAGTTCGGTGGTTGGATCGCAATGGAGGATTTCCCATTTGGCTTTTCACCAACGCGTTAATCCACAATTCCGCGGAATAATTATTGCCATTGTGGATCTCTCGCTCTCTTCTTCTTCTTCTTCTTCTTCTCTCTCTCTCTCTTTGACGCTCATTGAAATACTTATCTCTGTTATACATTTGGGACGATTGCGTCGCAGGTATTATATGATTATGTAGGGGTAGCTAGATAACACGTTGACGGTCGATCTACGACCGGAATAATCGACGATCGAAGGACGCCTGACTCAACGCCATCGTCGACGCGTTGTCTCGCCCTCAAATTTGCGATGACTGCAGTGATCCGTTTGATATTGCGACGGCCAACTGGCCCAATCGACGTAGCCACGTCCTCGGCGCTATATAAAAGCGCGCGTCTACGTGTCGTCAATCACGACGTTTATAAATATTTTCTTACAATTTTTTTTATTTTGCAATATTTTAGATTTATAATTTTATGAGTCAATGATTTTATAACTTTATCATTTGGTGATTTTATTATCTTGGCATTTTGTGAGTTTTATGATTTTATCATTTCATAATTGTATAATCTGGGAATTTGATAATTTTGCAATTTTATAACCTTAAAATTTTATAAATTCGTTATTTTAGGATTGTATTGTTGTAAAATCTTATAATTTTAGAATTTCGTGAGTTTTTAATCTTAGTATCTTGTAGTTTGATAATTTTATAGATTTATAATTCCATAATTGAACAATACTATAACCTCAGAATTGTATAAATCTCTTATTTCATAACTTTATAGTCGTATAATCTTCGAATTAAAGAATTTTATCATTTTGTAATTTCAAAAATTTAGAATCTCAGAATTTAGAATCTCAAATATTTGAATTTGTACACGTTTCGGGCTTTACCCGAATAACCTAAATGAATAAATAATCTAACCAAATCACCCAAATAATAATAACCTAAAAAAATAACCTGAATCAATGTAAATATAAAAGCTATTGGAAATCTTTTTCCTTGTCTTGTTTGAACAAATAGATTATAATATCTTTAACTCAAGCAGGTTACAGTGTTCTTACATTTATTTGTAAAATATGTTTTTTTTAAATTAAATATATTTTTCAAACATTCATGGCCTCGGACTCGGACTTCGGACTTTACCCAAGCGAAAGCGGATAGAACGCGGTTTATCCGGGCAAACCTAGGCTCACCCGTTTCTCTAACTTCACCCGTAACATATATATTCAATCGTCCTTCCGAATAAAAACAATTAACCGCTTATAAATATTATAGAAGCGAGACTCGTGGCTATACGCTTTCATAATCGAGAACAAGAGATGTCACGGACCGTAGCCCGATCGGCCACGTGAGATTGACCCCCGCCGTGGGCTCCACGATAAATTCGTGATTGCGAAATACGAATTCCAACACTGACACGCTACTCTGGTTTACTTACTATAAATCAATCGGGCGTGTCATCCGACGCTCGTACGAAAGTCCGATGCACTTAACCAGTAGCGCCGTGAACATTAACGAGTATAGACATCATCCTCCGCAACGTTTCGCGACAATCTTCCTCGCCGTAAAACATTCATACGTTCCGGAATCACCTCTGAATTCTGACATTAATCGGTTGAGGAGAAACAATTAGAAAATATCGAAACATCAAAAAACGTTCGTAAATTCGAGACTTTATTCCAACGAATTTCACGTACAATCGATGATGATGACAGTTCGAGAACGACGAGTGTCAATGACAACAGTGATAACTCATAATAATCGTGAAGCACAAAAAATGAAGAGTGAAAACACCCATTTTTCCATGCCATCGGCAGTGTACAGCAATCTTAATTACCATTAGCAAAAAATATTACATTCGACAATTTTGATAATCAAAAATAAAAACGCGACGAAAAAAATGATCGAATTATATTCAAACCGCAAGAAAAAAAATGTTTTTCACTGGAAATCGAGAGAAAAAATGAAAACTTCGTCGTTCGAAGATTTTCCGTTGTATCGTTGCTAATCGATCGGTGTGAAATTTCGATAAAGTTCATGAAAACAATTAATTTTAGAACGAAACATTTTTCTTTTTCTTGATGAGCGAACGTTTTTTCTTGGATCGTTCCTTCGGTGCTTTGGTCGGATTTTTACGGGGTTCTTCGGTTATGGTTTCGATCGTCGGATTGTTGACGACCTCGTCGGCGATCAGAGAATTCAATCGGGCTCGTCGATTGTAAATTCCCTGAACCAAACCCGTCGGATTTTTTTCGATCTCGCGCATCCTCGTCCATTTGAAAATCGGAGTTTTTGGTTTCGGAGTTTCTTGCGGATGTTCGAAATAAGCGGATGCCGCTTGTATCTTGCGATCGCGATCGATTTTGCCGGCGAGAGAGAGATTTTCGGGTTCCGGAAGCTCGGTGTTGTCAAATTTCATGGCGTGTCGGAGAAAAGCCGTGTTGGCACCGTTTAGCGTGGTTTTGGCGCGTTCGATCTCGGCTTTGATGTCTATCATGTCGAACATTTTGTCCTGCATGTCGCGACGTTTTTTTCGCAATTCGGCGAGATCGCGTTCGAAAGCTTCCGTTGCGCGTTGCTTGGAACGACGATGGGAAGCCAGGAAATCTTCATCTTCGGGGTCTTCGGAGGTTGGACCGACTCGTTGAGGCTCGAAGATGTCGAAATCGTCGAATGAATCGTCGATTCGCGAATCGGCTAGGCTCCGGGAACCTGAAATATCCCGGTTTGTAATAATCGAACACGATATTTTCATAAATCCATCGAATTTGTTTTTTTTTTTTATTGTTCTTGTTTTTGTTTAGTTTTGTGTTTTTTTAATGATCGAAATTACATGTTTGAAAGAAAAAATAGAATTGGTTCTTTTAAAAGTTTCATTGTTTACAATTATCATTCGATTAATATATTTAATAATAATAAATGATTTGTTTTTTTGGATTAAATGAAAATCTAGGGCGAATTTTGTTTTTTACGAATGGCTGTCTAAGAGAAAGATTTGGAAAGAAATTGAATTTCAGTTTTGATACAAATTTTATTGACAGGGTTGGGATGAGATTGACTGTAACGACGTTAAAAATTTATATCACGATAACGATTATATTTGTAATCATCGAACACGATATTGTCATAAATTTATTCAATTGTTTTTTTTTTATCTTGTGTTTTTTAATAAGCGAAATTGAATATTTGGAAAAAACTGTATTAGTTCTTTTAAAAATTTCATTGTTAACATTAATTATTTAATAATTATATTTAATAATTAACATAACTGCTTAATCTAGTTATAATTTCGATTCTTACGAATTTCGTTGCAAGGAATAGATTTTAAAATAAATTCAATATCGATTTTTATGAAAATTGTATCGACAGGATTAAAATAAAATTGATTCTGAATTACCGACGACTCCTGCAATATTCATAGAATTATTCCCCAAAAACTCCAACTTCCGCCAATTCTGTGACAATCTCAATAAAACAAAATAATCCTGACGATTTTCATCGAAGCTCGTTTAATTGACCCTAAAACTTTGAATTACAAAAAATCTCGCGTTGTGAATATTACGTATCGAATTCCGAAAAACAATAATTATCGAGAAAATTTGTATTTAAAGTCAAAATGGCGGAGCAAACTTCGCTGAAGATACAAATAAAAATCGCAATAATTTAGACACATTTTATATAATTTCGACGAATAAACATCCTATCCGCTTGTCTAATTTTTTTCAAGTATATTTATTATTTTCATTTACGGGAGAAGAATTTTTCTAGTACTACAAATTGTTGAACTTACCTGTGCACGTTGTACGTGCTACATTCTCGTATTCATGTGTACTGTATAACGCAAAAAAAAAAAAAAAAAAAACAACTCGTGTAGATTCTACGAAACAAATCGATTTGGTATCTCAAATTCTCGACTAATCGGGTGAAAAAACCAAGAATTCCGCATCCGCCAGGAAACCATGCTGCAAAGCACATAAAATCCACGAAAAAAAAAAAAAATAAACCCTCAACATCCAACAAATAAATACACGACAGCGAAATATTTCCACATTTCGAATTCTCGTGGCAATAAATTCCACTCCGCACGCTGCTATTCAGGAATCATAATTTATTCGTATTATAATATAATATTATATATTTGTAATAATATATAGGTAACATACATTTTGTAATGAAATAAACGATGAGTCATCGAGTCAAAAATTGAAGGAGAAGACGTGTCACACATCGTACAATAATATATAATAAATAAATAGATCGAAGATCGAAAAACGAGAGAACGCAAGTGATACAAGTAAACGTGTGGTCGGACCACGATTAATCAATCAATCCGAAGAGTCTCGTCGAGACCACAACCGAAACAACCATCGATTCGCCTTAATTTCCATTTCTCTCGAATCACCAAAAGTTCCCCGACAAACTTCAAGTGCTTCCCGATAATTTCTCAAATGCAGGCTCAAAAAAAATAACGACGAAAACAAAGGAAGAAGATGACAAACAATTGCAATAGCGAAGGAGAATGATCGACGAAAAAATGATGACCAGTCGTGGCTCGATAAACGTGCATTCCGGAGGTTGTGAGAAAAGGTTTAGGATAGGAACAACGACAAAAAAAAAAAAAAAACCCCCCCCTCGACCTCTCGAACTTCGCACTCCTATGGTGTTCGATGATTGAACGACGAGCCGGGATTAATTCCGTCAGTAACTAACGTGTTTCTCAGCCCTGACGGTAACCCGTTTGCTGCTGCTGCTGAGCGATGATTTTTGTTGGGAAAACGAATCGTCCAAAGACGCGTCCGCAGTTTCATTGATCAAAGCCCTGAGGGCGGCCGCTCGACGTTCCCGTTTAGCTTGTCGTTCGGCCATTTCTTCCATCTCCGTTTCCAAATCGTTCAATCGAGCTTTCGTCTGTTTCGCTCGTCCCGCAGCCGCGCTCTCGTTTCTATCTTCGTTAACGCCGATTTTCGACCATCTCGTCAGTGCCGATCTTTCCTCACCGATTCGATCCATCGTTTCGTCCGTCAACAATTTCGAACGGCGTTTGAACGTATTTTCGGCTTCTTCGAAGGCGCTTTTAGCCGCGATTCTCGCGTTTTTGTTAGCATCGGCGAACTTTTCGTCGACTCGACGAAAATCGTTGTAATCGGCGTCGTCCAGACCGATCGATGAATGAGCCTTGAAACGACGGGTCGTCGATGCAACTTCGGTCGCAAAATCATCGGCTAAACTTCGTCTGGTGCTACGCTGTCCGCGTATGTCGTAAACCGTGTCCTCGTCTTCGCGTGGGAGGGGGTCGATCGAGGGTGCATGGGTGCGGGGTCGAGGTGAATCGAATTCGAGGTCAAGGTCACGCCCGGAGGAACGAGGACCCGCATGGTCCCCGCGACTGCCTGCAAACGAGCAAAATCATTTTGAGCCCCGATAAAATACAAACACCCGGGCGATCATCGATCCCCAAGAATTTTTATCTTAAAATCGTCACCGGCTGAGATCTTCATTTTTTTTTTTTTTTTTGGCTTGTTTTTTTTATCACTTTCAGAGGCTTATTGGCATTTTTTTTTGTCTGTTTGATTTGGTTTTTTGTTCGTTGCGACTTTAAGGTCTTACTGGTTGGATCGTCGGGCAGAAAGTTGGGTCGAAATGGGGGAATCGTGGAAATCTTTGGAAGTTTAGATCGTGTTGTAAGTGTTTAGACTCACTAATAGCTGGACTGATAATTAATTGACAGTTGGACATTTTTATTTACGACTTTTAACGATGATTGAAGTCGAATTCGACGATATTGGCGGGTGGTTGATTGAACGTTTTGTCACTGACAATTTTGCTCAACTTGAAACTGACTGTTTCAGACGCCTCCTTGCTTTAATTAATTTCTCGACAATTACTCGATCAATTTATGAGGATAATCAATCTGTTGATCTTCAATCTCAATGTTATAATTTTTTCCAGAATTAACGACGGTTTAGTTTCATTTGCTTTGCGACCATCAACGTCTGCAAAAGTTCTTTTCCCATAAACGATCGTGTCAAATTTATTTTTGCGATTTTTCAATACCCTTCCAGTAAGACCTTAATGAACTAATTTGCCGTTAAAAAATAACAACGAACAAAGTCTGATCGTCACGAATTTTTCAGATGCATAAGAAATTGTCCTTCCGGGGTGAATTGAAGAATAAAATCCGAATCTGACAGCCGAATTGAATATTAGAAAAAATAAATATGGATACAAATATAAAGCAAATGTTTTGTATTTTTATATTTGGCTGTCAATGGTGAATCAGAAAAATATTATTGCAGAGGGAATGGATGTTCACCGACCTCAAGCTTTTTCACGAATGTCACCGTCGCCCCTTAAAGCGCTACATGCGTGATCGCGATGCAACTGTTCGATCGCCAGTATTGGACACAACAGAGGTTCGCTAGTGCAAGATGCGAGAACGCGAAGCAAACCAATCGTGTCATCTAACTACGTCACGTGGACAATAAATTTTTATTCCGGTTAATTGAAAAAAAAAAAAAAAATACGAGATTATTAGTAAGTGTAATAAAGATTCTCGTTTTCCATATATATGATAAAAAATATATAATCGTGTATTCGGATGGTTTATAAAAGAAACCAAAGACAAGTTTTATTGAAAAAACAGTCAAACGTGCGATACAGTGTGACAATTTGCAGACAACAATAATTTCGTTTTCTCGTTTCTCTTTTTTTTTTGTTGTTTCGTTTCATTTTTGTTTTCGTTCTCTTTCTCTGTTTCTTTCTATGTTATTTTGTGGTGTTTATTCAATTTCATTTTTTTTTTCGTCTTCCCAACTTCCGGACAGCAAGAAAACAATTTTATCGGAGTAACGTGAGGGATTGACGACAAAACAACGTAAACAACGACAACAAAACGTCTATTCTAAAACGTATACTTGCAACGCAATCGGGAATTTCATGACAATAGTTCGAAAGAATCAATGGATCGGTCGAGGAGTTTCTCTTTTCTTCCGTGCGTGCCAAAGAAAAATCTCGCGGGTCTTCGAAAAAATTTCAGACAGACCGGAAATCCGAATTTTTGAGTAATCGACAGTTTTTTTTGAGCGAGATATTTTTTTGGTTTTTTTTGGCTCTTCGGGGAAGAGTTTTTGGAAAAAGAAATCGAATTTCGTGGGAACGATTTTCGGTATAGAATTTGGAGCATTGGGCGAGGTCAGGGTTGGGCCGAGGGTGTGACAGAACGGTGCAATGTGAGGGGGAAGAGGGGTTGAAACTTTAGAGACGTTCGAGAACATTCCGTCAAAACCACTTTGGCAAACGATTGAAGATGTTACCGATGTCGCTACGTCTCGCTGCTATCTCGTCGGCCAACGAATTTCTCGGCTCGCTGAAGAGCGGCCGGGTGCTGTACTTCCGGTCGAGATGATCGACCATCGGCTTGTAGTAGGACTCGCCCTTGTCGTAGTTGCAACCGTAGACCCGGGTACGCGGCCTGCTCAGTATCGGTCTCGACATCTTTGCAGATTTTTTTTTTTTATTTGTTTTTTGTTCCTTGTTTTCGGATTCGTTTTTTTTTGCCGCTCGCGGGTTTCCGTTCGATCGTCTTCGCGCCCGGTTGGGTGCTACGACTGGTTCGGATTAACTGGAAAAATTGTGGAAAAAAATATTAATCGTACGAGTTTCGTTTTTTTTTCGTTCACATGGAATTTTCGAAAAATTTTATTCGGTTTAAGATACTGGAAGCGATCGAGATATTCTATAGTTCATATAACATGAATAACATGAATAATAATAATAATTATGATAATAATAATAATAATAATAATAATAATAATAAGATCAATAATAATAATAATAATTTTTGAAATGGGGATGAAGAAAATTTGAAAAAAACGAAATAGTTCACCATTCGAGGAATGAATAAATTAAGAAACGATTTTTGTCCATTTTATTATAGTAAAAATCATTATTATTATTATCATCATTATTATTATTATCATCATTATTATTATTATCATCATTATTATTATTATTATTATCATTATTATTATTGTTATTATCATCATTATTATTATTATCATTATTATTATTATTATTATTATTATCATTATTATTATTATTATTATCATTATTATTATTATTATTATCATCTTTATTCTTATTATTATTATTACTATTATTATTATTATTATCATTATAAAATCGGCAAAAATCGTTCCCCAATTTATTCATCCCTCGAATGGCAAGCAATTCCGTTCTTTCGAATTTTCTTCACCCCCATTCCATACGACATACGCCACGTGTCGGAAGCCGAAATTCCTTTTACGTAACTCCAACTTGGGACAGCGAGCAGGTGGAAATTCCTGCGGGGCTTGAGAATCCAACGAGAAGCTTAGGCGAAGCGAGAATGAAAACGACGAAGAAGAAAGAGGAAAACGAAGAAATGAGGAAGAGAACAAGTAGATTAGGAGCAAACTGGAGCGCGAAGAGAGATTTGCCAGTTGCTCGGTGATGGCGAAGCCTGGGGTTGCCGTCGTCGCCGCCGCCGCCGCGGTCGGATCTTCTCGTGCGCGGGAGCTCTCGTGAAGTTCTAAATAGATCGCGTCTAAATTTGGTTTCACGTGTTATGCGAGAGTAGTTGTGTGTTGCCTCGTCAGCGAGACGTTGAGAAAACCAACGAATTTCGGTGGCGAGACGAATAAATGGAGTGAAGCTGAAGAAACGTGTAAAAAGAAGATGAAGAAAAAAACGAAGATGATGATGAAGAAAAAAAAATCTCGAGGACGACGTCGACGATGGGAACGACGATGACGTACGAGTGCGAATGATACAAAATAATTGGGCCAACCCACGCAATACGACGAGAAATCCTTTGACACCTTGAACCACCATTGAATTATTATTATTATTATTATTATTATTATTATTATTATTATTATTATTATTATTATTATTATTATTATTATTATTATTATTATTATTATTATTATTATTATTATTATTATTATTATTATTATTATTATTATTATTATTATTATTATTATTATTATTATTATTATTATTATTATTATTATTATTATTATTATTATTATTATTATTATTATTATTATTATTATTATTATTATTATTATTATTATTATTATTATTATTATTATTATTATTATTATTATTATTATTATTATTATTATTATTATTATTATTATTATTATTATTATTATTATTGTTGTTGTTGTTGTTGTTGTTGTTGTTGTTGTTGTTGTTGTTATTATTATTATTATTATTATTATTATTATTATTATTGTTGTTGTTATTATTATTATTATTATTATTATTGTTGTTATAATTATTATTATTATTGTTGTTATTATTATTATTACTATTGTTGTTATTATTATTATTATTATTATTATTATTATTATTATTATTATTATTATTATTATTATTATTATTATTATTATTATTATTATTATTATTATTATTATTATTATTATTATTATTTAATTATAGTAATAAAAATATTATTATTATGCACGACTTTTTTTAATAGGACTCACTATTATTGAAATATTGAAAATAATTCCGATCATCAAATGTCTATACAGTAAAGTAAAATTATGCAATTATTTGTTGTTAATGGTTAAGGTTTAGTTAAAGCAGTCGAGATTATTAATTACTGATTATTAATTCATTAGAATTTTTCGTATGAATATCGGATGGAAAATTCAAGTAACTTCTTTATTTATTCCATTTTCTTTTTTCAAGATTTTCGTCGACTAGATACAGCGACGGTTTTTTTTTGTTTTTAGCTCTTCAGCGACCTCATACACTTTCTTTTAATCTTCTGACAGTCCACAGCCAGTCCCATTTGTTTTGAATTTTTTTTTTCGATGTCACAAGTGTATGTTTGCAGACAGATATAGAAATCCCATTAGAGAGCTTGCAAGCTCGAGGCAATCCACGCTGTCGGGAAAAAACGCGGCGAGAGACGGCTGTCGAAACGGTATCGACTTTACGAGCGGGCAGAAATGCTTGTGAACACGTGCATTCGATTTATTAATTTTCGTCCAAGCTTTTAGGAGCCACGATTTCGTGAGCCAATACTTTTTCATTATTATTATTATTATTTTTTTTTTACCATTCGGGCTCACACGTATGTTATGTGGACTTACATCCGCCACACTCTTCAGGGAGTTACTATTCGTGCTGACTCACGAAACACGTGTCTATATCCCTACGAACATTTTCTCGACTAATTGTTTTCCTGTTTCAAATTAATTTTTATTGCTTTTGTCATTGCTTCTCGTGCAAAAAAACAAAGATTACAGAAATTGCATCAATTTTTGACTAAAATTCAATTCTTTTTAAAACTTACTTGCGCCAAAAAATTCTTTTTACCAATTAAAATGGATATTTCACGGATCAATTTGTCTCCGAGACAATATTTTCTCTGTCCCTCGATCGTGTATGACCGCAATAACGTTGAAATCAAACAATTGACGAATATAATGACACTTTCGACCCCGAATTTTCCAATAAAATTTACTCATCCACCGACAGTCATTGATTCATTCATTTATTTCAATATAATTCAATCCGTTATATTTTATATTCCATTAAAAAAACACGGAAATTGAATCGAATTAAACGTAATTGAGAAAAAAAATAGAGAATCGTCTCTAGCGCCGATGAAATTGGTAACGTTATACGTTGATGTAATTTGCATAGTGAAAACGTTGCCGAGGTTTCAACCTTTTCCGGTATTTCTTCTTCTATTTATTCCTAACGATGAATTTGAGTTTCAAGTATCAACCCGTAGCCGTTCCGTTGGCTTGAGATACGTCGACGCCAGTCGCGATATAACGCTTCGTTACGCAACGCATTAACAAACGGGACGAAGAGTGCGAGAGAAACTTCGGTTGCCTCGTGCGTCTCGGGGCCGGGAACTCCGCCGCCGTGGACTCTGCCAAATTTAGACTTGGAAAGATTTTCTTTCAAAATCGTTGACGATATCGATTACAATTCTCGAATAACCCGAAAATTCTCAAACATCGAGTCCAAAAACCCCGAAACAATTGATTTTACACTGTCCGATGTGTTACATATTCAGTTATTAATTGTTTAATACTTCTATTTGCCAAAAAATAGGGAAAGAATTAAATGACAAATTGAATTGTACAATTTTGCTGCCACATTGAAATAAATTCGAGAATGAAAACTTTGAAAAAATGCTTGAATAAATAATTATTGAAAAAAAAAACGACACACAATTGATTTTTCAACGTAATAAGCATGAGAGGGTTGCAATTAATTCGATTAAAAAACAATTTAGTAACAAAAAAAGCAAAATTTTCGATGAAGAACAAAAAAATAATCGTTCACACGTGTTACAATCATTCCGTTTGATCGAATTCACTCAAACACAATTGGAGCACACAAATTTATATCTTAAAAAGAAATTTTGCAAACATTGACGTACAAATTTTTGACGATGAAAAATTCTGAAGCATCGATCAGACGGATAATTGAATTAATCACAAATGGATTCACCGAAGGTACGAAAAAAACATTGCAACTATCGGTTATCACGCTCAAGTTCATCAATCATCGAAGCATCGTCGACAAAATTGCATCACAAAGCCCGTTCGACTATTTCTGATTCACCCACGACGATGCAATCATCATCGACTTCTCGTTACATCAGTTTTATTTATTTTTTTTTCTCGTCTCAAGGCTCGCGAAAACATATAGATCCCTCCCCAATCGTGATCATCAATCACTGCAAGCCAAATACCGTTCGACGACCAATCGACATCGATAAATCGCAAACGCACTTACGATCTCCTCTCACCTCGCAAAATCCTTTCAAAAATATTTCGCCGAGCTCATAACTCAATCGTCTCTCATCCCTAACCCACCCTCGTCGCGCAACACGTTTGAAAAAAATTAAATATCCATCCAACCCCTTTTTTTTTTAAATCAAAACCAACTTTTTTTCGTATTAAAAATTATGATAGAAGAAATTTTTTTTTTTTTTTCAGATTTTCATTTTTCCCAAAACGCAAATTCACACAGAAAACCAAACGAGGATAGGGCTTGTGTCGTTATTACGATTGTTTATCCTTCTCGCTTTTTTTTGCGTTTTGGATTTTTTTTTATTTTGTATTTTTTCGTTCTTTTTTTTTTTTGCGAAATTTATCCGTACCTAAGTTTTATTGGGGTTTATTTTTCAGAGTTATTCCTTAAGGTGCGGTGTCCTCGGAAGTACCAGCGCGACTCCCACGGAGGCGTCGCGACGCTTCTTACTTTCCCACCACCGTCGCGGGGTTTTGCCCCTTCCTAGACCGCTAAACGGGGATGAGAACGCGGAGGATCGGAGTAAGAGAGAGAAAGAGTGAGAAGGAGAGACGAAGATGGGGGTTCGGCTTAGAATCGTTTGAACGGGGATCCGCGATGATTTTTTTTCGAAATTCACCCTGGTCTCATGCGTCTTCCTCCCCCGATGACAATGCTTCTTGGATTTTTGACTTTCCCACGGCGTTGATTTTTTTTTAAGGGTTTGTATCTAATTTTTAGCGGGAAAATTGAGGGATTATCATGATTTTTTTTCGTCATGATGGTATAATTTTTTTTTAATATACTGTATAGTATTAATTACGATATACATATATTGAGGTACTTATATGCATTTTTTCGTGACAAAATTGAAAATTTTGGGGGAATCGTCGCCGTTGACCCAAAACGCCTTTTTTTTTAAGATCGCTTGCGGCGAGAACGATATTTTTGGGATGGCTAGTTTAAAATGAAAAGACCAAAACGATTCTGTTAGTATAATATTAAGCGCAGTACGTGAACGAAAGGTTTAGAAAAAATTTGATTTTTCAAGTAATGAAAATTTTTCCGGAAAGTTCGATGTTAGAAATTGAAAAAATTACGTTTTTGACCTGAATCATATAAATTTTTGTCCAAACGAAAATTCCTTCGTTCACGAACTAGCCATTATAATTGAAAACTATCTCGTGAAACAATCAAATCGATCGGTTTAATTGCTGTCGAGTAATCGCACTCGACGCAAAAGCACTTTTCAAAAAACATGATTCCGAGAAAACCGCGTTTAAAGTTTTGAGTCGAGATTTCTTGCGGATAAAATCAATTTTAACAGACTAACATAGTACTCAAATCCTTATGAAAATTTAAGAAAAGGTACTTGATATTATATACTGTGAGAAAATGCAAAAAAAAAAATCATTTTCTCGACCCAAACAACGAGATACAGTCGATCTTGCATTGTTTATCTTTCATTTTCTTTTACTCGTCGCGTTATCCATTTTCTCATTGGTAACCGATGCCGTTTCGACGATGACGCTTGCACCGAAACTGCATGGAACGTGGGTGGTCTTGTGTGGTGTTGATCAATCGGAAACCGAACAAATATAAATCGTGACTGGGTTCTCCTTCGTTGAAGGTTTTTCCACGGCTCGCGTTATTTTCGCGGTTCGTAAACAACCCATTTGACAACCATCGCTAACGACTGTGCCAACAACGATATTGTGCATCAAGGGCATGAATTATTGTCAGTTAAAAATATTTTTATTTTACCTGTGTATAATTTTCTCAATTTATTCATGATGGAAGCTTTTTTGAAAACTGTTTTTTCCTTCATGTTTCTGTATGTGAGGATAATTAGATGGAAAATCCCATTTTCTTCACAGAAGCAACAAATGAGTCTCAGATATTGTGAAATTAAATTCAAATTCAAATGATAATTAATTAAAGTTATTCATTTATTAATAATAATCAATTAATAATTAATTTTGTTAATAATTATTTCAATTTAACATTTGTTGAAAAATGTTATTGATTGATTGATTAATCGATTATTATTAATTATTATAATTGTTTCGATCAATCAATCATTGATAATAATTATGAACTAATATTCAAATTATTCAATTAATATTATTATTATTTAATTATTGAAATAATAATTTTCGAATTCCTGATAATTTTATTGACTATAACATTTTAATCTACTGTATCATAATAATACCGTAATAACAAACACTAAAATAGCTATTTAATTACACGCGTTGAAAATTATATCGTTAAATTGCATTGTAGCGATTGACTAATTGTACAGCAATTTATACAACGGCCGGTGGCCAATGGCTTAGCAGTAACCCCTATTTTATTTTGGTGTTTGGTACACTACGCTATAAACTAGATCATCGCGAGGGCAACGGCGACCGGACACAGTTGGGGCTGTTACTTTTAGAATAGTACGAGTTGTCGGTGCTATAGTTTTGGCGTGTACAATGCAATGACGCGGTATATAAGCGCCCCGAGCTTGCGACAGGACGAAATCCACGGAACCCGAGACAGACGAGTCACGCCTTAAAAACAAAAAATATATATATATAATAACGGACGTTATTGTGTGCGAAATTTAGCGAGCTCGTACGCATTTGGTGACGCTCGCGGGAAAGCCAAAATATATAAAAGCAATAAATAGGCACGATGAGATGGCAATACGTTGCCGGTGAGCGTGCAGTCTAAACGGACTTTTCGAGCCAACTGCCAGCACTCGTTGCCTCAAAGAAACGTCGGTGATTTAAAAATAATATTATCAAATAAAAATAGATTATTGTTTCATTCGGAATAATCGAGGGAGAATGGGACGAAATATTGATTTATTTTTCTCATTGCGTTTTTTTTTAGAATCATTCGGATCTTCATTATTTGATATTATGTTGGATTATAGACAAATTGTTTCAGGTTTATTTTTAGTAAATAATTTGAATATAGAAATGAATTGAATTGCCAAATAAATGAATTAATAATAATAAATAATTAATGAAAGTAATAATGAATTAATTAATGAAATCAATTGTAATAATATCGTAATAATCCACGTTATTTTTATATAATATATTATAGTATTATATACGTAATAATATTATGTCATATATTTAATTGATTCGATTTAATTAGTCTCCTTATCGTTAGAAATTCTAAGGAACGATATAAATTCCATGTATGCAATGCGTCGTTCTATCGAAAAATTAATTGTCGTAGCGTATAATTATTTTTTGTGCGATCACGACGATTTCTCAATTTACAATGAATTTGCAAAATACCGCAGAGTCCTATTATTGCGAATAAACGAGGCAAAACAGAGCAACGAAAGAGTTGCCAAAACCGTTGTTAGCTGCAACGGAAACGTTCGACCTGCACAATTTTAGTCACCCAGACGAATCTTCGTCTTCTTCTTCGTTTCGTTCACGGTATGCGTATGTGTATAGAGGTTTCTTCGGGCCAAATATAACCCGAATTAATTGGTGTCCATTATAATAATCAATTCACAATAAGATGTAGCAGCCCGTTATAATCGAAACAGGCGACTACGCGCGCGCGTTGCCAAAATAATTGATCGCTTCATCGCTTATAGTCTATCGAATCCCACAACTGTGTGATGTGCTACGAAGGAGAATCATTGTGCTGGTTTTTGATGACGAAATTTCACAGCTAGTATCTTGATTATATTTTTCTCTGAGATGAATTTTTACGTGCAATCTTTTCGTGTGCCGTGAACATGAAATTGAGATTTTATATTGTGTAACTTGCTTCAAGTATTTAATTTTATTTTTACCGGTTTCCTGAGGGTTCTGGCCCCCTGGCGGTGATGACTGGTATTACATTTGAGTATCAATTTCTAATAACTGAAACTAGATATGAGACCAGGGACAACGAGGGATTACATTTAGTTGTTTGCGGTAAAATTAAGGGATTTTCGTGATTTTTTTTGGCCATGTTAGCGTAATTTAATTAGAATACACTGTACAGCATCAATTACAACATATATTGAGATACTTAAATGAATTTTTTCATGAAAAAATGTTTAATTTTGGGGGAATTATTGACGTTGTTTCAAAAGACTTTTTTTTTTAAAGATCACGTGATGTCTCGGTGAGATTTCGATTTTTTCAATAACTTGGGTCAAAATCCTCATTTTTGCAATCTTGAAAAAAATCGCTTTTCGGAAAGGTCGATATTATTTTAAAAATAAAAATGTCCCTAAACCCCTCGTTTACGAACTACGTTTCATATGATAAAAAATTCATCTAAGTACCTCAATATATTTTGTAATTCATACTGTATAGAGTATTCCAATAAAATTATGTTAACATTTTTTATTACTATCAAGAACTTGCTCATGAATGTGATTTATTTTACACCGTTTTTTTGGTAGGATTGGGAAAGGAAAAATTATCGAGAGATCTTTAAAATATAACATTTGTACACTTTGGTCGTTTATTTCACAATGCTTGGGCAAACATTTCACTCTTCCATCAATAATTCGTGACTAATCCAAGAAATGCACACAATATTAATTCATCAGAATCTGACTAGTGTCGGAGGTAATTAAAGTTATATAATTATGTACATCGCAAGAAGGGAAAAATTGAAATACAAAAATCTGCGAGTCGTTCTTCGAGTATCGAATTACATTTGTTCGTCATCCCTCGACTCGATAAAGTTATTTAAAAAAAACCCCCTCCCCCAAATGCATCCGGAATATTGTACAATAGAAAATAGATTTACAGACATTTTTGATCATTCATAGAATCTCTCTTAAGTTGTTACGCACAATGCGGTGATAATACTGCTTTATTTCTGTACGTCGCGACCTCATCCGCGTTCGCCGCGTCGAATGCGTCCACTCGACATTCGCTTGTCCAATTTCTGAGCAACGAAACTCTGAACCGCGTCAGCGAGTCGCGGTCGTTATCTGGATTTGACGCTCTCTTCCTCGCGACGATTCTCGACTCTCCAAGATATCCCGTCCCGTGGCAATTCGGACGTTACGTAAGGCGAGAACCAAGCGAGCAGCCATCGCTCGCCGAACACTTCGACGATGTTTCTCCTCAATCCCAAATTCCATCGTTCGTCGCCCTTGGCTCTCTCGTCGGCGACGCAGCCGTCGAATACCATGCGAAAGTGATACCAACAAAGTACTCCCGTGAAACACATGCCGACCAGGGTTATCATGTAGAGCATCAGATACAATTGTTCGGACGACGAATCGAAACCGAACACGAATATCGCCATGGGAAAAACAATTCTGGCGACGGACGTCAAAAATTCTCCTTCCATTTTGTTCCACATGAAATGCGTGTTGTAAGCGAAGGCGTAAACCGTAGCGACGAAGAGATAAAATATGAACATGAGAAAATAACGATGATTGTCGTGGCCGACGCAACATCCGGTAAATATGCAATGATGATCGCGTTTGAGAATGCAAACGTCGCAGGTTCGACAGTGCCATGATCTGGGAGGTGCCAAAGCTTCGCAAGACGCGCATAACCTCCAACCATCGGTTTTTTTCGCATCTTGAACGGGCACGATCGCGTGCCTGATGCTCGTGTCGCACAAAACGGTAAACGTGAAATTACCGACGATGTTGATCATGATAAAATTGCCGAAGATGAAATGAAGAACGTAAGCGAGGGTGCCGGGTGGATGTAGATTCGGCAAAACTATCCATAATTCGAACCAATAGATCGTTGGCACGATTATCAGGATGAATGACATCGACAGAAAATCGCTCAGGGTCGTTGGTAAAAATTTTTTTCGCACGATCATGATTTTTGGGGATGGTTTTGTTTGGGCGGAATGTTTTACTGACGGGTTGCGCGGTGACGGATTTTGATGTTTCGTTGGCAAGTGTTGCCGCTGGATCACGGTGGATCATGTGACAGCGGGGCGGAGACTCTGATAAGAAAGAATTACGTGGAATTGCGGGTGTCGGTTGGTTGTGATTTGTTTTAGTTCGAATTGGCTCCGGTCGCTAATTTGCGGCGAAACCAGTGTTGCCAGCTAGTGATTTCCCTAGGGATGTCGTGAAATTCCACTAGAAGTCACCAGATCCTTTGACATCGAAATTCACCATAGATTACTCAAAATTCGTACGATTTAAAAATAAAAAACCCACTAAACTTGTAGAATTGAACCCGTAAAATTCCGCAAGGCGTAGTTATGAGGTACAAATAGAAAAAATGAAAAACGGAGTCTTCAAAACTCGAGATTCGACGAGATACAAGAAGGAACGTTTTTTTTTGTTAGGCGTGCTCTACTTTGCTTACTTCTTGTCCGTAAAGCAACCTAATTTCCTGCTAAATGTTGGCTATCTTTCCACATACATTTTCCAACAATTAAAATGGAATAATAAGTATTAAATAATAATACAATAGAGAAAGACATTAAAAAATCTTAAATCCTAGCTGCTTCGTCGCCTGAACCCTTATTCTCTGATGTCGCGTACTAGTCTGATAGTATGAAGGCTCTCAATTTGCAGCAAGGTCACTCAAGCTTAAGGTCACTCAAAATCTGTCCTGCTCCGTACTATTCTAGGAACTACCGTGTGCTTGAAAATCAGTTGATAAATTGTATCAATTCGCTTAAATTATCAGAAAGAGATCGACGATCTTCTTCCATCTCTCTCCCACGTCACTTTAGTCCTGGTCGCGCCAAAGAAGAAAGATTACATGGAACCGCAGTTCTTATGGGAGAATTTGGTAGGCCTCGGAGCCGCCGAGATTAGCTCGCGCCGCCGAAAGCAGGAAGTAGAGGCGCTGCTCCGCTCGTCCGTGTGCACGCATACAATGGAATCGGACTCTGCGCCGCCCAACTTTGCTCTCGCTTCGACTCACGCTCGGCGGCGATTAACCAGCTCACTCGTCTCAACCGCGCGTCACTGCTACGCTCACACTGTCTCTCTCGTACCCGCGCTGGAAGTGGATCTGCTAACCCGCTCTTTCTCGCGCGACTCCGCGATTGCTTCGCTCCGCCCAACATTGCTCTCGCTTCTACTAACGCTCGGCGGCGATTAACCAGCTCACTCTTTGCTTTCCTCCACCGCTACGCTCTTGCTGATACTGTTCTGCTTGCGCTGTGGGATAAGGATTCGACGCGAGCCAACGACGGATGCCGTGCCCGTTGTCGGTCTCGCTTCTACTCACGCTCGGCGGCGATTAACCAGCTCACTCTTTGCTTCCCTCCACCGCTACGCTATTGCTGTTTCTGTCCTACTTGCGCTGCGGAATAGAGATTCGACGCGAGCCAACGACGGACGACTCGCCCGACGTCATGCTAGCTTCTGCTCACGCTCGGCGGGAATTAACCATCTCACTCATTCATGTTGTGTCATCGCTACGGTCTCCTTGTTTCTCCCCTACTGGTATTGGAAGCATCGACATATATATAATATACGTTGATGGTTGAAATTCAGCGGCAGCGCACTCTTCCCCGTACGACTCCGTTATGGCTGTGTTACTTCGAGTCGCACACAGAAGCTATCAGCTATCAGCTGACTAAAACAGCGTTTGCATCGTTTCAAATTATGATTACAATTTTCATGAATAATAATAATAATAATTATTATTATTATTACTATTATTATTTATTATTATTATTATTATTATTATTATTATTATTATTATTATTATTATTATTATTATTATTATTATTATTATTATTATTATTATTATTATTATTATTATTATTATTATTATTATTATTATTATTATTATTATTGTTATTATTATTATTATTATTATTATTATTATTATTATTATTATTATTATTATTATTATTATTATTATTATTATTTCATTATTATTATTATTATTCCAAACCAGTAGGGAACAAACAGGGAGACCGTAGCGATGACGCAACATGAATGAGTGAGATGGTTAATTGCCGCCGAGCGTGAGCAGAAGCGAGCATGACGTCGGGCGAATCGTCCGTCGTTGGCTCGCGTCGAATCTCAATTCCGCAGCGCAAGTAGGACAGAAACAGCAAAAGCGTAGCGGTGGAGGAAAGCAAAGAGTGAGCTGGTTAATCGCCGCCGAGCGTGAGTAGAAGCGAGACCGACAACGGGCGTGGCATCAGTCGTTGACTCGCGTCAGAATCCTATCCCGGAGCGTGAGTTGGAGAGTGCGAGCACAATGAGCGAAGGGAGTAGCACGTCTCGCGGTGGGATAGCTGCCGAATTAGTGGGAGAGAGCAAACGTTACAGGACGATAGCATGAGCGCAAGAAAGATGCCGTTGGAGGCGGGGCTTATATGTCTTCCATGTGTTTGTCACACCGATAGGACAGTAATGCCATCTACCAGAAAAAAGCGACACTAATCGCATCGTCCAAAATCTAACATGGGAAGTGCGGTTCCATGTAATCTTTCTTCTTTGGTGGCGCCCTACTCGTGGCGGCTACAAGAAACAAAAAATCTCCGGAATTCGGAGACCCGCGTTTAACATCGCGATTCCGTAGTAACCTTTCACAACGAATAACTTTACCACAGACGACCCCCCGCACGAGCGCTATCTTCCGGCAATCGCGTGTGCCAGAAAAATTGATGAAGTTAACCTCAAAAAAACGATATTATTTCCGCTCAGTTCCCGCTTGGGAATTCCCTCGCGTCCTGCGCTATCTCAATTATCCGAGTGTTCGGCCAATTCGATAGCTGTTATTACATAGTTAATTGCTTGTTTGGTTAAACAAAACGATTCGAGTCGACAAATAAACAACCGATCGTGGAGACGCCACCGAATTTTTGTTTGTCAGTCAATCGTTTCCGCATCTTTACGACCGGTTTACCAACGATTCGGTTTACCAAATACATAGATTGATGTTATCGAGGATTGAGTTTATCGGGTTAGTACAGTCTGGAATACATTTAAGGTGTTTGGTTGTTTTTTTTTACTTATCGTTTTTGGTTGACGTCGCGTTTTT
Source organism: Sussaba pulchella (assembly GCA_963971145.1). NCBI lineage: Eukaryota > Metazoa > Arthropoda > Insecta > Hymenoptera > Ichneumonidae > Sussaba > Sussaba pulchella. Next base: position 9,541,241 of record OZ020176.1, read on the forward strand.
GGTTTTTGTTAAATGTGAAATTTGCTGTGATATGTTTTTGCGGCAATTATTGTATTTTTGTTTTTTTTGTTGATAATGTTAGGCGAGGCTTACGAAGTGTCGAATTATTTTTTTTTTGCAGAGAGCACGAAGATGTCGAAAGGAAAATTCGTCACTCGTTCGGTCACGTCGACGCGTCCTGTTGAGATGACGCTCAAACTCGACTGCATAGAGGATTCGCTTAGCGAAGCTCAGCAGCTCACAAGGATTAGGTATCAACAAAATTATGATAAGGTAGGAACGAACAAACAACTATTTTAATCATTTTGTTTGAGAAACAAATTTTTTAATTATAATTTTTAACTGAAATAGTTTTGAAAGTATCAAAATTTCTGTTTCTTGCTTTCTTCACTCATAAACAGAAATAAATTTTCTTTTATACTTCCACAGGTAAAGACAAAATTGGAGAAGCTCGTCAAGGAGCAGGGAGCGCAGTTAAGATGCCAAGCAGGACTAGTCAGCGGCTACCAGTACACACTGTAATTGAAATTTACTTCAGCCTCCGTTTAATTACAATTATTATTTTTTATTCATTTTTTTTCAATGCTTTTATTTCTCTTTGCTTTTTTTTTTTTTTGCAGACCGGGCAATGTAAAAGCTACGGTGCCAACGTTGATGCAGAATCCTGTGCCCCAATCGGTGCCATTAACGGTAAGCAATTAACAAAATTCCATTTATCAATTTCAATAGGTTTAACTGCCAAATAAATAAAAAATTTACTGAATCTCCGAATCGCACTGATTCAAAATTTTGTAAAACTAGATTTGAAAAGATTTGATAGGGGATCGTAAATTTTTTTACAATTTCGATTTTATAAAAAAATTTCCTAACTGTCGGATGATTTTTCAATGTTCTTTGCGATTTTATAGAACTTTTCGCGATTTCATCCGATTTTACGGATTCTTCAAGATGTTGGAGACTTTTTAACCCAGTTTTAAGGATTTAGTCATTGTCATTGCGCCGCAATAACGACGGATCACGTTTTTTCACAGAGTCAAGGAAAGAATCAACCGATCAAGGTGAACGTAATAAACAATGCGCAACACAGCAATCCCCAGGGAAACATTCAGCTCGTCGTTAATCCGAGAATAATTCTCGGTACCGTCGCACCTTCCCAAGTTCAAGGTTTGCCAAACATTTTTTCAATCAAATTTCGATCGATCAACTCCAATAATCGTCACAATATTACCTCAATTGTCTCAATTTCAATTCAAATTGCTCGCAAAAAATCTCCATAACTACGATATTGAATATTTTTCCACGTACAAAAAAATTCAAAATATAAGTTTGTAAATCAAAAAAAAGACTTGCTCCGCATATACAAACTTTACCCGACAAATTCCAAAACTGCGAGAAAAATATTAATTCAAACAGCGCAAAAATGTATCGCACAACCCAAAAAATACATAAATAACTCAAATAAAAAAGTCTAACCACGGATAAAAATGCTACCCATCGATCTATTCGTAATTCCAACAGGTTCGACAACAACTACGACGACCCCAGCTTCGAATCTTCCGACGGTTCAGTCCACATCGGCTGAAAACGTACGAAACGATCGTTCAACCGTAAAATTCCAGAAAAATGCGTTTTCAATTATTCGATCGTTTTGAATTCTAGTACCAACATGGAAGATCGTTGCGTCGACCGTTAACTCTGCAAGTTCAGCAATCGCAGCAGCAGCAGCAACATCAGCCGCAACCGCAACAATTGGCGCCGCAGCCGCCGGCGCCGCCGCCGCAACCGTCGCAACAAAAATCGGACACTTCGGATGACGTACGTTGTTATTTTTACTTTTATTTATGCTATTCTTGTATGAACTTCCTCGACTAATTTTTTTACTTTCACATCGGAAAACTTTTTACCGCTCGTCTATCAAATAATAATAATAATTATTATTACTATTTTCATAATAATAATATTAATAATAATAATTATTATTATTATGATTATTAATAGTATAATAATAATAGATAGATAGATAGATTGATTGATTGATCGATAGATATAATAATAAATAATAATAATATATATATATAAATAATAATAATATATATATATAAAATATATAATTATATATATAATAATAATAATAGATCGATAAATAGATAGATAGATCAATAGATTCATAGATTGATAGATCGATAGATCGATAGATCGATAGATCGATAGATCGATAGATCGATAGATCGATAGATCGATAGATATATAGATGTATAGATATATAGATCGATAGATATATAGATCGATAGATATATAGATCGATAGATATATAGATCGATAGATATATAGATCGATAGATATATAGATCGATAGATATATAGATCGATAGATATATAGATCGATAGATGTATAGATCGATAGATCGATAGATATATAGATCGATAAATCGATAGATCGATAGATCGATAGATCGATAGATCGATAGATCGATAGATCGATAGATCGATAGATCGATAGATCGATAGATCGATAGATCGATAGATCGATAGATCGAAAGGTGGATAGATAGATCGATAGATATATAGATCGATAGATATATAGATCGATAGATATATAGATCGATAGATATATAGATCGATAGATATATAGATCGATAGATCGACAGATCGATCTCAAGATAGATAGATAGATCAAAAGGTGGATAGATAGATCGGTAGATGAATAAATAAATAAATAAATGAATCGTTTTTTTCAGACACCAAATCTCCGAATTAGATCGAAGGGCAGTAGCAACGCCGCGGTGAACAAGGGTAAAGAAAAATAATTGTTCAATCGCTATTTTTAAGGCCAGTCGACCATCGAAACTTCGTAATTTACGTTTGAAAAAAACATTTCTCAACGTGTTTCCGCAGCCCCTACCCCCCAGGTCGTGTCGAATGTGAGGACGAAGAGCGCCAGCAAAACACAGGCGCCGCAGCCGGTGCAATCGGTGCAATCGACGGTATGGGCGAAGGAACAAACGAGCATCGGCGGCATCGCCGTTGGAACAAAAAACGCAGGTTGGACGAAATTTTGAGTACAGTAGAACCTTTTTAATAGGAACGGATCGGGTTTTCTAATTTGATTGCAGGGGTTAGAGAAAAAATCTGAACCACGTTGACTGAATGTCTTGTATCTTAAAGTGTCCCAAGCCTACAATGATTTACGAGAGAAACGTCAAACGTTTGATAAAAACAGTCGGAGTCTGACTTTTGTCTCGTGTCGTTTGTTTACCATGGAAATAATAATAATAATAATAATTATTATTATTATTATTATTATTATTATTATTATTATTATTATTTAAAAAAAAGAAAACTAAACAGATGAAAGTGAAATTTGATGTGATTTATTGTTTTTATTTCTGTGAAAAAGTTCATGATCTATTGTTATTGCAGTTGGAGATCAAATCGATGATTCGAAGAAAAATTTGCCGGACGGCCGTGAAATAACGTTCAACAAAATGAACGGCGGACGAACGTTTCCATCGCTCGTCGTCGTTGCTCGGCCGCATCTACGTATAAAAGACATTTCCATGCAACTCGCGCAAAAAGAACGAACGGATTTAGGTAATTACGGATTATTACGAAGTGAGATAACGAAGAAATTTGGAAAAAATTTAAATTAATTCAATTTATCGAAGGAAATTATAATAATACGGAAATGATAATGATAACTTTGATCAATTTATCTTTACCTTTGAATGATTGATCGATTGTTTTGATTGGGTATTTTATATCAAATTAAAATAATTGAATTGTTTATTCAATTATTCAAACAATTGATAATTACATTAATTATTAAATTGGTTTTATTAGTACGGCCAACTTTATCGATTGAATCAATTTTGACAATGATTGAAACGTTAAGAGGAAATTGTGAATTAGCATGGTTCACATTTTTATATATGGGGAGGAATGTCTCGAATCACCGGATTGAAGCCCTTTCATCCCCCGATTCGGTCGATGATTTTTTTTTTAAATTATCCTATGGATCCTACGACCTCACTAATTTTTAAAAATATGTTTTAGCCGTTTTTAAATCCTTAAAAAAAAAATTACCAAGTTCGCAGGATCCAAAAATAAATTAAATAAAAATCATGGACCAAAAATCGTGAGATAAAATATTCTCAATTCCGTAATTCAGGACGTCTCCATACAACGCCAATCAACCATGGAGAGTTCTCCATATATTTTCTCTCACGAAATACCTCTACACATTTTTTCTCACGAAACAATTAAAAAAAAAAATAAAACAAACCCATCGATGTTTATTCACAGATCAAAAAGTAAAAAGCGTGCTGATGTTCTCCGCAACGAAATTCGCCGAATGGTTGATTCAACGGGGTTTGGTGCGTTCCGAACAATATTGTTTCCGTCATTCGAACGCCAGTCGAAAGACAAAATTAAAATTAGGAATGTACAGCGATTCGTCGGGTACGTTTCCGTATTCCGGTGGTTACGTTTGGATATCGAGTTGTTGCCCGGATCGTTTCGTTTCCGTTTTTTGCGGTTCGTTGTTCCAAGGTGCTCCCCACACGCCAACCGTTCTTCTCAAACTCATATATCACTGGGCTTGTCAAACGAACGTTCAAAACGTCGTTTCTTGGGTCAAAGTTTCCAATCTTTACGTAAAAAATTTTTACGCCAATTTGCGAAGCGTATGCACGGCCGCGGTTTGGGACAAAGCGCAAATGATGGGAGGCAAAGGATCGATGATTCAAGTCGGAGTTATCAGTCTCGGCACGACTTCCCAGGATGGAAATTTGCGTCAGGTGAGGATGATATTTTTTTTTAAATCGGGATGGGATGAGGAATTGAGAGGAAAAATGTGTTCGAGCTCGGTCGGTAAAGAAAACTGTAAAGCGGTTTTCTCGGCCGCGATCGATCGCGCTGGTGAAATACGAGAATGGTGGTCGGGGTTTTGAGTTTACGCAGGCAATCGTTCTCGTTTTTCGGTCGAAAGATAGACGGGGGCGGAGAATATTACTTTGGGAAAATTTGAGGATATTCTTTATTTATCGATTAACGGGTTATAGTTGATTGCGGGAAAGTTTGAGGATTTTCATGATTTTTTTTAGTGATGTTAGGATAATTTTGATGGAATAGACTGTACAGTATCGATTACGACATACATTAAGGTGCCAGTATGAATTATTATTATTATTGTTATCATCATTATTATTATTATTATTATCGTTATTATTATCATTATTATTATTATTATTATTATTATTATTATTATTATTATTATTATTATTATTATTATTATCATAATTATTGTTATTATTATTATTATTATTATTATTATTATTATTATTATTATTATTATTATCATTATTATTACTATTATTAGTATTATCACTATTATCATTATTATTACTATTATTAGTATTATCACTATTATTATTATTATTATTATTAGTATTATCACTATTATTATTCGTATTATTATCATTATTACTATTATTATTATTATTATTATTATTATTATTATTATTATTATTATCATTATTATTATTATTATTATTATTATTATTATTATTATTATTATTATTATTATTATTATTATTATTATTATTATTATTGTTATTATTATTATTATTATTATTATTATTATTATTATTATTATTATTATTATTATTATTATTATTATTATTATTATTATTATTATTATTATTATTATTATTATTATTATTATTATTATTATCATTATTATTATTATTATGATTATCATTATTATTATCATTGAGGTACCTGTATGAATTTGTTCATGAAAAAGTTTTGAAATTTGGGGGAGGGGCAGAAAAATCAATTTCGTCAAACTTACACAGATCCTTATGAAATTTAGACAAAATGTACTTAAGATTATGCACTTTGAGGAAATGAAATAACATGTTTTCGATCCAAACAACTAGGCATAACCCCTCAATACATTTGATTTTAATTAGTTTTGTATTTAAAAAAAATGTATTTTATTAATCAATCGGTTTATCCTTCATTGTCAATTTATCCAGGTAAAAGTGGAGGTTCTCGGAGTTTTGAACCCCGAAACGTCGGAGCTCAGGTTGCGAGCATGCGAGCCTCTCTACGACGGCGATCGTTCGTTCAAACGTCGTTTCAACAATATTTTGTATCCGCTCAAAGAATGGGTTCACAAAGATTCTAAAATAATAACCGACTACACCGTCGATCGTAGCACGCTTCAAGAAATGGGTTTCAGTCAAGTTATTCAGTCGGCTTTCAGCGATCAAAATCCCCGTAACATGAAGAGCAATTATCACATGATGGAGTATCTGCGTAAAATAGTTCCGAGAATGTTTCAAAATACTCTGAGTTTGTTGAGCAGACAGATGATACAACAGTTTCTCGACGAACTCGTTTGGCGAGAAATGTTCGGGTCAACGGCCGCTCGTACTTTCGACAATATTATTCTTCACATTGCCGAACAGACGAGGATCGATTCCGGTGAGTCAAATTATGAATTTATATAAATTGATGTTGATGGATGATGGTTGAATGGAAATCGTTGTAAATTATGATTCCTGGTATTAACGAACGAATGGTTTCGTGTATTTATCGAAGAATATCATGTGAAGATATTCGTGTAAAGATGTTCGGTGAGATATTGAAAATGTTGAGTATTGAAGGTAAAAAATTAAATTCAGAAAAAGAAATCAAAATTATTCGAAAAAATCAAATTGAAATTTTTTTCTATGGGGTAGCGAATGAAATTGGAAGTATTAGATTGATACAATTATATTTATTATAGAATATATTGTATGGTAGTAGAAATAACCTTTGGATGGTTATTTTTACAGAGAAATATAATACTAGTATTATGTAGTAGATTAATATTATTATGTTATTATTATTACTATTATTATATATTATTATTATTATTATTATTATTATTATTATTATTATTATTATTATTATTATTATTATTATTATTATTATTATTATTATTATTATTATTATTATTATTATTATTATTATTATTATTATTAATATTATTATTAATATTATTATTATTATTATTATTATTATTATTATTATTATTATTATTATTATTATTATTATTATTATTATTATTATTATTATTATTATTATTATTATTATTATTATTATTATTATTATTATTATTATATCATTATTATTGTTATTATTATGATCATCATCGTTATTATTATTCTTATTATTACTATTATTTTTATTATTATTATTATTATTATTATTATTATTATTATTATTAATATTGTTATTATTAATATTGTTATCATTATTATTATTATTATTATTAATTGAGTACTATATTATATCTACGTATTTTCTAATAAATCATTTTCCATTTCCCCTCATTTTATGCTCGAATTTACATAAAATTGTCTCATTCGAAACAGGCGAAGGTTTGTTGGACCGATTGGCAAAAACGGCCGCGAATCCTTTCAAAGATTGGTCCTACTCGTCGAAACATTCGGACGCGACGCCATCTCCGACGTTAAAGAGTCGCACGAATATCGTCGAAAACGCGACTAAATTGAAATCGCGGGACAGCCCGGGTCCCGTCGCAACGTCACAGTTTCAATCCGGTCCGAGACGCAGTCGAAAAAGAACGACGAATTCGAACGCGAGTCCCGAACCCGAAGTCAAACGCACCGCCCTCGAATCCAAACCCAAGGATCGCGACGATGTTGTCGACGTTCAAAAATTGGACGGGCAAGTTGCTCTCGAAAAGTTTTATTACGGTACGATGGAAGGCGATAAACATTGCTTAGCGAGAGAAACCAAAACTACCTGCGCATTCAAGGTACGTTTTTTTATCATTTTTTTCGCAATATTATTTTTTTTTCTTTTGTTGTTTTCATTTTTTTTAACACTTTTTGTCAAGTTCTTATTATTATAATAATTTTTTTAAATGTTTTGTATGAGCTATTCCATCAAATCGTGACGACGGTTTGGACCGAATGATCTCGAACATGTTTGAAAAGAATTTAAGATGTCCTTGATTTTTTTTCTTGAATTTATTTTTCCCATTATTGGCTGCGTATCGACGACGATGCATCGTTTCACCTTAAACACATTCATATAAATATATTTCCGTGGAAATAAATATTCATTCGCACTTTCAACCAGCAACAAAAGTCTCAAACCCAAATTTTCATCATACAAATATTTTTTTCTCCGCTTATCTAAAACAAAATCAATATTTTTTCAGGATGCTGAGAAAATTTTTTAATTAATTTTATTGTTTTGTTTACATTTTTGACATCGTTCGATCCGTCTACGATTGAAAATTTACTTCGTTTGTTTGTTCGTCGTTTGTTCGTTTGTGATTTTTATTTTTTTTTGCACTGATTAACTAATTTATGGCAAATCGCTTTTTCTTTTTTTTTTTTTTTTTTTTTTGGAAATTGCTCAGTGCTTCCTCTGCCCGACCGTAATGCGATGTAACACGGAAGTCATGGCACACATGATAAATCACGTTCCTGCCCGCGTGCCCGGACAACCGGAATCGCCCGTTTGTCAGTACTGTTGCGCCGCTTTTTCGTCCAAGCATCAAATGATAACTCACGTTTTCGAAGCCCACACCAAGTTCGGCCACAGCGACGGCGGTGACATGGTCGTATGCGCTATTTGCGAAGAAAAATTCTTCGGTGAGTAATCGACGAATCGTTTCCTCATCTTTCGACCATTAACGATCGATTCGAATACCAGAGATACCAAATTATTCATTCAATCTCTCAAATCCATTCAAATTTCGACGAGGCGAAAAATGAAACAAAATTGCAAAATTTGTATTATATTTTTCTTGTGAATTTTTATTTACGAATTATTCGTCGAAAGACGAGAAATTTATTCTGTGAATGGAAAATGTGGATTATGTATTTTTTGGAAACATTTTTGTTGATGATTTAATTTGGATAAGTTTAATAGCATATTAATTTTTCAATTGAATTCGATTCTTTTTTTTTTTTTTTTTTTCATTAACTTTATGTATATATTTTTTGTTGTATTTCAATTCTACGAAAATTGCAAGATGCGAATTCTTCGAATATGAGAGCAAAAAAATTATATAAATTATTAGATTCGTTCTCGAAAAATGAATGGAAAAAATGGAATAATATTTTGAAGAATCGAATAACGATGGAATAAAAATCGACAGGTAACGGTGCCCTGCTGATAAATCACATGGGAACCATGCACAATCCATCGGAGATGCCTTACTGCTGCGAAAGCTGCAATTACCGAACTTCCAGTCACAAAGATGTCATCGATCATTATTACGAGGTTCACGAAAGGGGCGAAGCTCTCCAATGTCCGTACTGCCTTAAGGTGAGTCCTTCTCATTGATAACTTAATAAATAAATAAATAATTCAACCAAAAAAGTTCAAATTTGCAAATCGTTTCCTCACAATTCGAGAATTGTGAAAATTGAAACAATATAAAATGCGATTTAATGTTATTTCTGTTAGGTAATACCTTTCATCGTGGACGGTCGCGCGAGTGCCCCGAACGTTCACGCGTACCTGCTGCACATGCAGCGACACATCGTCAGACGAGAGCAAGGAAGAGGCAACAAATGTACGAGGTGTTGTCTATGGTTCAATCAAAAGAGTTCACTGAAAATTCATCAGGAGGAGATGCATCAGAGTGTCACTGGACCAAGTAAATTTCACGAATTGTCAATTAACCAAATCAAGAATTAGATTGGATTAGATTAAAAATTATATTGAATTAGAAAATTAGAAAATTCTATAGAATTGAAAAATTAGAAAATCGGATTGAATTAGAAAATTATATGAAGTTAGAACATTAGAAAATTGTATAAAATTAGAAAATTATATGAAATTAGAAAATTAGATTAAATTAGAAAATTAGAAAATTATATAAAATTAGAAAATTAGATTAAATTAGAAAATTAGAGAATTATATAAAATTAGAAAATTAGATTAAATTAGTAAATTATATAAAATTAGAAAATTATATTAAATTAGTAAATTATATAAAATTAGAAAATTAGATTAAATTAGTAAATTATATAAAATTAGAAAATTAGATTAAATTAGAAAATTAGATTAAATTAGATTAAATTAGAAAATTAGATTAAATTAGATTAAATTAGAAAATTAGATTAAATTAGTAAATTATATAAAATTAGAAAATTAGATTAAATGAGTAAATTATATAAAATTAGAAAATTAGATTAAATGAGTAAATTATATAAAATTAGAAAATTAGATTAAATGAGTAAATTATATAAAATTAGAAAATTAGATTAAATTAGAAAATTATATAAAATTAGAAAATTATATCAAATGAGAAAATCAGATTGTATTAGTTTGATTTGATAGATTAGATAGATCAGATCAGATTGAAAATTAACTAAAATTACTCGAAATAATTCGATTATTCCTATTTTTTTCTACATTGTTTTTTTTTTCTTAACGTGTTTATTTGTAATTAAATTATTTATCATTGCAGAGGTCATTCCCTACACGAAAACCAGCACCGGTATAGAGATATCGAGACAGAGATTGTCGATCAACAAACGCGTCGAACTCGAGAGTCCTGTCCCGGAATTTCCGGACGACGATAAACTGAACAAATGGAATGACGGGCCTATATCCGTTTTTGTGTCGGGCGACAATCTGAGTTGTCAGGAGTGCGAGGAGGATATCGACGAACTCGATCATTACCCGTGAGATGATAACAATTTTTTTTTTTAATTAAGGACTTACCATCCATTGAGACCTCGACAAACACAATTTATAAACTACGTATGGTTTGTTTTCGCTCTTCGGGATCGATTAAAAAAATTCTCTAATATTGAATTATCTCGTTGGAACAGCGGCGAACAACGCTGTCATCAGTGCCGATACGTGACGTGCTGTTGGCGCGCTTTCAAGGAACATCAGCGACAAATTCACAACGAACGCCCGATGACCAGTCTAGTCGTTCCATCGCCTCTAATTAATATTCCATTGGAAAAAAAAATGCGTTGTCCGTGCGGTAATTTTACGACGAGCGACGGTAATCAACTAGGTAATTGAGAGTTTCATTAAAATTTTCTTTGTTATGTATTTTACAAAAATTTATTAATATAAAAAATATATTATTATTATTATTATTATTATTATTATTATTATTATTATTATTATTATTATTATTATTATTATTATTATTATTATTATTATTATTATTATTATTATTATTATTATTATTATTATTATTATTATTATTATTATTATTATTATTATTATTATTATTATTATTATTATCATTATTATTATTACTATAATTATTATTATCATCATTATTGCTATTATTATTATTATTATTATTATTATTATTATTATTATTATTATTATTATTATTATTATTATTATTATTATTATTATTATTATTATTATTATTATTATTATTATTATTATTATTATTATTATTATTATTATTATTATTATTGCTATTATTATTATTATTATCATTATTATTGCTATTATTATTATTATTGCTATTATTATTATCATTATTATTGCTATTATTATTATTATTATTGCTATTATTATTATTATTATTATTATTGCTATTATTATTATTATCATTATTATTGCTATTATTATTATCATTATTATTGCTATTATTATTATCATTATTCTTGCTATTATTATTATTATTATTATTATTATTATTATTATCATAATTATTGTTATTATTATCATTATTATTATTATTATTATCATTATTATTATTATCATTATTATTATTATTAGTATTATTAGTATTATTATCATTATTACTATTATTATTATTATCATTATCATTATTATTATTATTATTATAAGTATTACAATTAAATTTATAGGATTAATCACGAATAATAAATTAATTGTTTTTTTCAGCCACACATCTCGTTAAATGCAATCGAATGTCAGCATTTCCGATCGAAGGATCCGACCAAAGATCCGGAATGCTCGACAGTCTGGGTCTTGTCCCGAGAAACACATAACGAATTTTTCCATTGCCGGGAAACATCAATTTTCCTCGATTCCCGTGCGGATAGATCAGCTGGCAGCAGCGAAATTACGCGCCCGACGAGAAACACGAAAACACCGCAGCCTCTCTAGGTACTCGCGAATACCTAATTTTTTTTTTTTTTTGTTCTGTTTTCATATATTTTTATTGTAATTTTTTTTTTTTTTTTTTTTTTTCTCTTTCTTAACTACGACAAAGTCTTCGCCATTTTACTCGTAAAACACAGACGAAACGGAGGAAAATATAACGACGATGTAAAACGACGAGTGAATTCGCAATCTCCAGAATTTATTCAACGAATTGTTTATTTTTAGCAATTACGTCTTTATATACGAATAATAAATGTAGCAAAAAGATATCCGTGTTTTCGGTTTTTATTCGTTCCTTTTTACGTTCGAAGATCATTGCTTTTCGTTTCTTCGGCTTTGTTTTTATTTTTTTTTCGGACGATTAGTTTTGCTTCGAAAAAAAAAAAAGTAAACCCGCTTGTAAGTATACCTGTTTTATCCGCTGTGCCGTTGATGTAATAAAGAGGAGCTGCAATTTTATATCGTCGACGTTGGTCTTTTATCTCGCGTCCAGAATGTCCGTACGAATTTTTTTTTCTTTTCATTGCGTAAGGAAATATTACGCAGTGGCGGCTTAAACAAGTTGTCCAGTGGTCCACGGAGTCCTTGAAGACCCGGAACTGTCCTTGAAAAGTCCAGGAATGTCCTTGGATTTAATTTAATGTCTTTGAAATTTTTATTTCCCCTCAATTTGAATTTGTTCGAAAAAGGGATGATATTATAAATAATCCTATGAGAATGTTTATCTCAATTTTGCTGTTAATTATGCATGTAAATTCGTGCGTAATTGGTTGTTTTTTAAACTGGTTCAAACACGAGCAAACGGGGGCAGCTATCTCTCTCGCACTCGCCGATGTGGTCCATCACCTTAACGCAAAAATTATTTTCCAATATTGATCGAAATATTGTTTGCCATCCCACAACGTCGATAACGTAGGACTCTCTCTCGAACTCGAAGCAAAAATTAAATATGAATGCATCATTGAAGTATCTTAAAAAATTAAGTCGACCAATTGTCGAAGCATTGTACAAAAAATAATCGTACGTAAATTCAATAATATTCAGCGGCCAAAGCAAGTAGACTCAACAAAAAAAAATTAATCCCACAAAATTTAGGGCCCACCCGCACTTAAATCCGCCCCTGAACAACAATTCAGTTTTGCAGTTTTTCCTCATCGCTTACTCGACAATTTTTCACGTGGGAAAATATCGAATTCGGGAAGAAAAATTCGGGATAAATTGATCATCTCGTTTCATTCAAACACTCAATAATTTTTCAGTTTTTTTTTTTTTTTTTTTATTACATTTTCTGTATTTTTCTTTTAATGCCATTATCATGCGCAGTCAACACTTGAGTCGCAATTATTAGCAATAACTCTCCGCGTTAACCGATTGGGGAATTACAGAGATGTGGGGGCACGCGTCTAAACACAAGTGAATACGAATAAACGGATTAATGATAAGGAGCCAAAAGACGACGAATCGCTCGATTTATCAATAATAAAATTTACGTACGAAAAAAAAAAAAAAACGAGCTTGGCGAGCTCTAAAAATATTCTGAAAATAACGCGTCTGGAAACGCTCAAGAAAGGACCAAAAAAAACCTGCAAAATTAAATGAATACCGAAAAAAAAAAAACCAAGCGATTAATCGTCGAGGCTGAAACTGCAAGGAAGTGCAGAATATTGCATAATCAATCAATAAAGATTATCCTAAGTTTACTTAAAAATACGATGAGTTTATCGGAAATAACAAAGAATAAAAAAAAAAAAATAATAATAATAGTTATAATATTATTAATAATAATAATAATAATATTAATAATATTAATAATAATAATAATCGATGGATAATACTTACGTTTGAATATAGAGTGACTTATCGTACATATATGCGTATATTTGTTTGAAAAAAAAAACCAAAGTTATCAGCGCGAATAATAAATTGCCCAATCTGCCACGAATTAACATTAGAGAATCGTCGATAATAAATTTTTTTGGATTCGACGGCACGCTCGATGTTTAAATTTTTGTTTTGTTTTTTTTTTTAGTCTAATCGACTATGCGTCTAAAGCACGTCGAATCCGTCTACGAGAACGTGGTGGGGCAGACGTGAATTCGCGATTAAGAAGAGTGTAAACACTTCGTACAAGAGATTAAAATTGATATTAATCATTTTTTTTTTGTTTTTTTTTTTAAGCGTGTTAGTAACGAGCGCTAAAATTTCTCGACTATGATTTTCTCCTCGTCGGTTCTGCTATCGTTATTGGTCTCGCAATTACCCTTTTTTTTTTTTTTTTACGACGCAACGACTTTTTTCTTCGACGTTTCAAGACAAATAGCTCGCTATACGATTATTATGCTTCGAAGCTTTCGATGGCTCGGCGTATTTTTTTTTTTTAATAATTTTAACGTGTGATAAAAATGAAAACTGAGAAAAACGAAATAATGCTGCTTAGCAGTTTTCACGAATAATTATCGATATAGAAAACTGCAGCTTATGGCGCGTGCAGCAAAATAAAAAATTGACTGAAAGTCGCGGTTGCTTTTTTTTTCTTTCGTTTTTTTTTTTTTTTTTTTTTGTAGTCTATGCAGCAACGTTGTTGATTTTGTGGTGGGGTTGGAGTGGCTGCTGTTGTGCCACGATGATGAAAAAGTCTTGTTTGCGTCGTGTGGTCTGAAACGAAATTTTTGGGAAAACAAAATTTAATGGAAGAAAAATTATTTTTCGAGGAAGAAAATTAGTCAGAAAATTCTATAAATGCGGCTATGGAAATTCAGAAGATTTGTGCAGTAGTATAGAAATTTTCTGCTCTTCGCAAATTTAAAAGAAAAAAAAAAAGTCGAAGTAAAAAGAAGAGAATTTTTTTTGAGACGAGAATTTGCTTCAAGATAAAATCTAAAAATCTAAGAATCTAAAAAGTTCAAGAAATTTTGTACTGAGCGGTTTGTTTTTTTTGTTTGTTGTTAAAGAGAAGTCGAATTACTTTCTTTAAGCCGAGAATTTGCTTCGAAATAAAATCTAAGATCGTTATTCGAGCAATTTTGTACGAAACAGCTAATTTTCTCTCGTTAAAATCAATTCAACTTCAATTTCTCTTTAATTTCTGTCTTTAATTTCTCAAGAAGGAAACTCGTTGATTTGAAGAATTTTGTCGTTACAAAAATAGAATTTTTCGAACAATCGAAATTATACAACGACGAGACTTTCTCTACCTGATGTTGAAACTTGCGAGAGCAATACCGTCCGTTTGATTAATTACTCAACGGTGTATAGCATGTAGAGATTGCCCGAATCACAACCCGGTGGTACGAGGGCGTGGTTTGGCGGCAGAACCGAGAATCCCAAAAACATGAATGTGCGGACCAGCATGGCTGAAAAATAAAATTAAAAAATTAATTCATAAAAACGAAATACAAATTATTTTTTTTTTTGCAAATTTGAGGCAATTTTACTTCAATTTTGATAGACAATTTTTATCGATTTATTTCTGAGTAAAACAATGTAAAATATAATATTCGTAAATATAATTTTTTTTAAAAATAATAATTAAAAAAAATAAAAAAAATGAATTAAAAAAAAATTATTTTCAAATAATTAATTTAAAAAACGAGAAAGATTTTTTTTTTTTTTGCAAATTGAGGCAATTTAACTTTAATTTTGATATAGAACAATTTTTATCGATTTATTTCCGAGTAAAACAATGTAAAATATAATATTTGTAAATATAAAATAATAATAATAAATAAATAAATAAATAAAATTTGAAGAAAAAAAACAAAAAATTATTTTTAAATAATAAAATTTAGAAAATTTGTTTTGTATATATAATATTCGTTTGGTGAATGGTTTCGAAAAAAAAAATACTTGCCTCGGTCGGTGCGATCCTTGCGGAGGCAAACGACGATGTTGTTGCACTGGAGCGTCTCCTCCGCGTATTCCAGAAGGGAAACGAATCCCTCCTTGGAACCTTCGGGAAGAAGACAGCTGGGTACGCGGATGTAAAGCGTACCGCGCCATATCAATGTTTCCCACTCGACCGAGGTGCTCTCGGTCAAGTGTAGGGTGAAGAGTAAACGTAGCGACTCGTTGCTTTTCACAGCTTTTAATAATTCATCCTCCTTAAATAATAATAAACCGTTTTATAAATACAAAAAAATTACGATCCAAAAAATATTAAAATAAAAAAAATAAAAATAAGAAAAATTTCGTTTAATTCTTTAAAACAAAACAAATTTCTCTATGGAATCTTTCTTAAAATTCAATATTGAAATGAAAATACGTAACAAGAATTGAAGAGAAATTGTGAATTTCACGTTCGTTCGTTTTTTGTTTTGAATTTTTTTTTTTTTTTTTTCATTTTTTTTTTATTTTGGGTAATGAGGAAACCTACTTGTACAATGTGTGAGCTCACAGAGAGCTGACTCTGCTTAATCCCCACGCCGCGGCTCTCTGCGTTGACTGCGGATACAGACAATGCGGCATGGGGCGCATCAGGACCACCACAGAGGCCCCACACCCAACGTTATGGAATAGCATTGCTGCTGGCCAACACATTCTTCGAGAGACTCCTCCATGCTCTTGTTGTACAACGTTTCACTATAAATCATAATTATAATAATCAATAATAATAATAATACATGAATAAATAATAATAATAATATTAATAGAAATAACAATAATAATAATAATAATAATAATAATAATAATAATAATACATAAATAAATAATAATATTAATAGAAATAATAACAATAATAATAATAATAATAATAATAATAACAATAATAATAATAATAATAATAATAATAATAATAATAACAATAATAATAACAATAATAATAATAATAATAATAATAATAATAATAATAATAACAATAATAATAATAATAATAATAATAATAATAATAATAATAATAATAATAATAATAATAATAATAATAATAATAATAATAATAATAATAATAATAATAATAATAATAATAATAATAATATAAATATAAAATATAAATTTATTTCGTTCTGAATAAATAAACAAACTAATCCCGCGAATTATTATAATTTTTCGAATTTATAATGATTATTCGAATGTCGATTATTCTTCGCTACCAGGGAAAAATAAATTTTAAAAAATTCACAGGATTGTTCTTGACGTTTCGTATTCATTTGCGCGAAATAATAAAACAATAAAACTCCGTTATTTCTCGATTATTAATAAAAAAAAAAAAGTAATACTTCCCACAAAAGAAAAAACATTAATAATTCTCAAATAAACAATTTTCCCGAATCTGCGCGCTGGGAAACGGAAAACTATAAATAAAACGCAGTTACCGTGCGATCGGACTCATAGCGGAATTGTTAATGCGACTATTCGCTGATTCAATAAAGATCGAGCCCGGGTTCTTCGTCTTATCGCGATAATGCGCGCACAGCTCGCGTCTCAACGCCGATCCGACGATTAATCGTCACTCAATCGCTTCGAATTTTTTTTTTTCACCTCCCACTCGTTCGTTAATCCCACAATTTCTACCGGAGCGCAAAAAAAAAAACCCCTTCGCATTTATCGACCGAACTACGCGTCTGATAAACAAAAATTTTCTTTTTTAAATAAATATTTTCATCCGAGAAATAAACCGAAACGAAAGAAAAAAAAATATGCAATTTTTAAAGTTGTTTCGATACGCGTCGGATGAATTGTCAATGTTCAACTGTGAAACGAAGTGCGAGACGTTGGTGTTTATAAAGAGTCTAAGTGCGCAGAGAACGGAATTGCCAGATTGTTGGGACGAAATCCAAAATTCAAACAGTGGCGGGCAATCGGCCAAGCCGACGAGTGCGAGTGCAACGGCCATGTTTTAACTATCGTCTCGCGCTCGCTCTTTTCTCTCTTTCCCTTTCTCCCTCTCTTTCCCTTTCTCCCACTCTCTCCCTCGGAGTTTATATGTATCAGGGTGGTTGTTATTCGAATCACGTGCGAATTTTGTTTGCGACGGCTCGGAACACGATTAACCCTTGACCGTCAAACTGGGCGGAATTCACCCATCGATCAAACGACGACGGGATGTTTTTGTTTACGTTTTCGTGTCTTTATGATTTTTTTTTTACACGTAGCCATTTTATTTCTTCGAGATAAACTTTTCGTACATCATCGGGAATGTTCGAAGCGTGTTTTGTAATTTTATTATAATTACCAAAAGCTAAAAACCTTGCATGAATTTTGAATGAAAAAATTTACCTGCTTAGGGTCGATGGTTGAAATTAGTCTGGAAGGTCGAAAAAAGGCTTAAGATGTTTGTTTTTTCTTCTTGAAATCGATTTCTGAGCTGTCTTAGTTAAGTTTCGAACATGGCCCAAATAACAACCACCCTAATGTGTATACTAGGTTGCTTCGCAAAAAAACATTCCGATTTGCAGGGGTTGCCCCAATTTTCAAACCGATTAAGTTTGAAGACTCCAAAAAAATAGCTGTTTTCCGGAAAAAATCCTTTTTTTCCCCCAACGAAACACCTTAACGTACCTCACCATATCTAAATCCATATAATCACGAGTTCGAACGTAACATAGATACGATAAGATATAAATTCTTGCTCTCACTCTCGAGTAATCTCGCCCCGCATCTACGCGTCAATCGCGTCACCCGGTATATAGCCACTATTTTACAAATACCGAGCTCCAACAAACTGTAATTGATTAGCTACAAAAATCGTCATCCCTCACCCCAACCTCGCTCTATCAGTCTCGACGATAATAACAATATTCAATTGAAAATTCGATCGAAGAAAAATGTTTTAAATCAATTTCCAAGTTCACGCGTTATCGGAATATTCGTGTATTTTTCATTTATTTTTATTTTTTTCACGAACTTCGCGTCCAACGGAGGTCATCCAAAGTCAGCAGCTGAAGAAGCTTGATGTTATGAGGTTATGATGGGTTACGCAAAAAATTCAAGATTTTTTCAATGGCTTCGCAAACGAGATTGTCGTTAGACTTTGCTGTTGTAACAGCGATTATATATTTTTTTTCCATATATATATATATGTGTGTGCGAGTGTATGGACATGTGGGAGAGGTGAAAGTGTAATTGGCACGTCGAAATACGACTAGGGGAGAGATAACGTTATCACGAGTTCTTATCAACGAGCCGAGCTCGACGATAATAATTGTTGACGAGCCGATGTTTATTATGTGCATCCGTCATTCGAGACAACGATCTCGACAAAGTCAATCCAAATGAAAATACGGTCGTAAAAAAATTCCGTTGTTCGATCAATGACGACTGCGATTCACGAAAACGCTGAAAATAATCGATTGCGGAAGTGTCGGCTATAGAAACACGTTTTTATTTTGGTAATTTATAAATAGCTGATGCGATCGATTATTTCGAATTATTTATATCAATCACGATAAAAAAAATCTTGACGTCGAATCGCCGACGTAAATGTTATTCGAATTTTTCGGAAAAACCGATATTTTTTATCTAAATTTGCCGTTATTGATTATTCTCGGCGCAATTTCGTGATAAATCGGTTAATTAAAATGTAAACAATTGATTTTAAGGTCGTCAAACGTTTCTGGATAAATGAAAAATTCTAATAAAATAAATTCTTGCCGAATTACGAGAAGAAATATGGAAGATTTTCTGTTTCTTTATCCAACAACATTCGGCGACCTTCGAAAAAAAAACTGTTTACATTTTTTCCCCCATAAATCGTTCGTGTTTTACTTCGACCTTGATAATTATGAAAACAAACATGCATCAACATTAGGTCGAATTATAAATCCGAACATTCGAATCAAAAGAATTTAAAATCGCGAGTTGAAATACAAAACGCAAACCAGTCGATTCGAAAATACGCAAACACGTCGATAACAAACAAAATGGCGAAACCTGGCCTAATTCTCCGTCTATTGTCGATAAAATCGATTCTCGACAGAAAAAAAACAAAAGTACATAAATCTCAGAGCAAATCCGCAATCCCGATATCAGAGATACGTGACGTCCTCGACTATTTCAATGGCGGACGAATCAACGAACAAAACAAAAACAAAAACAAACATCGAACTTTCCAGAAACAAAAGATTCTCCTTTCGTTCTCCCAGCTTCGTTCATCGCGTCGCTATATCAATCGTTCGTTTATTATTTTCCTTTCGAAGTTCTATTTTTTTCCGGAGAGCGCGGGGTCAATTATCTCCGAACGTTGTTCGTTTAAGCACGATCGATCGATTCAACCTTCGCCGTCGACGTATAGCAACGAGTTTAAGCCCGTTGCGACGTCGTCCGTCTGCGTCGTCGTCGCTTATCGACCGGTTTTCGCAAAATTCTCCACTCGTTCAATCATTTTTCTTCTCTAATCTAATCAAATTTAGCAAGAAAATCGACAATCAACGAACGTTTCGATGGCCGATCAAAGAATTTCATCGTGCTACTGCGTAGCGCCGAGTTTGGAAAGTTCCGTAATCCAACGGTTAACGGAATCTCAACGCTCGGGAATAAGGAAGAGAACAAAAAAACAAAATGGCCGACGGCCGACGCGACGGAACGATCGAAAAAAGAAAAAAAAAATGAGATACAAATGAAAAAGAAATCCCGAATAAAGATTAATCGTTAAAATCTTTGGTCAAAAACGAATAATGCGATGGTCAACGACTTTCGGCATCGAAATACCCCGCGACGAACAAAATGGCGTCGTTACGAGAAACGACAAAAATGGCCGTGCAAATCCGTCACGGTTTCAAACTGTATATCGTGGCACGCCACGAATCGTACTCACCAATTACTCGACATTAAGCCCGGCATGATATCGTCGTTTTTACTAATTTTCCAATTACTCAACGACATGCGACTAATACTCATACTTCTTTCTTCGTAAAATCTTGACAAACGTTTAATAACTTGTTTCGAAATGAAACTTTTTCGCCGATCGAGCGAAAATAAAAGCCAGCGAAAAATGAAAATTTCCGTGGAAGTTTACTTGTCCGTGTCGGATTGATAACTGAGCCGAGGTTCCGTGAGAAACGGTGGGTGTAGAGCCTGTTAGAGGTTTGGATTTTCTCTCGCGTCGCTTCGTGGTACTTGCAACATCGCGCCAATGATAAATTCTGAGTGACCATCGAGGAAAGTACATCGAGCGCTACGGCCGGACCTTCCAACGATAACATTTTCTTCATGCGAGAGAGTTATCGTTGGCTCGTTATCGGCCCGTGAACCGACGAGAGGTGCTCGAGCAGCTGCGCGAAGTTCGCTGCGATTTCTAAGAATCGATGGAACGACGGTTATGCGAGTATTTAGGTTATTTTTGGGATCGACCGAGGCTTTATGAGTGCGAGTGAGATATCGCGATTGACAATTGCAAATTGCAATTGACAGAAGACAACGAAAAATCGTAGTTCTTCGTCGAATTATGTGCTACAGTCGAAAGAATTATTCCATCACATGTAATCGTAGATTCTTGTCTTTTATGCAAGATAATTTTACAAACTTTACAGTTTGCGTTACCGACCGAGCAGTAGCGCGTCATCTGCCCTAGGAAATTAATCGATGTTTCAGTTAGTGACAAAGAGGTCGCTGCGCGATGAGTTGTGGGAAAACTGTAGCCGTTAATAAGGCAGATTCCTAGCGTGATTATTGAACTCAGCTGTTTTGGCGATTAGATGCATTCGAAATTTCATCGCTGATAGGCGCATTAGTGTCAATTGACCGGTGGACGATTGTGCGCGCGTTTTATAGTACAAAAGCTCAACAACCGGATTCTTTATAATAATAATAATAATAACGGTAATAATACGAAGCTGCGCAGGCGTGAAAAGCGTTACCAATCGAAAAATATACTAAACTGTCAAAGATGGAGCCTGGAAGTGGAAGAAAGGTTAGGTTATGTTTTGTTTACATGATTTTTATCAATAATCGCATTTTTGAAGACGTTAATGCGTCTGCGGATGAAAAAAACGTCGGTAGATGTTTTTTTTTATGCTGTTTTTACGTTAGAATTTTTGTAATGTTCGTTTCAGGTGGGGGAGATTTTTACGGCGGCCGGTGCGGCGTTCAACAAACTCGGCGAGCTTACGATGCAATTGCATCCGACAGCGGATTCGCCGGCTGGGTAAGGCGCTAATTTTTGTTTTTGTCGTTAAGTTTTTAATTCGATACTAAATTAGAGAGATTTTGGGTATCAATAAGATTGAAAAATTGTTCTTAGTTGATTGAAATATCTCAAAGTGAAGAAAAGTTTGTAAACAAAGATTGTGGAGGATGATGAAACGATTGCTGATTTGATTCTTTGTTATTCGCGTGCAAACTGAATGAGAATCGACCGCCATTTTCTCGGGGGGCAGCGGCGGGGGGGGGGGGGGGAGAATTTAGCTAGAAGGAGTCTAAAGAAATGAAGGACGGCAACCTAGCTCGGCAATTTTTCGGGCGATGGTGCTGCCGTCGTTATTTCGAAGCGGGAAAATTGCGAAAATCGTAAGGGGGGGGGGGGGGGGGGGAGGGGCTAAGCGGTTTTTGGGGTGGGGATCGAAATTCCGACGGTCCAAAATTCGGAAAATTCAATGTTCTCAAAATTTTACGGCTGCGACTCGCTAATTGGTTAATATTTCGATAGATCGATTTTCCCGACGAATCAAAATCTCGAGAACGTATATATAGGTATGATGGCGTAATTAGGCATTTTTCATCACTAAATTGATCCTCCATCAAGTTCCTAAACTCTACAAACAAGAAGAACTCCGATCAAACGATCGGAGTCAAGAAAAATGTTCGATTAAATTCAGTAAATCCTTCAAAATCTCAACGATTTTGCAGTAAATGGACTGACGAGGAAATTGAGATGCTCCGACAATCGGTTAAGACGTTCAGCGAAGACTTGAACAAAATAAGCGATCACATCAAGGGAAGAACGGTGTAAGTTGTCCGAGCAATTAAACCGTAACGAAAAAAAAACGAAAAACAAAAAAAAAATCATCAAAAACGAAAGAAAAAAAATAATAAAACAGTTCTCAATTTCTGCGTCAGGCGAATTTAGAGCCATGGCTAACGTTTAGCGAACGGTTTGGCTGGATATTTGTTTTTTTAGATCGCAAATAAGAACGACGTTGAAGAAAAAAGCTTTTGAGGAGGCTGGCGTGCCGATTAGGAGTCAACAAACTCCGTCGACGCAACAAGTACAGAAACAACAGCAGCAACAACAGCCCTCGGCTGCGGGAAATCAGGGACTCATGGGAAAATCCGCCGAGGTGACCTTGAACATGCTCAACGCACCGGAATCGGAAGTCGACGTCGAAGGACTTCCGGAGGAGTGTCAAGTAAAACTCGAGTTCGAAGGAGCGACGGAAGAGGTCGCATCGTAATTTTAATCACTTTTAATTTTAATATTTCATATCGATTAATTATATTATTCAAGAATCGTTGTTGATACGTTTATACGATATTTCTGTAATGTAAATCTGTATTTTATTGCTGCAATAATAATACGGATAAATATTGTCCGAATTTTCGGTATATTTTCACTAAGAATAGATAATGGATTGTTTTTATTTTTCTTCACCCGTTTACATAATGGCGTCGCTGCTCGGGAATTCTTCTCGTCATTTGATCACGTGGTCGGGATGAAAACTCGAATTAACGATAGTTCTAATGTTCGCCATAGGACGAAGCGAAAGATTTAATCAGTTGATGGTGTTTCCACATTTTTTCGTGATTTTTGCAGTTTTTCCTAGAAAATTCCCTAAAAAATGGCCAAAGTTATAAAAATGGTCGTATAATATCGCGCCCTTATTTTGTAAAGGGATAGAAATAGGATAACGTCAAGTGTTCCCACTTCCGGTCCAATATCATTCTTCTATTCAATATTTTCGTAAATACAGGTAGGAAACTAAAATAATTGACTTTTAAGGTTCCTAGACTTCTCCGGAACCCTAAAAACGAGAACGATTGACTGCCAATTTTCCGTACCCAATCAACCACCTTCGTATTTAATTCGAAAAATCAATCGTGATTCAGAAAATTACTTTACAGTTTTCGTTACCGACCGAGCACTGTCTCATCGTCGTCGCAATCTCCGGCTGTGCGTCTCTCGCACTCGCGTCTGGATAATCTCTTCACAGATGGCGCTTTCAGTGGATTCTGATACCGTCTCATCCGTGCTATTCGACTGAGTCTCGACGTTTCGAGATAAATATACATACAGTTGTATGGTCACGAACGAAGGGAGTATTCGTTCGTCTGACGTTCGCCCAACGTTTCGGTTACGGTAATTCCTAAGCATACTTTATGTATGCTGATTACTCGACAAAGTGACCCAAACAAAGATCATCGATCGTGCTTCATCAAAACTCGCGGATATTTGATCACCCTAATTTCTTTCCGTTTTGTTCGCTTGTTATTGGTATTGATCCGAAACTATGGCGGCCGCTGGAGAGCCTCTAAATCTGGAAAGAGGTCGAACAAGTTTCTGCCCTTCTTCTGTCATTAAGAAAAAAAATGAATTCTATCTCCAATTTTTGTCAAATTTTTGTTTTTTTTTTCTCGTTTTATTGAATTTTGGGGTTTTTTTTTTTTCAGATATCAAACGTGCTATAGAACTTCTCGAGAAATTGCAAAAATGTAAGTAAAGCCAGTTTTACTCAACGATTTTTACCATTATTATTATTATTATTATTATCATTATTATTATTAGTATTAATTTTTTATTATTTCCATAGTCCTGATACTATTTTTAGAACAGGGTGAGGCGGATCATACTCAGTCGGTAACAAAAACTGTAAATCATGTTTTTTTCTGTCATGCTTTTCAATATCATGAAAATCTTAAAAAAGTGTTAAGTATTTTTTCAATAATTTTTTTTCTACGAGAGAAGACGGATGTAAGACTTTTCTTCAGTCCAAAACCATGCAGTCGGCCGGAGAATAATTGTTTACAGTTTTTGTTATTGACGTAACGTGCAACGACCGAGACGCGACAACTCGTTTGTTCGCCCGGAGCCGAAACTCTGTTTTTGTTGCGCTTTGTTGTATCCGCCCTCCGACAAGACGCCGCGAGCGAACATGAATGAAAAAGTTTGTTCTTGCCGTCGCAGGTCCAGAAATTCCTGGCACAAAATTGGCGGCCCTCCAAAAAGTACTGCAGAGCGATTTTCTCAGTGCCGTGCGGGAGGTTTACGAGCACGTGTACGAAACTGTCGACATTCAGGTAGATCGATTGAATACCAATTATTTTTGTGGCGGACGCGACGAATAATTTTGAAAGAAACGATCGGCGGCAGAATTTTTGGAGTAATAAATGATTGACACAAACATTTTGCAAACACATTTTGTCTTGAGAATTCATGTCGAGCATGGAAAATTGATAAAATTATATAGTTTCAAGCGATATAGAAAAAAAACTGGAGATTGCGGTGCAAAAGAAATCGTTTTTTTACGATTATCTTTTTTTACGACTAAATAAAATTTCATCTAATAAAAATATTTGTGAATAATTCGATAATCGCAGGGTTCGTTAGATGTCAGAGCTTCGGCGACTGCGAAAGCTACGGTGGCTGCTTTCGCTGCCAGCGAAGGTCACGCACATCCCAGAATCGTGGAACTGCCGAAGACGGAGGAAGGATTGGGTTTCAACGTGATGGGCGGAAAGGAACAAAATTCACCGATTTATATATCGAGAATTATTCCCGGTGGCGTTGCCGACAGACACGGAGGTTTGAAACGCGGTGATCAGCTTCTCTCCGTCAACGGGGTGGTCAGTATGTTGCGTGATATATCGTGGGTGAACCGTTGAGTCGCGTGAGAAGACGAAAGAACGATGAAATTGCG
This sequence comes from Sussaba pulchella, assembly GCA_963971145.1. NCBI lineage: Eukaryota > Metazoa > Arthropoda > Insecta > Hymenoptera > Ichneumonidae > Sussaba > Sussaba pulchella. The sequence continues at coordinate 9,567,171 of OZ020176.1, forward strand.
ACAAAAAAATCGGTTTAAATTTTTCTTTCTCGTGGAAGAAGCTTTGTGTTGGTGAAAATAATTGTCATCGACATTTTCGTGACAACATGTTCGGAGATTGCCCGAGAAAAACCAGAAAACGTCTGGATGCACGTTAATTTTTAAGGGGAAACGTCCGAGTGGACAGCGGAAAAAATAGATGAATTTTAGGAATTATTATCTCGAAAACTATTCGATCGATTTTATCCAGGTTGGTTTTATTCGAAAGTATACATGTTGAGGTAGGCTGAGAAATTTTTTTATCAATATATATCGATCGGGTGCGTTGGTGTAACGGCCGGAGTAAAAAATGTCCGTCGTTCGAACTTGGAACCGCGGATCGCGCGAGCGAGGGACATTTTTTTATTCCGGCCATTGCAGCGGCGCTTCCAGTCGATATATATTTGTAAAAAAATTTCTCAGCATACCTCAACGTCTGTACTTTCGAATAAACCAAACCTGAATTAAATCGAACGTATAGTTTTTCAGATAATAATTCATAAAATTCACGTATTTTTTCCGCTGTCTACTCGCATGTTTTCCCTTCATTGGCGATACAAATAAAAAATAAAAATATAATATAAAAAGATAAATTGTAAAATAATAAAATAAATATAATTATAGTATGATAAATATTAAAAAATATAATATTAATATAATAAATATAATATAATATTATAACGATATACAACTAGTATCGTATTATTACTATATATGATTCATAGTACAATAAAATTTGTCTCGTTATTTTATTGCAGTGCGTCGAGGGTGAAAATCACGAAAAAGCCGTGGATTTGCTCAAACAAGCTCAAACTTCGGTGAAACTTGTGGTACGTTACACGCCCCGTGTGTTGGAAGAAATGGAAATGCGTTTTGACAAGCAAAGAGCCGCTCGCAGACGTCAGCACATGCAATAAATAAATAATTTATCTATCGTTTTCATCTACTATAATTTTAAATGCATTTAATCGTCTCCTCCTCGCTCCCAAACTACTACTGTTGATACTATTGTTAGAAATTTATGAGTGTAATGTAATAAATGATTGACCAAATAATTTATAATTATTCCGATATTTCCTATCAAGTTTTGGGCTCCGATGTTCGACGAAAATATCTACGAAAAAAACGAACGAATTCGACGATTGAAAAAAAAAAAATTCTTTAAACGTGTTTGTAATGTGATTGGTTTCTTTTTACTGTCTCGGTTAGTAGAATGTAAGTCGAGGCAATTATTGTTGAGGCCACGTTTTCCGAGCGTGGATGTTTGTTGGTGATTTTTGGTGCTGGATATGTTGTGAATAAAATTATGAATATAGTAAAAAGAAAACGAAATTAAATATATCACTGTCAAGCAGTCGAAACTGAATAAGTTCATTTATTTTAATGAGATTTATCAGATTATTGTAGTTTAGGGGATCAGCGAGGTCTTGAGAGATGTGGGAGTCAAAAATGTCACGTACAGGAGGAAATTATTCAACTGAACGTAATCAAATAAATCCAGTTCCGAGGCAGAAGTGAATAAGTCCACCGGACGGGATGGTTTCAGTCTGCCTCGCTACAGTTTGACTCCGTGATTTTGACAGATGAAAGTCACTATTTTTCTTTGACATTTGACTCTATGAGTTTGACAGAGAAAGATTGACTATCATCTGTAAAACTCGCGGAGTCAAACTGGGACGGGTCAAACTGCAACGGGTCAAACTGCAACGGGGCAGACTGAAACTGTCCCACCTTTTTTTATCATTTGAAAAAACGTAACGATAAAATCGAACATTAAAAGCACGGAAATTTTGGTCCAAAACACCAAAAAAGAACGTAAAAAAATGTATTCGGTGCTTTTTTGGCGCTTGCCACTATAATTTCGGTGCTTTTAACGTTCGAAAAGCACTCAGTGCTCATCGGTGCTTCTTCAGTGGCCGCTTTCGTAGTTTCCGTGTTTTTTTTCTGTGCGCGAACCTGCCAGGGTACCCTCCGATAAAAAAAAATAATAATTTCCCTTCGGAACGAAGATTCGAAGCCGGATTCGGGGCCCCAAAAAGGCATCGTGCAATCAACAGACGCAAAAATATTTGTTATAATAAGATTATTCGCATTTTGAATTTAATGAAAGGCTGGTATCAGAATACATGTATGTATAACGTCTCCGGCAATAGCACCGCCAATAAGTTAGGCGTCTCGCGCGCCTTATCATCTACGTATCACATGTCAAATTCATTTATTTATTTATTCATCATTTTTTGTTTGTTTTTTTTTTTTTTTTTTTTTTCTCGTCTTCACTTTATCTATAAAAAAATAACGATAAAACGATTGCCACAAATTTGGCTCCGGGGCCGTGCTTGTTTGTGATAATATCGATAGTGTCTAATGGTAACATGTACATACTCGGCTCGGCCTCCTCATCGTCGAATATTGCTTCGGTTATTTTACGGAGGCGTCACAAGGGGGGGGGGGGGGGCGGATTAAGTTCGCAATGGTAATTAATTTCCCATTCGTTGTGTAATCGTTCGGCGAAAAAAAAGGGCGCGGCACGATTAACGAAATTCATCCCATAAGTCTCATGAAAAATTCATGAATTACGATTTTTCGTTTATTTTCGTTTTTTTTTTAAATATATATGTATATATTATCGTATATTATTCTTTCGGCATTATTTATCGTTAATTATTATTTACGATGATTTGTATTTCTCGTCGTTTAAGTTCGGTGGAAAGTAACGGAAAGTTCATAGAAACACGTACATAAAAAGTAGTAGTCGCAGCGGTAGTAAATAGTAACTATTGATAGTGCGATTGGAAATAGCAGTGATGATTATTATTTTGTTGTTGTTATTATTTTTTCTTTTTTGTCTCTTCATCGATCGGGGAGTTTTTTTTTTTTTCATCTCTTTTTCTTTGTCTTTGCGGTAACGGTGGCAATTATTAGTATTTTATTGTAGCGTTAGGTTGTGTGATAAATTCCCGACGTTTTTGGGTTTATTTATTTCCCGCCATTTTGTGATTTGTTGGGTAAAGTATACATATTAGGGTGGCTCGGAAAAAAACAACCGGTTTCAAATGTTAAGCATTCACCACGAAGTATCTTGCATCCGTAGAATTCTGCCCAAAGATAAACCAGATCAGACCATTTTTAAGGGGTCGCCCACGATTTTTTAAGTTTTCCCATTTGATTAACATGGGAAGAACATGAAGTTTCCATTAAAAAATTCATAGCTCCGCGAATTTTGTAGCTACGTCGATTCCGTAAGTTTCATTTGAAAGCTCTTCAAAAACCGCTCAAAATGGCGTGCGAACCTTTAGAATCCGATCGCAACTTCCGTCGATAATTTTTTACGAAAAAACAAAATTATCGACGGAATTTGCAACCGCGGGGGAAAAAAAAAATAATACAAGAACGTCGGAAATTTATTTGCACAACCCAATAGTAGTGGTGAGAGTAGTAGTACGGTACAGTAGTTAGCAATAGTCGTAGATTAATTGGTAATGGTGGTTGTTGGTGGTAACAGTAGCGCAAAATACGTATAAATAGGTTTATCTCTCTTATTTCTTTTTTTTTCCTTCCTATTCTACCTTCTCAATTCGCTCTCTCTCTCTCTCGCTTTCTCTCTCGCTCTCTCTCTCTCTCTCTCTCTCTCTCCCTTTCATTCTCTAACCTTACTTCGATTAAAACTAATATCGTAAAGTAATAGGTAACTTTATGCCGGACACCGGTCTCGGTACATCTTTGTGTACGTCGAACATAAAGATTCTTTACAAATATAAATTTGTCGACAAAACGTATTCGCAAAATGTTTTTTTATTTTTTTTTAAATATTCATTTTCTTTCTTCATTTTTTAAAAATTAATTTCTTCATCTTCTTCATTTTTTTTTTTTATCATCTCTCAATCGACGTTAACTAAATTTGCGTGTTCTGGTGCGCAAAAATCGGTTGACCAAGACGCGATACCGTAATTCTTAGAACACTAAAATCACATAGACGTTAATTATGAGGATTTTTTTCACGCATTCGTTCAAAATTTTTCATTCGGCCTTTCATTTTTTTTCTTTTCTTTCGCTTATTCGTCTCTTCGCATCTCATTCGCTCATCTCACGCGCACGCGTAGTTGCTCAACGGTGATTATATCGTCGATTATTTACGTCAGTCGATACAACGTTTAGCAACCGAAGGCTTCTCGATGACGCGAATCGACTTCGAAAACGTTGTTTCCCATGTTCTTCGCTTTTTTTTCTTCTTCGTTCATCGTCTTAATATAATAATGAGTTATTTTTTATTTTTTTTCGCCAAAACGCAGACTTTGCGGGATCGCTTCGTCGTACTGATATGTTGCTAATTCATTGCATCGTCGCCCAGTCGAGTCGTTTTTTTTTTTTTTTTTTTTGGTCCCCGCTGGCGGACGAAGCGGAAAATGATGATGATTATGATGATGATGATGATGATGAGGATTGCGAAGGTCTTGCATGCGTGTGTGTGTGTGTGTGTTTTTTTTTCCTCTGGTTTCGTCAGCTTAGAAGGGCAAACTACCGACGAACATAGTTTCAATGAGAGGCGGTGCTGGCACGAGATCTTCCAGTTTCAAATAAAAAATTCTTTGCAACCCCTGGACCGAGAGGCTGCGAAGCTCCGGTAATTTTCCCAAAAGCCTCGACAGGTACTGCGTCTTACGTTGGGCCTCGGCGTTGTAAGTCACGTGATCGCGCAACGAGGATATTATCTTTGTCTGGAGTTGTTCGACGCGATGCGGTTCCTTAAGGCCGTATCTCTCTGGAATTCGGAAGAAGCGAAGAGAGGGTGAGAATCGAATGCGAATAATTGTGACTGCGTTGTATTTTACTGTGGGTGTTGAGGAGAAAAGAATAAAAAATCGAATAGATCAACAATTCATTGGATAATAATGATAATAATAATAATAATAATAATTATTATATATAATAATTATTATTATATATAATAATTATCATTATTATTATTATTATTATTATTATTATTATATATAATGATAATAATAATAATAATAATAATAATTATTATTATTATTATTATACATAATAATTATTATTATTATCATTATTATATTTAATAATTATCATTATTATTATTATTTTACATATATAACAAGTTTCATTATATTTCTAATGATTATCATTATTATCCAATGAATCGTTGATCCATTTGATTTTTCATTAATTCCCTCGAACGTCCTTCGAGATATTTAATTGAGAATCAATGTCGGCCGGATTAATGAAAAATCGATTGGCGAAAATCGCGTGAGCCGGTCGCAAAAGCCGCAGGTGCGTCGACGAAAGGGTCGATAAGACCGTCTCGGCAATTGCGGCCGGTTTTGCACGATGCAATTGATTATTCATAAGCACATGGAGGAAAGAAGCTCGATGAATCGAAGTAGGATAGCGAAAAAAAGCTAGGCTCACCGGTTACGAGGGTGAGAGCGCACAAACAAGCGAATGCGCTGATGTCGACGTCGAGTACTCGCAAAGCTTGACAAAAATCGAGAATTCCGTGAAGCCAATCGCCGAAACTTCGTTGACACTGGGCACGTGCGAGTACAACGCCGTTGCAAAAAGTCAGGCTCGTGTCGTCGGCTCTCGTGCGATAAGCCAGCCTCAGGACGAAGAGCTCGAGACTCGCCGATTGGAAGAGTAACTCCTGAACGGAAAAAAAATAAAAAAATTGATTCGTCGATTTGTCAATTGATCGAAATTGTAGAATGGGATTTTTATTTTATAGTTGTTTTTTTTTATTTGCGGGAATTTAATTATTGAGGGGGATTTGGGAGGGTTGGTTTTGATCGAAACTTGATTGGAATGGAGAATAATTTATTTATCTATTTATATTTTTGTGTTTTTGGTTAAACGTGAGATTTAAAAAATTGTGCAGACTTTGTTTTTGGACTGGGATGTGATTTTCTTTTTTTCATTCACGATAATTGAATTATTGAATTAGTTTTGCATCCTGAATTACGATTTTTGTTTCTTTCGATCTTTTTTTTTCGTCAATTTTTTTCCAGTGAATTGGGAGAAAAAAAAATCCTTAAGGGACCAGACGTAGAGCGATGGAGAGAGAGATAGATAGATAGAGAGAGAGAGAGAGAGAGAGAGAGAGAGAGAGAGAGAGAGAGATAGAGAGAGAGAGATAGAGAGAGAGTGCAGCCGATTTTACCTGATCCTCTCTGGTGAGGTCCGAGAAGCCGGGAATTTTGTCGGCGAAGTTGCGTATAACGTCGACGGAGGTCATGAGAAGATTGTAAAATTGTTGTATCTTCTCGGCTTCGCTTATCGGAAGATCCGTGGGTCCGGGTTCGCGATATTGCGAATAATCGAGATTCGCCAAATCGGGAGTCGTGTCGACGTGCGCTCGAACCAAAGCCGTTATAAGCGATATCGGAGGGCTCGGAGGCGATTCCTGAGGGGATTTCGGCTTGGACGGCAAACGTCCCCGTCGGCCCTTCAACGAATCCGTTCTCACGACCTTGAAAATTAATCAAAAACGAAAAGAAAATTAATTGAAACAATTTGGAAAAAATTTACAGAATGGCAATCGAACGATTAAAATTGAAATTAATTAAACGAAATTATTTTTAAAAAGTAAAAATGAAGATAAAATATGAAAGAATTTAAAAAATTGAACAATAATAAATAATAATAAAAAATAAAGGAATAATGAATGAAGCAAATAGCAAGAAAATTATAGTTGTAATTTTTTATGTAGTTGACTCATCTAAAAGAGGTTCAAAGAGGTTAAAAAAAGGTTTTAAATGAACGGTAAAATAATAAAAAGAAAATAAAAACCGAATAATGAGGAATAAAAAAAATAAAAAAATAATAAAAAAAATTAAATAAAAAAACTAATAAATTCGTGTAAAAAAAAATAAAAAATGGTAGCAGGGTGGAAAAATATTGATGCGATGTGAGAAAAATGTAATTTACCTCTTTGACCATGCCGACCATGAGGCATTTTTGAAATCGACAGAATTGACAACGATTTCGTCGACGTTTGTCGACGGGACAAGATTTTTCCGCCAGACAAACGTATTTGGAGCCTTTTTGAACCGTACGTTTGAAAAAACCTTTGCAACCCTCGCAAGTGCGTACGCCGTAGTGTTGACAGGCCGCTGTGTCCCCGCAGACGGCGCAGAGTTGACTCGGACTCGGCGGAGCTCGCTCGCTTCCTCCGGGCGACGGCACGGATCCCAAAGTTCCATTGGATCCGCAACCCCGTGGTTTCGGTGAATCTTGATTGCTACCACTGCTGCTTGTAGAACGAAATAATAATTCTATTTTCGTTGATTCGAGGAGTGTTCGCATTTTTATTGGTATGATGAATTTATGTCGTTATATTGAATAGGAGAAATTAGGCATAATTATGTCGCATACTGATTGAAATTTTTAGGTTGTTGAAATAATGTCGTGTAAAAAAAATATCGAGGAACTTAGGTTCATCGATTTTTTATTGAAATGTAGGTTCTTTAAGACCATTGATCGATAAATTTGTGGAAAATTTGGAGCTTGGAATAAATGAATAAATAAATAAATAAATAAATAAATAAATAAATAAATAAATAAATAAATAAATAAATAAATAAATAAATAAATAAATAAATAAATAAATAAATAAATAAATAAATAAATAAATAAATAAATAAATAAATAAATAAATAAATAAATAAATAAATAAATAAATAAATAAATAAATAAATAAATAAATAAATAAATAAATGAATAAATAAATAAATAAATAAATAAATAAATACATAAATAAATAAACAAATAAATAAATAAATGAACAAATCGAATTTTCATTAAAATATTCTCTCGAAAATCGTATAAATAAATCGAATTGTAAACAATAATCACAAAACCATACTCATATTCATAGCCCTAGCACGGTCGTCCAGTCGTAAAATCATTATATCCCATACAATGGTATATAATTTATTCGACGAATCGTTGAATCGCGACTCCCGTTAAAAACGTTATCGAAATAATCGGCGAAATTCGATGTTCGATCTTACCTGGTGGAGTCCGATCTCTGGAGCGGCATCGGCGGTCCCCGCGATCTCCCGGAATTGGCAGCCAGAACGTTGTTGTTGGAAGGAAGCGTTTGACGGAGTTCGGTCGGCACACCGACGGTCGGGATTACACCGGAAACGAGATTGCTCGGTTGTCCGTAAACCGGACTCATCGGTAAACTCGCGTAACCACCGAGATCGCGTTGATGACCGAGACCGACGGAAGCCGTCGCGTTGGCGATGGAATTGCCCGAAGACACGGCGGTGAAGTAACCCGGCGGTGGCGGGGGCGGTGGGGGCGGGGGTGGCGGAGGAACCGGTGCCGGTGGTGGCGAACCCGGAGGCGGTGATCTCGTCGCGCTACCGGCGCTCGTCGATATCGCCGGCGATGCCGGACTCATCGCACCGGGGGTTATCTGTTCGAAACATTTTGAACAAATTGAACGAATGAAATTTTTTAATATTCCATCGACGTTGTTGCGTCGAGTGGGAATAGAAAATTATGAGATAATTTTCTCGATGTAAAAAAGAATCTTTTGCCATAGAACAGGTGATTTATCATGATAATAATTAAAATAATGATAGTATGATCATTATTATGATTATAATACTAGTTGATAGTAATTATAATTACAATAATAAGTATATTATTATTATTAGATTAATAATAATAATAATAATAATAATAATAATAATAATAATAATAATAATAATAATAATAATAATAATAATAAATTATTAATAATAATAATAATAATTATTATTATTATTATTATTATTATTATTAATAATAATTATTATTATTATTATTAATAATAATAATAATTATTATTATTGTTAATAATTTATTATTATTATTATTATTATAATAATTATTATTATTACAATAATAAGTATATTATTATTATTATTATTATTATTATTATTATTATTATTATTATTATTATTATTATTATTATTATTAATAATTTATTATTATTATTATCATTATTATTATTATTATTATTATTATTATTATTATTATTATTATTATTATTATTATTATTATTATTATTATTATTATTATTATTATTATTATTCTTACTATTAATATTATTATAATTATTATTATTATTACATCAATAACATTATTGAAATTAATAACAATAATTTTTATTCTCGCTCCCCACTTTTTTATTCTTCATTTCAATTTCATTATTATCATTACTCTTAGATTTCATTAATTTGAATAAATGTTGCAGTAAAGAAATACCGGAGATGAATCATTGATAACCCGAATTGTTATTAAACTCACATTGTGGTGGTTGTGATTGTCGTTCTGACCCGCATGGTGATGATGATGATGATGTTGTTGCTGTTGAAGGTGATGATGATGTTGTTGCTGATGCTGATGCTGTTGGTGATGCAGATGTTGCTGCTGGTGATGGGTATGCTGATTGTGATGATGATGATGCTGATGATGCGTCGTTTGCGGTTGATGATGATGCTGAGGCTGATGATGACTGTGATAGGGTTGCACGGTTGTTGCAAAATCGGCGGTGTAGGGCACGTCGTTGCACGGATATTGCAAGGAATCGAAACACTCGTCGTCCATCTTTATCCCGAGACCCTGAAGCTCCTGGCGCGTGTAACGCTGCACCGTGTACGTCTCTTGAAAACTCGGCAATGGCGTTGGACTGTTGGAAAAAAGTAAAACAGTGTGTAAAAAAAAAACCATAAATTAAACGAATTATTGTCAATATTATTTCGCAGATAAATTGATCGCGGATCTATCCGGGTGAATTTTCTTCGGTGATTATTGATTCGTCACTTAGTATGATTCTACGTTCATTGCAGAAGATTTATTAACGTATTTTATATAGAATTTTATATATAAAATTAATCCAGATTATGAAGAAAAAAAATCGATGTATTCAAACAAATTGCACACCATCAATTTGATAAAATTCTTGGGACTGAAGGGCAGACGATATTTATAAATAAATCGTTAAACTCAAACGAAGAAAAAAATGGTCAATGATTTTTTTCATGAAAAATAATCAATGAATCGATTTACCATCGAAAAAATCTAAATACCAATTTTTCTGAAGACAGAATTGATTTTTATTCATTTCATTAAATAAGAACCTATTATAACACATTAAAATTTCGAAACGACTCTAATTTTTTCCGAATAGAAAAAAATATATCAAGAACACGATAACCATTCCAATTTTATAAAAAAACTTTCTCAAATCCGGAAAAGTATCTTGGAAAAATGCGTCATCCAATTAACAACGGGATAAATAGCAATTACCCTTTGATTAAAAAAAAATGGGATACGGTGGAGGACTGTGGGGTCAAAAAAATCCCCAAAAAAACGTGATGTCGTCCCCTCCAAGAGACACAAAAAAAAAAAAAATCATCGACCACACCGGAGGATGCAACGGTTTCAATCCGGCATTTCCGGACGTTCGTCCCCATACACACACGCGCGCGTTTCTCAAAGGAACAATACCTGAGCGAATCCGTTTGCACGTCTTCGGCGGAGAGCGGTCGGTGTTGATGATGATGAAGATGATGGTGAATAATAGCTTGTTGAGGCTGCGCAGCTTCCTCGGCGCTCGGTACGCCCTGGGGATTTCCCAACTGCAGTTCCGGAAACGGATCTAACTCCTCGGGCAGACTGCCCGCGTCCGTGGGATCCGTGTACGGCGCGCTGAGCAAATCCGCGAAGCTGCTACATCCGAATGGGCTCTGAAAAAACGATAACAAAAAAAAAAAACAAATACATAAATAAAAAAAAAAACAAACACGTACGATGAAAAATAGAATGTGAAAAAAAAGGCTGTATAGTGTCGGCGATATTGTGTCAATGTGGAGCAGCGATGGCGTGAAAAAGCCGCGATAATTGCGCAAAGCGGCCGCGCGAGACAACTCGAGGGGGTGGACGATGGCGGAGGTGTTGGCTATACAATTTCCGAGTTGAGCCGAGTTCCGCCTGTCCCGCAACTCCATCTGACATTTCGTTTATAGCTCCCACGGGAGCTACTACGCGACGTCTCGTTGCAGTTTATGTTCGCGTAATCATCGTACCGAGGCTTTTACTAATCGAGGATTTTTTTATTTTTATTTTAATTTTTTTTTATGGTTTGTTGGGGGGGGGGGGGGGGGGGCGGTGTCATTGTGACGAGTTTGAAATTTTATGACAATACTGTTGTTGGGGTTTCGTGGAAGTTTGGGAGCTATCATGGTTTCGATTTGTCCGTCCGTGTGTTTGTATGTCACAGTCTTCCGATTCGCTTATTCATGTACGGACTGAGATGAAATTTGGGGCACAGACGAAGATCGATGACACGAAAACAGAAATGATAACGTTAAAATAAACAAATTTCACCCCCTCCCCCCCCTTTCAACAGATTAAAAAGTAAACTCGACGGTTTCTTGTGCTTGCCCCATCGAGTGAGGTTTCTTCAAATAAGTTTCCTCAAATGCAATTTAAAATGTGATTATAAATATAAATATAATGTATGGATGAAAACTATTAAAAAAATAAATAAAATTAAAACTGAATAAATGAAATATGATGAATCACTAAAATTATGAAAAAAAAAAAACAAATGAAATAAAAATTGAAAAGTGAAAAATATGATGGAATAACAAAAAAAAAAATTTACCTGTGTTTGGAGCAGAAGCATACTTGATGCGACGGTGAAGGCGGTAGCCGTGGTGGTCGTCGAGGTCGTCGTGATGGCGGCGTTACCGGCGTTCTGTTGCGAATCGTTGCAGCCTATGAGACCCCCGATGCCACTACGATTTTCCCCGATCTCACTTCTCGACAATTGATCCACCGATATCAACTGCTGAGGACTGTCGCCGTAGCTCTGCTTTCCGCTCTCGCAGTCGCTGTCCCCGCTCGGTGTGTGAAGTTGCCCTGAAAAAAACAAAAAAAAAATTATTCGAAATTACGTTCCTCGTTAATAAAAAAAAAAAAAACAAACAATATTCCGATGATTAAGAATAAAACAATAATCGATATTTTATTTAATGAAAATATTATCATTATGATTCAGACTATGATTTTCTTTCGCAATAAAAGAAAATTAATCGAAGTTTTTGGAAGAATTTCTGAAGATATTTATTATTATCATATTATTATTTCATTATTTATTTATTGTTCGCTATTCGAATGGATGGAAATATTAATAGCCATTGATTATTACTATATTAATCTCGTTAATATTGATACGAAGATATATAACGAACAATAATAGTAACAGCATTATTTTAATAATCAGAATTAATTCAAACCATAATTTCCAAAATAAATAACATTATTTAAAGTAACTCAATCTATTAATCTCGCAATTAGAATTACCCCTAACTATTTAACAAATAAGAACAACAACAATGTATAAACATGCTCCAGAGTGTTTAAAATTAAAAAATGATAATGATCGAATGGCAAAAAGCATTCGAGTAAAATGTAAATGTAAAATAAAAATAGAAAAAAAAATATTAGGGCTCCATGACGACATTTATTCTCATTTTCATGCATTCTGTACAATATTTCACCTACAATATTTATAGTACTGAGAGTGAGGACGATCCATGACGATCATATCTGCGGCTCGGTTAACGGTTATTCGGATGCGCGTCTCGCCCGTCTCGAGGTTCTTCGAAACTCACACCGCGAGCCTCCAGATATATATTTTCGAAAACGATTTAGTGGACCGGAGGTTGCGTCCTCCGGATTAAGGCGGTCTTCTCGCCGCGAACATGAACGATCGCATATACGCTCGGAGAAAGGCGGAGGGACGAGGAGGCTACGAAAAATCTAGGCAGCCTTCACTTTTACGAGCGTATTATGTGTGTATATTATATATATATATATGGAACTCGCATTGCTGGACCATCCGAAAAATACATCAACGACTATGAATGATAAAAAAAATCCAAAAGAAATATGAAAATTTATAGATACGAAATTTAAAAAAATATAAATATATGTATATAATTAGAAAAAAAATAATTATTATAATAAATTGAGATTCAATAATTATTAATTAATTGATAATTGCAAATTTATACTTAATATTTATTTATTCAATTTATTTTCTTTTTATTATTGTTATTTATGTATTTTATAGAGATTGTATAGTGTTAGATATGAATTATATGCATGTAAATTGTATACAGTCGTCGACGTGGACGTATTTGTCGAATGATCCGGCTAAGCGAGGACGATCTCCGCGGCTACGGTATAATGCAACGCCACAACGGACTCTTGTCGTCTTCGCCGGTCCTCCGAGATCTTCTCCACGTTGATGAATAAATAAAACTCGACGATTCGAATTTTTTTCGAAGACGCACTTTCACTCGCGGACCCACTTGAGAATTTTATCTCGCTTCGGGACACTTCTTTGCGGCTTTTTAGTACATTTTCATCTTTTTTTAAAAATCGCTATCCGTTTGTGGGATTTCGTTTTGTCATTAATTGCACCGTCGCATCATTAATTCGATCGGAATTAGTGGGCGTACAATTTTAAATAGAAAGTATGTACCTTTTTTTCGCTTTTATTACCTTTAGAATGATACTTATTTGGAGTTTTGCTTTGATCATTGTTTGACCATTTACTGATTCAATCGTTTATTCTTTTATTAATTCATTGATATATTTCTTTGTTTTTTTCTTTTCGATAAATCTTGCGCCATCGTTTCTTCATCATAACTCAGTTGAACAAAATTGGCACGTCCTTGAGATTGTATTTTTATGGGAAATAATTCCGTTCACGTTCTTTTTTCACTGAGTTTATTATTATTTTTATTATTATTAAAATTATTATTATTATTATTATTATTATATTAAATATATTTTCTTCGCGTTTCAAATATTCGATCCACGAATTCGTCCGAATTTCAAATTCATCTTCAACAGTTTTCTACAATTTTAATTAATTATCCTTATAATTCACTTTCTTTTCCAAGATTTTCGAAATAATTTCAAGTATTTTTCTCACTCCGACTTTCCTGGTCTTTTACGGTTTGCCAGGAGAAACAACCGGAAGTGACGATGATATTCCTTGATCGTTTGACGAACGCGACGGAGCGTCTTTAACTCGCGTCGTCGATCGAACACCAAGTGCGAGTTTCGAAGTTGTTGTCATCCGTTTATATAGCAGAATCGTGAACCACCCCTATCGTACTCGAGGGAGGCATGAAATCGCTGGCATTTAAAATAATAATTTTGTCGGGTTGGGGCGCGTCAACGAAGCATCCCTCGATGGGCATACTCGGATTATCGCACGACCTCTTGTCGCCTCGACGAGCCCAACAATTTCGAGTATACATAGACAACAATTTATCGAGAAAAGTATGCGTATGTGTTTATTTTTTATTGATAGAATATTTGATAATTATACAATATAAATAAATTCGATATATCTATAACTATCGCTCGATAATTTTGATCTGTAAATTCTCAAATATTTTAGATTATTTATTTATATTATCAAATTATCAAGTATTATATTTGAAAATAAATAAATAATATTAAATTGTAATCGATAATAATAATGATAACTATAATATGATACATAAAAATTTTGCGAAATTTTTATTTATATAAAATATATTCGCAATAATATATAATAAATAATATTCATGGCAAAATATAAAATCTGAATTATATTCAGAGAAATTTCTAATCAGTAGATCAATATATTCATTTGATTTAATTGAATTCATTAAATAATATATTCAATGAATGTTAAATTGAAAAAAAACAATTATATATATCTATAGCGTATTATATATTTCAATTTCGGTACGCCATCGCAACAATCCAGCTTCTGGCATTGCTCGCCATTACGATATTAAGCGGAGAGTTCGTTGCACGCATCGTAGACTCTTCACTCGATCGTTATCGCCCCGATCACGACCAATATCGAATGAAGAAGAGCAAAAAAAGTCCATCGTACATCCAACGTTTGTCTCATCGACCCCTCTCGGCACATCCAACCTAGCCCCTTAAACGACGCACGTAAACGTGCTTTCGTGATTGTAATAACCGAGTGATTTATACACAAGGTCGGGTAAGCATTCACTGCACTGCTAGGAATTTTTTTTCGACTGTCTATTCGGATGGTCATGAAATTTATAAATTTCAAAATTCCATCGACGTTAATAAAATAAATCGAATTTTTCTAACCTAAAACGAATAAAATAATTGAAACAAGTAAAACAAAACAAACTAAACAAACAAGCCAAACGATAATAATAAAATAATACGAAATATTTCGATCGACAACGGTTAATCATTACAAATTCCATCGAGCCCAATATTTGAAAACAATCAATGAGACAATCAATTGTGCATTTCGCTCGTCTCCACGAGTAAGAAAAAAAAAAAACATTTCCGAAGGGTCGTGGAGGCATATTCGAATCAAGGCGAATGTGCAGGTAATGTGATCGGGGCTCGGTACAATCGACTGTCTAATCAGATGGTCACGGGACATTACATCCTCAAGGTAAAATATACACACGGTGCAGGGTGTGAATTTAATTTTCTCAGCATATGTACAACGCTGCAAGCTGGGCTCGCTGTCATCTGTCGGGAATAGCGACCCGATGGCCAATCCTGACGAACCCTCTCAAACCCAGCAGGGGCGGAGGGGGGGGGGGGGGGGAGACCGGGCCGGAGGGGGGGTCGAGGTTTTTTTACGACGTGGGCGCCTCTGACGGAGCAATGAGACGAATTCGAGCGTTGGCGAGAGAATCCTTCTGGCGGATCGCAGCGAAACCGGTGCCAAGTGGATTACAACGGGACAACATCGTGGTCCCTCCCACTATAAAAGCTTGAACAGGCCACGCCCATCCACGTGCCTGCGCACGTGTAGCTTCGAAGCGTGCTCCGTACGACGATTCGTCGGAAATAAAAGCATCGCACCTTAACGAAATATCTGAGATGACCCATCCGGATTTCCGGTGGCGGATTTAGCACGAAGAGTTTTTTGCGATTCGCAGACTTGGAATTTGTTTGGGAATTTGTTATTATTTATTTATAAGAGTTTGTTTTTTCTTTTTAGTGGGGATTTGTATGATCGATATGAGTTGAGAGATAGAAGGAACTATATTTGTTGCTTGCTGATTTTGCCCGAAGACATAGCGAATTCGCACCCTTAGACTTTTTCTGACATTTGTTGAAAAGATTCTTATCCGCTCGTATTTATTTTTAATTTGCTTCGTTATGGCAATGAATAAATAAAAAAAAGTAATTTTACTGTCGTTTCATTATTTATTTAGGGATGAGGAGTGAGAAGGAGATTTGTAAATGTGGGAACAATTTTCTTTTTGGGTTTCGAATTCTTTCATAAAAATGTATGAAAATATTGTATTTTTTAATATTTCAATTTTTATTATTGAGTTTAATATGTATATATACGATGCTGAAAATAATTATATATTCGTGAAAATATTTATTTTCAATATATACGTATATATGGGTCCCAAAGATTAGAGTATTTTTTTTTCTCAGACATTGGAAAAAATATCTACTCAAATTAGTTTTTCAAAAATAAATTCGATGCTACTCCCAATTTTCCCAAATTGTCTCATAATGATTAACTAATAGAATTTTACAGCGAGATTATTTTTCATCATTCGAAAGATAAAACCGTACTGCCGAGAAATTAAGTGAGAATCTTAAAATCCGATGAATTATTCAATCTACCTCTCATACGCTGGTAATCGTTTCTTCTGATTTTCTTTCCAATTCTTCTCTCGCCCGACAAAATTGGGGAACAAATCGTTTCGAACCCTCCGCTCAATAAAAACCGTTAATTATCGTCCTTCCTCTCACTACATAATTAATCACGGTTGAACTTTCATTTCCAGCTTCGAACAACGAATTAACAACGAAGCTCAAAATACCTCCAAACATCATAAATCACGTCTCAAAAATTTCCATCCATTCCACAATAATCAAACCTTTCAAATTTCCACCAAAAAACGACTAAAAAAATTCTCTTCCTCCACCTAAAATGGAAATAAAAATTTCTCTGCCAAAAACAAAGTAATAACCAAAAAAGAAAATTAAAAAAAAAAAACACAAAATAAAAATAAAAATCGAAATAAAAACAAAAAATTCTTGTTAAAAAAAAAACGATAACCTTTTCACCCGCAAATTTCCCCGCAACAACCATCGTGACGCAATTCTTAAGCCGAAAAAAAAAAAAAGGAAAATCCATTGTCTGGCTATCCAGATAAACCGATCACGTCGGATTTATCGATTTAAAACGTTGCGTAAACCAACAAATTGTAATCCTCGTGTTGAATATTCCGTAATTTGCCGATATCGCCACGGGAATAAAATTGGTTACCGATGCCACGGAAATAGTTACAACCGAAGATGAGAAGAGAGATAACGATCGTTCGGCACAGAGAGCGGCTACGTTTAGCCGTGATCGGGGTTTCGACGAACTCCGTGCATACTCCGTGCATCGTTGCAACCACCGCACGGAGTTTTGCCGGATCGGAGAGACGGCGGCGAGACTGACTCGGTACACACGTATATATACATACATACACGTTGTGTCTATGTGTGTAGAAGAGTCAGAGACCACCGCGCTATTGCTCCAGCTCGAACGCGAGCGCGGATATGTAGGCCTGGCGAGCCCTCTGACCCGAGCGTAAGTTAGTTACGATATTGTACTACCGTGAGACCGCTGGAGCCACGAACACATCAGCATCCTCGAAACTCGCGATCTCTTCACGTGCGATGCGATACACAACAGCGGTCCTCTCTTTCCTCCGCTGGGATTATGATTTATTTATTCGTGTTTTGGGTTATTTGTTTGTTTATTTATTTATTAAGGTTATGCATTTGTTTAATTGTTAATTTATTCATTTATTTTTGAGGAGCCGGTTGAATTGAGCTGAGGTTTTTCGAATGTTGTATTGAAGCTAGTGCTGTTTTTTTTTATTCTAAAATGATTTAGGTTATTGCGCTGTTTATTTATCTTTTATTAATTGATTTATTTATTTATTTAGGTTATTTGTATTTAAGGAGATGGCTCCTTTGAGCTGAGCTTTTGGTAATATTGTATTAAAGCTGGGGCTATTTTTTTATTCTCAAATGATTTAGGTTATTTACATTAATTCTTAGGGAGACTATTATATAAGGAGAGATTAAATCTGTGCTCTTTCTCCTTCTCCAACGATTTATTATCATCATCATTATTTTCATTGTTACTATTAATATTGTTCATAACGTTGTTGCTCGAAAAATACACAAAAATATGTACCTCTCCGTTTTATCTGTCGACAGGTAAGATTTTTGTCGCGAGAATGATAAATTATTTAATTTTCAAATCAATCGTACGTTTGCATTTTTGTTAAAAAAAAATTGATTTAAAAAACATACAAGTGAAAGTGAAAACTCGCAAGTGCGTGACAGGACCTCCGTACGATTGCGCCTACACACCGCACCTTTCACCGTGTATCCACTCGCGCTATGATATTCGCTCGCCCATCCGCGTTACCTCCCCTCCCCCAGCGACAACCCCGAAAGACCCTTTCGAAGCAATATCAACTTGAACCCGACCAACTCTACGAAACTTTGTATTGGGTTGATAAAATTATTCGTATTTTTCGCATCTCATCAACGTATTCGCGTAATTAATTCGATATAAATATTATTATTATAAGATATTTCAATTATTGCATTTCGTATCGTTCGAATAATTCGACATTATCGAAGCAAGATATTTCGTTGCGTAATTTCGCTGTTTTTGTTTCAATAACGGAATGTCGATCAGGCAAATATCTTCATCGAGTTTTTATTTCAATTTTTTTTTTCATAGGGTTGCAAGCGGTATGTTGATTATTGATTTCATTGAATTATTCAAAAGCTTCGAATGTTGCAGGACTCGTTCGGTTCATTGAAACGAAGTTTTTTCTCATGCGCGCGTAACGAAGCCCGGGATTCTCATTGCCGAGCTCGTCTTCGATCAGGATAAATCGAGTTTCGCGTTTCCCAATGAAGGCTCGAAAAAGATAAAATATTGATAGATAAATAACAAGTTGATTGGTGTTGGAGTTGAATCGATTAGGCAAATTTTGTCATCTAATCGACGCGCAACTACGAGAAAGCTGTTTGCATTCGCGCGCATCGCGTCGAAGGTTCGATAAAATAATCGAGAATATGTTATATGGGTCATCTCAAATCTCATCTCTCGGAATTAGCGGTTAGGGATGGGCAATAATTCAAATATAAATGTATTTTAAATATTTTCATTACGAAATCATCGGGAATTTTAATCTCCATTGAATATTGGAATTAATCGTAAAACGATAATTCATCAAAATTATTTATCATCATTTTATAAATGTATAAATATTTTATGTTGAATGATAATTAATCGTGAATATTTATTGAGAAATAAGCTTCGATAGAATCGTAATTACATAATAAAATTCTGCAAAGTAATCCGAGATTTTGGAATATTCATAAAAATAAAAAATTAATCTAAATTAATGATAAAAGAAAATTTGATTAAAAACGTAATATTAGAAGAATGAAATAAATTATTGAAATGTCTCATATAGCTTCGTGTTCGACATTTCTAAGGGTTTATAAGGACGAGACCGTTTCAATAATAAATCACGTCGAGCCTATTTCGGACAATTTTATTCTTAGACTCCGTCGAGTCACAGCCAAGAATCGTCAGACTGCATAAACCGATTTCTCGATCCCGGTGAAAAATTCAAACTAATTACATCGGAGTGTTTCGTCATAGGTGCACGAAGACGCCACGTGTAGGCATTCCACGTTCGTTCGTCGAAAAGTTACAGCACCTAGTCGGGACACTCTCTTGAGTTTCTGGTAGTCTCAACGAGATTATTGATTAATAAAGCGATAATAATAAAGCATAGAGCGAGACAGCGAGCGAACGAGTCGTTAAAAAAAAAAAAAGAAAAATCTTCAATGTTTCGACGGTATAAAATTCCGAAAATGCAATGTTTTAAAAATGTCACGGCTTCGAATTGCCAATGTCCTAAACGGCATTACACAGACTCGTCAATTTTACGACCGATCGATGTTTGGATGGATCAAAATCCCGAAAAATCGAACCATTGGTGGGTCAAAACTTTCACAGGCATTAATCGGGGCGTTGGAATACAATAAACCGGTCTACGCCTGAGAGGCCGTAAAACTATTGTCCTAATCTGTCTATCTGACAAACAAAACGAGAAAAAAAAATTGTTATAATAGAAAAAATTAATAAAAATGTTGTGTAAAGAAAAAGTTTAAAAAAAAAAATGTCTACCAAACGAATAACCCTGATATTACGTATGTTTTCGAGATTTTGATCTTTCCGTTCGATTAAAGTCATAGCCATGCCGATTCGGAAGATTTATTATCGTCGTAGCATTTTTATTCGATTTATCGACGATTCCGAACATCGAAGATTCGGAAGTTCGATCCATACGCGGTCCATACGGACGTATCGGAGTGAAAAAGGTTCTCGCCGGCGGCAAACCGGGCGGGTTCGGGGATCCGCGTAGACGGGGCCAATAGTGCGCGGGTCGCGGCTATAATCGTCACGTAAAGATAGAACGACCGGTTGGCCCCGGTGCTCCCGACGCCGACGACAACCGGACGGACGCGGCGCAACGTTCTCGGATCGTCAGCGCCGCCACGGAGAGACGGTACAAGTATGTCGAACTCTTCGGACCCCGGCATCGAAATCTCCGCACACGATCTTCGCGTGCCTGCACTAATAGTATCTTCTTTTATTTTTCTACTCTTCCACCTTTCGCCACCCATATATGTGTAATATATAGTTGTAGCTCTCTCGAATTTCGATCGCACCCCTTAGCATCAGTCGCTTCAAACTTTTTTTTTCATACGTCGAGACGTCTTTTTTTCCGGAAGTTTTATTTTTGAAATTGAAATAATAATAATAATTATTATTATTTCCGTTCAATAATTATAATTATTATTAATGATAATAATAATAATAAGAATAATGATAATAATTATTATTGATAATAAGAATAATAATAACTATTATTATTAGTATTATTATTAATAAATAATATAATAATAATAATAACTATTATTATTAGTATTATTATTAATAAATAATATAATAATAATAATAACTATTATTATTAGTATTATTATTAATAAATAATATAATAATAATTATTATAATTTATAATAATAATAATAATAATAATAATTATTATTATTATTATTATTATTATTATTATTATTATTATTAATAATAATAATAATAATAATAATAATAATAATAATAATAATAATAATAATAATAATAATAATAATAACAATAATAATAATAATCATTATTATTATTAATAATAATAATAATTATTATTATTATTATTATTAATAATAATAATTATTATTATTAATAATAATAATAATAATAATAATAATAATAATAATAATAATAATAATAATTTAGTTTTCGTTCCGATTCCATTATTATCATCTATGATAAAATAGTTTGGAAACAGGGTGGATGTACGACGAACGTTTAGCAACGGTAAAAGCTGTGTACGTAGGGTGGCAGATGGCAACAGCAGTCCGGCTTTAATACGCGAGCGCGAGACAGCGCGGACTTACCCTCGACGAGTAACCTCGGGGTTCTGTCGTGGCCGGCGCACTTTGCTCTTTACCATTATCACCTGGTCAACTCGTCGAGGATAAGTCGTCGAGCTAGACATATCTCGCCTTCCCTCCTTCTCTCTTTCTCTCTTCTCCTCGCTATCTCACTCTCTCGCTCTCTCTTTTCCTCTTTCTCTCGCTATTCAGAGTCTAGGCCGGACAAATCGATAATTTCAAATGTCCTTCGTCTTTCCCTATCACATTCCTCCCCTCTCTCTCTCTCTCCCTCCGGTACATTCTGCGCCGCGATCGTGATAACAAAGCCTTGTGATTGACGAAAGAAAAAAACACCGACGACGACAACAACTGCGACGGATCAACGAAGACAGTAAAGGAATTTAATCGTAACATTAATTACATCGTCTAATTACACGACATAATTGTAATTGTTCTAAAGTTGTAACAGCTTAAAAATTATTGAAAACCTGTAGATATTGATTACTAAAAATAACCCGCTTGATCATAATCATGAAATTTAAAAAAATGGTCATTTAATTGGTTAATTACTCGAAAAATAATCAAAGTTCCGATGACCGTCCCAAAGTCACAGCAGCGTGAAAATTGTCCGAAACGTACAAATACCAACTAATCAAGAATAAACCTACTAATAATTCTCATGAAAAAGAAAAAAACAAATGTACCTAATTCAAATAATTTCCAACTCCGGAAAAAAAATTGGAGCCGCAATCACCGTCCTAATTATTATAAATAACCCGATTGATAATTATCATCAACAAGAAAACGAAATTACGATTCGAACCGTTAATTACTCGAAAAATAATCGGTTTCGGTTGAAAGCGCGCCCGTACCTAGATTGTTTCGCGAGAAGAAAATAAATAATCGGGGTATGAAGGATTTATTAAATCGCGGCGACGATAAAGAGAGAGAGAGAGAGAAAAAAAAAAGAGGGAGAGAGAGAGAGAGAGAGAGAAAGGTAAAATCGCGGATACGGAGGCAAACGGGATGCCGAGACGGGGCGATCACGTGGCGATCGACGGTCCACCCGCCGCAAAGATCATCGGGTGTGCGAGTGCAGCCGCAATCGCAGCAGTCTTTGCGATTTTTAGACCGCGAGAGAACGAACGAGCGAGGAAAGTGAGCCGAGTATCGCGATTCGTGCTCTCCAACCTGTTTCTGTATGGTTACCATTGCTTCTATCAACCGCTGTAACACTATAGTCGCTCGTGTGTGTGCGTGTGTGCGTGTGCGACAGATTGTCGTATGTGTTATGAGCGTTACGATAGTATTAACCGGGTATGCGGAACGCGCGGCGAGTCTCGGCAAAAGCTCAGGCGCCGTGGAAAAACAGGTTGGCCTCACCGGTATCACGACCCGGTCAAGCACTCCCACTATAAAACTATCTCGCGTTATTATCATTCTGTAATTCTCGATTCCAGATGGTTCGTATACGGAAAGACACTCGCTAATTTTATAGTTAAAAAAAATATATATATTATAAGCACCATATGTATCTATATCTATATCTATTGCGACGATTTTATTGTATATTAATTATATATTCACATTGTGTACGGTTGCGATATTATAATGATGAATTTTAACATTTTTATAATTTTTTATTGTTATAATAATAATACGCATTAATAATTATATTGATGCAATTATTAATGGTTATTGATAATATTAATTATAATTATTATTATTGTGGTACTTTTTTGTTAGATAATTTGTCTAGTGGTTGGTAAAGAAACACGCCATTATCGTATATTAAATGGATATCCTATTACATACATTTACGATATTATATTACTAAATTTTCAATTTTTTATTATTTATTATTATTATTATTATCATCGAAAAATTATTTCCATCTTCCTCGATATTAAAAATCATGTATTTTTATTTTCCAAATAATCTTCAACGAAACTGTCTCCCAGATTTATCTCAACTTTACCATAATCTATCAATAATTTCCGTTCTTCAATCCTTACTACAAAATTGATTCCGAATAATCACGAAAAAATCAACAACCTCGTTCCCAATTTAGATCCAAAAAACATTTTCTTCCCCGCCAACGAAAATCTCGATTCAACCGCACTGCTCACAACAATCCCTCAGCTTCAACCGTGATCTCCGTGAAATCCTGCCCATCGCAAAATCATTCCATCCAAGCCGATCAAATCATATCCACTCGCTCGCGACGACTCACGTCCGCCCCCGGTCGTCGTAGTGCTCAAGAAAATGAGGAAAAACGAAGAAGATGGAAGAACAACAAATATTTTCAATTTCAAACCCTCATTGCCGTTCGTAAAGCCGGAAAAGATGGAAGAAATAACGTTCGGAAGGTTAGTTGGGGATGTTACGTCTCTATCGAGCGCTCCCCTTT
>OZ020176.1:9591434-9651508 GCA_963971145.1 Sussaba pulchella
GTTCGAGTCTCAACGGGAAAATCCTTTCGCGAGAAGCGAAAGACTTCGAGGACCCAGACGCGTTTCGAATTCGTCCAGCAACAGCAGCGAACCCTCGGAACCTTCAGCAGACTGGCTGATCGAACACGTAAACTCACTGGTCGGGGAAACTTCCGGCGCAACGGAGTATAACGTATCGGATAGTCACAGCATAAACGGTAAGCGGAATTTTTATAAATCGCTCCATCCCTCGAGCACCAAAGTTTCCATAAATAAAAGTTTCCCGGCTTCAAAATTCCATAAAATTCGAACTTCTCGATAAATACGTCCCGAATTCGATATCAAACGTTCGTGAGAATCGTTCTATTTGCGAAGAAGCAAAAATCGATTCGAGAACAGCGCAGGTTTTTTTTATTTTTAATTCAAACGCACGAAAATTGGTTGTGATTTTTTATTTAAAAAAAAATTTATTTTACGGTGTTTTTTATTTTATGGGATTCGTGTGTGAAAGGAGAAGTAGAAAGCTCGTGACGATAATTCTGGTAGCTGAGGATGCGGGTATCAAAATTTTCCACGACTTTTCCCCATAGTTCCGGCTGTACAGCGTTAAGGGGGGATCAAGGTTAATTCGGCGAAAAAGAAGCATGTTTTTAAGATTTTCGTCCCGGCGATACAAATAGTGTAAATTTATTCAATCAATTTCCAGACAATGATACAGGATTCGAACATTATTACTAAACTTCATCAACTCATCCGTTGTCTCGTCGAACATTTCGCCTCAAACGCGTTTCCGATCGCACAGTTTCTTCCCCAATGAAACTAAATTCCCAATCCGGTTGCCAGAAAAACGTTCATGAGGTTCGAATTCTCTTGACACGATTGAACGTGGTGTTTAAGGTGAACCACCGCAGTCCGATCGACAGATTCAACAATTGACGAACGGTTTGGAGGAATATCCGGCCGCCATCGTTCACATAACGCCGACGCATGATTCCAAAATCACGGAAAATTCTTCGTCGACGAACGAAACGACGACAACGTCGAATCAATCGCCTTCTGTGGAAAACGACAACGACGTGGTTGTGTGAGTCGTTTGTTTCGACGATAAGAAAATCTTTGTTGTATTTACAACAAAATTTAGGTAATTCGAAGGGTCTGCTATGGAGATTCGTTGCTCCACGTTTTCCCAACGAATAATTTTCATCGTCGTCGTCGTCTTTGTCGTCGTTGTCGACAAGTTCAACAATTTTCTCGTCAAATTTTATTCTCGCTTCGCGCGTGATAAACTAACGAACAAATTCAATGTAAAGAAGGAAGCAACGAGGATTGATAATAATGAAAAGCAAAAAAAATAGGAACGAGAAATTATGATGACAAATATGGGGATATTTGTTACGATTCGACGTTGAAGGATGGAAAAGCTCGCTTGAATTTTTTTGTACGACGAACATGTGGACATTGCATTTTTATCTTCTCGAATTATGTTTTTGTGCCGGACTCTTTGCAACGTTTACGTTCGACAATTGGCAGTCTGTGGTTTTTTTTTAAAATGATTTTTCGTTTTGAGTCGAACGTTGGGAGGAATATGTATGGGGGGGTCTCGAATTACTGGATTGAAACTCTTCTGTCTCCCGGTGTGGTCAATGATTTTTTTTTTTTGGGTGGCTTTTGGATCGTAGGACGTCATTAAGTTTTATTTTTTTATTTTTTAGACCGTCATTTTGTCATCTAATTTTTTATCGAGAAGTAATTGCCATTTTTGCCAAATTTATTCAAAAAATCTTGAAAAAAAAAAAAATCATGGACCACATCGTTAGATAAAAAACTTTTAATCTATCGATTAGAGACGTATCCCTCCATACGTACATCGCAATATTTTTTTCTTCGCACCCAAGATCGTCAAATACTTTATTTCTTTACGTTTATGCTTGAAAAAGAAGACGAAAAGAACAAAAAAAAAAAAGAAAAACTCAAAAATAATGCAGTTAAGTCGCAATTGTACGACGGTTGTACATAGTTTGTAATCGTTTGAAAAAATCATGTTTCATAGGTTGTATCGATCGATTGCTAATCAATTTATAACGTAAACACGTATAAAATAACGTAGACGGATGTATCCTCATTGGAAATCTCTTCGATCTGCTCTGTCGGCTGTTCGTACTAAATTGTTTTTTTTTTTTTAATTTTAATTTTTTATTTTTATTTACATTTTACTTTTTATTATCAATAACGAAATGTAAAGATAAAATGATTGATGAGCGTCGTTTGGTGCTTCGAAATTCTTAAGATTTTCACTCGCCCGAGTGTCGTAGAATTCGTTCGTTATTGAAATTTGTCAATCGATTTCAAACGTTCGATTTCGATGAAAATTCGATCGAGTTTTGATGGCTTCGCTTTGAAATACGTACGAGAAGAGCATCGATTATAATATGCGATAAATTAAATATGACTCGTTCGGCACTCTAGCCTGTGATACAGAGATGTAAATAATATTCGTTCATACGCGAATCGAAAGATCGAATGTAAGAATTCTTTTCTTTTTTCCTTTTTTTTTTATGCACGACGTAGAAAATAAATGCTGGAATGAAATCTTTGAACTTCTTGATACGGCGATTTAGAAGCATGAAAGAAAAAAAAATTCAACGACTTCTCAAACTTCACGATAATAATTATCGATGAATCAAGGTGTTTGTGTTTATTTTTCGCAGGCCGAGGGAACGTATATTTTTTGCGAAGGGAAATTAAAAGTCCCGAGAGGTTTCGAATTATTTTAAATGCTGAGCAAATTTTAGGACGTTATTTTACGTGCGGTGGCGAACGATGGTGCGAGAAAAATGTATATTGCAGGGAGATATACAGTACCGACACTCGATTACACTATTGTGAAGTTTGAGAATTTTCGGAATGGATTTGGTGTCCCGAATCGTTCGATTTTGATTTTTCATTTTTGTTTTTTTCGATTTTTGAGACGATGATTCGATCGATTTGCGTCTTTTCGGGTATGTTACATACGCGCAATAATAGATAAATGAACGGGAATTAATCGAATCGATCTTATCCTGTTGGAGAATCCAAAAAAAAAAAATTGGAATTCCACGTTTGCTTGTTAAGGGGAAACATCCGAGTGGGGAGCGAAAAAAATATTTGACCTTCGGGAATTATTATCTCAAAAACTCTTCGTTCGATTTTATCCAGGTTCGTTTTATTCGAAAGTATACATGTTGAGGTATGTTGAGAAATTTTTTTATCAATATATATCGACTGGGAACGCTGCTGTCATGGCCGGCGTAAAAAACGTACCTCGCTCGCACGGTTTGCGGTCCCGCAAGATTACGTGCATTCGGTTCATCTAAAACAAAAATCTCAAAGAGATCGTCAAAATGTAATGTATGATGCCTTTCGCAACGTAAGATTTTTTGGAAAAAAATTTTTTTCACAAAATGGCGACCGTTTGAACTTTATAATTATTTTTCAACCTCAATTTCCGACCTTTCTGGCTCGATAAAAAAAATAATTGGGTAAAAAAATCTGACAGTTGCGCACCCAGTCGAGATATCTTTGTAAAAAAATTTGCCAGCATACTTCAACATGTATACTTTCGAATGAAACAAACTTGGATAAAATCTAACAAATAGTTTTTACGATAATAATTCCTAAAAATTACCTATTTTTTCTCCTGTCGACTTCCATGTCCCCCCTTAATAACAGGAATGAGCATCGGTATTTATTTCTATCCGTACCATTGGAAGACTTTGTAAAGTCGGTATCCCTGATTTCGTTATTTCGCGAAATGTTGAATTTCTGATGAAAAAAAAAAAAAAAAAAGAAAATTGCTTATACGGTTTCCGATTGTGTTCGAAATTCTTTGATACAACGGAAACGATTTAATTTGTATTGAGCCGTGTAAATAGATGTGGGCAATGGCTTTGAGAGCGGACAGAAATATATTTGATTTGTATTCAATTATTGAAAATACTGAATACATATACACACGTAATTATGAATAATTTACGTCGCAATACGATCGTAAATATTATTACAGTTATTACTCTTATTCTAAAGCTTATTCATAGTTATTATATTTCGAAATAAACATAAAATGTATTTATATTTTTCATTTCACTACGATTGAGTAAATGTTCTTCGAAAATTACAATGCCTACCTTTCTTAAAATGTTATTCTTCCATTTGCAAGACGCAACGATCTTCCTTGAGCTCCATGTTTGTATTTGTAGGTACTGGAAATTGAGAATCTTTATTGAGGTAAGTAAAATTATCGATTTTGTGGATTCTGATGCATCTGTTTAGCTTCTGTTGAAAATGGGAAAATGAAGTATCTTGTTTTCAGTGATCTAACCGATTGTCGAAATATTTTACGTAACTATGAAGTATGTTTTTATACGGACGTATGACACCGTCATAGGTAAAACATTTTTTTTTTTAATACTAAAGTTACGATTTTGCCGATTTTTTTCGGCACAAATCGATTTTTTTTTTCGATAATTTCTTACGAAAAAACAAAATTATCGACGGAAATTGCGATCGGATTCCAAAGGTCTGCGTGACATTTTAAGCGGTTTTTAAAGAGCTTTCAAATGGAACTCACGGGATCAACGTAGCTATAAAATTGGCGGAGCTGCGATTTTTCGAATGAAGCCGAAGAAATAAAATCATCAACGGATTCGGCTGGGGTCGCGGTTTTGATTGGCCGATTCGCCGTGGAATAGCTCATATATTCAACGCACAGAAATATAGACGACAGACACGAACGGTTTGCAA
Source organism: Sussaba pulchella (assembly GCA_963971145.1). Lineage (NCBI taxonomy): Eukaryota > Metazoa > Arthropoda > Insecta > Hymenoptera > Ichneumonidae > Sussaba > Sussaba pulchella. The sequence goes on from OZ020176.1 coordinate 9,596,193, forward strand.
AAAATAAAAGCATCGTTGCATGCTGTGCTTGCGCTGAGTCGGCAATATTCTATTAACGATCGTACATCGGCGTTATATGTACGTACGTGTACTTATCTATAACGTCGCGTTATAACACCCGCTCGCCGAGTCGCGGTTTGTCATCAATCCCTCAACGACCTCGGACAAAGTGGGCTTGTCTCTGTAACACGTTTGAAAAAAAAAAAATCGCCTTAATTCTTTTCAACGTTAATACGACGTTCAGATAAATCGAAGAATTATCATCGAAACCGTCGTAATTTTACGAAGGGTTTGATGGAGCGTTTCGCACTGATAAAATCATCGCTTCATTTTTTCAAATCTTTCCTGCGAGGTTGTGAGTTTTTTTTTAAACAGCAGAATAAGGAAATTGGAGTCGCATTCGTTCGTATTTGAAAAAAAATGTTACGTACACATGAATTTATTATTCAATCATTGAAAATTTGATTTATTATTTATTTATTTAGGTTATTTATGGCATATAAAGTTGTTCTATATTTTATAGATTAATAATAGAATCAATCGAGAGCAAGAGAGAGAAACAACCTTCTGGGCTTTGCTGACACGAAAGCATAAAACCAAATAAAATAAAATAACAAACACGATTTAAAAAAAATAAAAAATAAAATTCAGCACCGCTTTAAGTATCACGAAGAGCTACGTAATTACGACATAAATTTTCCTCTGCCTCAAAATAACACCCCATCAAATTAATTGTTTATCCACAAATCATTCAATAACCGTTTTGCGTTGAGCCATTGTCTCACCAGCCGGACTGAGCACCTCTGGATTTATGCAACACCAGTCACGTTGCACGAGCGGCTTCAATCGCGGCCGAAGGGTTTCCCTCAGGACGTTAACTAGGACGATGGATCGTCCCCGTCTCCCCGTCCTCAAACGAGAAATTCATCGTCCTAGTAGCTCGAAATTGCCGGGCCACCACATATCTACTTCAAAAGTAATAGAAAAAAAAAATTATAGCAATAATCATAATAATAATAATATTAAAAATAATATTATGATCATTATTATAATCACAATAATAAGTACATTATTATTAATAAAATAATAATGATATCAATAATAATTATTATACTACTAGTTAAAAGTAACTATTATCATAATCATTATTATTATATTCATAATAATAATAATATGATTATTATTATAATCACAATAATAAGTATATCAGTATAATAATAATTATTATTATAATACTAGTTAAAAGTAATTATTATTACAATTATTATTATTATATTCCTCATAACAATAATATGATCATTATTATAATCACAATAACGAGTATATTATTATCAATAAAATAATAATAATAATAATAATAATTATACTAGTTAGTAGTAATTATAATTATTATTTCGGTTATTATTCCAATAATAACAATTAAATTAGTAACACGTAAAATTCAGCCCACAGCCGAAAATCGAAGAAGAGAAAAAAAAAATAAAGAACAAAAATAACCCCGCAAATTGAAGCCGGAGATTTTTCGTCAGAAACGTGACCGCAGTTCGGTTGCTCATTCAACGAGCACCTTGAAACCGTTTCCGCGAGTCGCCGGTTTCAACCGGATGTACTCCGACTCATTCGAGTGGCCGGTTCCTCTCGAGCCGTATAAGCCTGATGAGCCCTCGGCGCTCGAGGGTCCCCCCGCTGGTTGCCCGACCGCGCCGTGCCGGCCGCGACATCCGAGCCCCGCGGAATATGCAAGCTTGTGCAGTGTGGCATTGCACCGGGCTCGTAGCCAGCCGAATTCACGCGAGGCCGAGGGCTAACCGCTCCGTGTGCAAACCTCTTCGGCTCGAGCCGGAGCGGAAGGAGAAAAAAAAAAAAAGTAAGAAAAGAAAATTGGAAGAAAAAAAATTATGTTATATATATTTAGAAACATGAACGGTGAGGTATTCGTGCGCAAGTGTCGAGATGCAAACCCCCGGGGGAAGCATTGTGACGCGGGGACGGGTGAATTTACGTTCGTAGGTATGTGCACACGTGCAACGTGCGTCCGTTTGGCGTGCATGTAGAAGTTTGTTCGAAACGCGGGGGTGCGAAGGGAAGGCGAGAGGGTGAGCGGATTGGACTTGGAGGAGCAGAAGCAGCAGCAGCAGCAGCAGCAGCAGCAGCGGTTGCAGCGGTGGCGATGAGGGGTTAGGCAACCCCCCCGCCCCCTCCCCCTTGCTCTGAGGAAAAGTGGAAAGTGTCGTAAGGGTAGTGGAAGGACTTCTACATCGGGCTAACGTTCCCCTTGCTGTGGCGAGTGGTCGCACGTGACGGCACAATGCCGCTCCAACTTCACCTCATTCCTTCGGTCTCTCTTCACCGATACGGGGGTGGCGGGCAAGGAAGGGCGGGGGGGAGGGGGTGGGGGCGGTCTAGGAGAGCAGAAACTGTGTGTTTCTTCAACCCCCGGTGTCCCCGCTGAGCTGCACCACCTTTGCCACCGCAGCAACCCCGATTCCGGGGGTACCCTTTTAATCTCCGTTTCGACCCTTCTTGGATTTTCTCAAAGGTCCCCGTGGCCCGACGAAAATTCAAATTTCCGAGGAATCGATAGAGGCCCGATTCAAATTGGGACTTTGTGAAAACAGAAATAGATAAACGATTTTTCATTAATCTTATTTTCTTTGATTAAATTTGAAAATTTTGGGTTATCGAGAGTAATTGATTATTAAAAAATCTAATTTATTATCAAAATACGATTATTAAAAATTGTTGCTCCTCCAAAATACATTAGAACACAAGAACCCGAAAAATAAATCGTTTCAAATTTCTTTTCAACATAAAAAATTGTATCTCTCACTAATAATAAATTACCAATCTATCCGGAATCATTATAAAAAAAAAAACCGTATCCAGTTCCAGAATTTTTCTCTATTTCCCATCATAATGTCTCGCCTTAAAAGCAGCATGAAAGCTCATTTGATTTCGCTGAGAAGGATTCATCCATTACGCGTCCGTAGTCGTGCCAGTTTACCGTCATTCCATATTCTCTATCTATCATTCGCCCCATTCCGGCTCCCGCTCTTGGCTCACTCGCCCCCGCACCCCTTCGGGGCTTCACTATTGCACCGTGTCGAAGCGCGCCCTGACCACTTAACCGAGTGCTGCATAGCGGCCGTCTCATAACGGCCGTTACTACTGAGACCGGGCGCGCTTCGCGAGCTACGTTACTACGGTCCGATTATTCTCCGATACGTACCACTGTACGTATCGCCTCGTGCTTGCGAGCCGGCGAAGGGGTGGCATACGTGAAACGCGGCCGAGGGATGAAACTGCGGGACGAAGCGGGGGGGTGGGAGAGGGCGGAGATGCGATGAGAGCTTCGCTAGACGGTGGGGTTGCACGTTCTCATACAATTCGACGTACTCGGGGCACAATGTATGCCTTGGCGAGCGATTTCCGCGACTCATTCGTAAATCGATTACTCATTTAGCTACCACGGGGGTGAGGTAGTCGACAATTATTCACGGTACGTGGATAAAACAAACTATAACGTAGATACAAAAGCACGTAGTACTACAATTCTCATCGGGGCACGTGCATGTGACAACGACAGGGCGTTGAATCGATTAAATATTGTTTAATGAGTCGATTTTTATTCATTCGTATCGTTGATAAGGCAACGAGATTTTTATGGGATTGAATTATTTGAAATCAATCGATTCGTGGGATTAATTGTTATTTTTGCGAATGCTGGAAATAATCGTGGGATTATTTGATACCAAATAAAGTACAGCGATTCTGAGGAAACGTGCGACTGGGTCGTGAAGAATAAACGAGCGATTGAAAAAGAAGTACCGAGCAAATGATAAAAGCAGGAACGTAGATATTTGATCCGACCGCATGTGTTTTAATCAAAATTCTAATAAAGAATCGTAGAATTTTTCATATCGAACGTACGACATTTATTCAAATACCATCTTACACAACGAATACAGATCAGTTTTGCATCGTAATTTCAGTTAAAAACGAAGATAAAAAAGCTGAAAATTGTTTACATCGACGTTACAAGACTCGTCCTGTAAGAGCAAATCGTCCGGAGCATCGATTGATGCGCATAATGACGAAGTGAAACCAATAAAGTCCTCCGCGAATTGCAACTTAAACGGAAGTGCGGCTCGCCACGAGGCGCTAACGTCGATCGTCGTCGTTGGGTCGTCTTCCCACCCCTATCATATTACGACCGGGCCATTTTACAACGTACGAGTATTGCCATTTGTTTTTTTTAATTAACAGGGGTGGGTTTGCGGAAACGCGGGGTTGGGGTTTACGTAAAATTACGGAGATGACGGAATTGTCGGCCGTGCACGAGAGGGTTGGTCCACGTCGGGTTCGACGAGTGGCAACCGGATAGGCAGGCCGCGTGACTAACCCGCTGCCGCTGGTGCAGCTGTTTGCGGAATTATCGATTCGAGCGAAATTTCCCTCCGCTCGACAGTCATGCGCACCCCATTTCGACATCCCGAAAACGTCCGCACACGCACCCCTCTCGCGTATATAATATATGTACGCGCGCTACATGCTCGAAGAAGGGTGTGCGAGGGGCGAGGGGTTGTATGGTGGAAGCCGTTGGCTCGGGGGTTGGAGAAGGGGGGTGGGGGGTACGGCCGTGGGTTAACCATCGTGGCGCCACCGTCGTTTCACGACGCAGGCGCAGGCGAATTTTGAAACGGCTCGGGGGTTGATTTTGTTCGGTGGCGCGGGAGTGGCCGATTTGAAATTTCTGTACCCCGTGCACTCGTAACACATTCTGGTACTCCACGATACATTTTCACATGCCGCGCGATGAAGATTTGGCAGTACTGTCATTGTTTTTTTTTTTTTTTTTTTAAATTACTGATTGGGCTGAATTGTTTTTACTCTTATTATTGTTATGATCAATTACGCGTGTATGCATGATTATTTAATATCTTAGATGATTGCGAAGTGGTTGATGAACGCGCAGCGATTATTGTAATTATTTTGTCGAATTGTAGGATGGGTTTATATGGTTTTCTATTTTTTTCAATTGTATTGTTTATCGGAATACAGAATTCAATTTTTTTTTGTTTGATTATTGTATTGGATATATTGGGGGAATGGAATTGACACCGTCGAATTAATTCTACTTTCCGCAACAAGATGCACATTAATGGGCCATTTCGTTTCAAGTTTACATCGTTGCTCTAACGAAAATCATGCGATTTGTGAAGGTGCGAAGTGGTAAAGATGACTTATATGTGTCCATTTTTTTAAAGAGAAATGAAGGTTAAACCTGTTAGATTCATATGGTACTGGATTTTTCCAGGACTCATTACGATTCGCAAATATATTTACCGAAAAATAAAAAGGTTCCATGTATTTTGAACGGAAAACTTCACCTTGTATCAGTGTACAGTGAAAATTGAAACTAGAAAGCACAAATTAGGTTTAACATTAATACAATCTTTTAATTTCTTCAATTGATTGAATAAGAACCACCCATATATGTTAGAAATGACGTTGGTAGAATTACTGCAAAAACCGCTGCACGTGCATCAATCGTACAATTATCTAAGTATCTAATGAATAAAATAATGAGTCAAGTTGATGCCCTCAGAATTTGATTATCTTGGCTACTCCAAGAATCCCAGATGAAAACTATTCATCCCCTCATCTCTCACGCCATCGTTTACGATAGAGAATGACTTCCCGTCACAATAATTCGATTCAACAACAAAACAACTGCCCATATTATTCCTATGCGATCGTATTCGACGAAACAATTTTCATTCAAACCTCCCAAAGGGGACGACGTTCTACGCTGCCCCGAAGAATCACATTCTTCTCGTTTCTTCTGTCAAAAACCGCGTGGTGTCCCCAGGGTCGAACAAGCAGGGAGAGTGAATATAAAACAGACGATCACGAGAAAGGACCCAAAATCTTCATCCCCAGTTCCCCGAACTTCGTCCGAAGAAAAGGCCCGAACATGGTCAAGAAAGCGAGCGACTGATTCCCAATAAACGAGGTAGAGACGAATGTCGAAAGAGGTACGGACATGAGGATAGTGGACGAATCCGTTGCTGGGCGATAGCGAGACGAATCCCGTAAGTCGAGGAGGGGCACGTGATGGTATTTCGTACAATATACGCGGCACCGGGGCATAGAGGGTGGTAAAAATGACAAGGAAGGGGGAGGATGGTCACAATTTCGGGACACAGACGTCTTCGACAGATTGCAGGATAGATAAAAATAGACCGTAAGGGTGAAAGAAAGACCGAGAAAGTGAGCGAGAGGGTGGACGAGGCTCGGAGGGTTGGAATATTCGACTGTTCCGTGGTCGAAGCGAGATAACAGAACCGAAGGAACGGACAGGATGGGAATGTCGACGGCGAAGGGGTGGAGGGGGGGGGGGGGTTGGTAGAGGGCGAGAGGACGGAAGAGAAGGGTAGGGAGGTCGTCGGTGGCGGTCTGGCAGAGGCGGCAACGGGGAAGGGTGGAAGGGCGACATCGGCGGCGGCATCGACGGCGGCGGTGGCGGTAGCGGTGGCGCTGGGGTGGAGGCGTCAGGTTGCCCGGGCGGGGAGCGGCAAAAACGAAGATGGCGGATCGCGCGACGCCCGCCCTCCGCCAACGTTAGAGGAAGCTAACGGCCGGCCTGTGCCCGAGAGCCGCGAGACCAGCTGAAACGTACGATCGTCGCGAATCCAACGTTTTTCGCGTACTCGCGGTCGTCTCCGGCCAAACCCCCTCGCGCGTGTGTCGTATTTCCTCGTCGTCCTCGTGTTACGTCGTACGATTTTGAGTTTAACGTGCGGATAAACGGGGGTTCGACGGGGTTTGGAGTCGACCGAGCGGTAGAAACGATCGTCGAAGCCGAGTTTCGCGAATCACGCAACGAAGGATCTGGTGTCGAATGAATTTTTTTTTCTTCCTTTTCTTTTTATCTTTCGGCGAACGACGAAAGAACGATTGTGAGGTCCTCGGGCGTACGGCGAATCGCGAAGGTTTATACGCGAAGGAAGTGAATTTTTCGGTTGGGTCGGAAGGGTTGGAAGGGTGAATTATTATTGGGGGAAAGGCAACGAGGTTGCGAGTGAACCCGCGATTACGCAAGGTCCTGGGCCCGTTGGGAACACGGGACACGCTGTGGAGAGATGTAAGAAGGACGATGGGATTGGTTCGAGGGAGTCGGAGGAACGTGAGAAGGGAAGAACGAGATTGCGAGATAAAAAGAAGGAGAAGAATGAACGAATCCTATTGAGTTTCAACGTCGTGATAAAGAAAATCAACCGTTAGGGGTTGTTAATTTTTTTTTAAGTTTATTTCTTCGTTTACCGTATAGTCCTGTAGGATTTGCACACGGGCAATGCACGTACGTGTGTATACAGCGTGGCACGTATCATGCGGGAACATTGTGAAAGGAGTGAGATAAAAGGTCGTCTGCAATTTTTTTTACCGTTTCTTTCTTCGCCCACGTTCGTTTGTCAGTTCGGTGGTATCTTTTTTTCGGGAGGAGGGAGGGTGGGGAGGTATTCTTCGGTTCGACGACAACCGTCTGGTCCTTTTTCGGGTGAGGGGTGGGTCGGGGGTGGCGATAATGGAGATCGAATCGAGAGTTTTATTCGTTCGTAGTCGTGAAACGCGTTCACGTTGACTCATGGGAGTTCCATGTCGGTTTCCCTTTGCTGTGATCCGTAGAAAAGGACTGTACAACCCGGTGGGATGCGCGCACGATGATGGACCAAACCGAGGTTACCTTCCGGCGTAGCTCGGTTGGTACAAACCATTACGGGATCCCGGAAAAATCGTGAAAAATGTTCGTTGATCGTTGAGGACTCGGTGAAAAATAAGAGCGATGGGAATAACGAATTGAGTCTTGTTGCCAGGACGTGAAATCGAGCCTTAAAATTCAATTTCCCAATTTTTTTAACATTCATCGGTGAGCTTCTGTGATCCTTGTATCATCGACTCGAGTTTTAAGGCCGAAAGCAGGATCAAAATAGAAAAACGAGTTTCTTTTTTCCCAGTACGTAAAAACAAATTTTTCCTTCAGTTTCAATTTTTGAAAAAATTCCATCGTCGAGCCTTAGTGATCCTTTTATCATCGGCTCGGGCCTTAAGGCGAACGGATCAAACGTTTGAGGAAAAAAAAAATAGTTATCGACAAATAATAATGTGAATATAAAATAAAAACAAAGAAAAGTAAAAAAAAATAGAATCAGAAAAATTGTGTAGATACACGGGGGGTTCGAAGTCACACACCCGAGCGCACGCAGGACGTATTTGAGAAGGGAGACCTCGCTCCGCCCCCTCTCGGACGGCTGCACGGCACTGGGGAAGTAGGCGAGGTTGCGGACGAGGATCTTCCGTTGTCGGTTCTTCGTCCGAGCGGCCGAGGGTGTGCAAGAGCAAGGGGGCAACCGCGGCAGTAGCTGCACGCTATTCTTCTTCACGTTCGACTTGCTCCACTTTGTTTGTCTTTCTTTTCCGTTATTTTTTTTTCTTCCGGTTGTATTATTTTTTTTTTTCTTCCAATTTTTTACATCGTTTTACCGTTTAATTCGTATTCGTATCGACGGTGATTTCTCATTGTTTTTCTCTCGTCTGTGTTACGCCGTTCCGTGAAGTAGAATCGCGTGCATCGATATCGAGGGCTCGAGTGAATAACGAGTGAACGACGAACGCGAAGTGAACAATTTGGTTTTCATTATCGTGAATACGAAAAAAAAAAAAAAACGAAATACTTTATACACGGTTGAAAGAAGAAAAAAAATTTTGTACGTTCAACTTCGAAACAGTTCACGTAGTCGGGATTGTAACACATTTTTATCGTAAATATCGCAATAACGATCGAATCGACGTAAACACGATACGCACGGATTTGGGTGAATTATTCGATGGAAATAAATTATTAAAAAAAAAATTTCTGCATTTAGAAAAATAATTGAAGAAGGGGAGGAAAGAAACGTGTATATAAATTTGTGAGTGTTTTACACAAGCATTGAGTGGGCGAAGCGCAGGCTGCCGAAGATAAGAACGTTGATTACGCTCTTATCAGTTTTTTAATCCGATTCCGAATCGACTTCTTCTTCTTCTTCTCCTTCTTCCGCTCGTGACTTCCCTTCTCAACCGTGGGTGTGTTCGTTCCACGTCGTCACGCAATTATTTCTCTTTCCAGAACTCTCAATAACGGACGATAAACAAAAAACAAAAAACAAAAAAAAAAAACGATGCGTTAAACAAAACCAGTGGCGTCGTGAAGATAATCGCGACTGGATTTTCAAAGCAAGCCACGCGATAAACCCTCCTTCTTCCGCGCAAAAGCCACAAGCAAAAAAAGAATCCAAAAAAAATCAACCAAAACAAAACCAGAAGATCTAGAAAGTGTCATAAAAATCAAATCAAAATAAAAAAGTGTCCTGCCGCTGTGTCCCCACAAGTTTTCCCCCAAAAAAAACTCCTCACCGACGTCATCGCAAAAAAAAAAAAATAACAGTGCGCGTACGTCGAATCTTCACAACAATGTCGATACGACGTAAATCCGACTGCTCACGGAGATAGTAGAGCGTAATTGTCGTAATAGTGCGAAGGTGGCGGCGGGGGGAGAAGATTGAGGGTGGGAAATGAAGCTGGCATAGTGTGACCGTCGAACGAGAATGTTAGCGCGTTTGTAGCAGTGGGCGCGCGCACGCGACGTCGTCGGACACCCGTGAAGTTCGTACCGATCGCGGTCGGTTGGTGCTTCGCTGGATCTGTGGCGCGTTTGTTCGGAAAAAGAAGAAAAAAAAAACGGCGGAAGAAGAAGAAAAAACAGGAAAAAAAATGAAAAATTCGTAACACTGAAAACCGTGGAAACGTGGAAGCAAACGATTGACCCGTGTCGGGTTTTGCGAGGGGTTGGTGGACGAGGGGGTTGACGAGAAGCGGCAGGATTTAGCGGTGGCTGCGTGGAATAGTGGTATCGGTGTTATTCTCGTTGTCACGTTCGTGTCGTCGCTTTTGGTGGGTGCCGTTGGTGTCCGTTGGTGCCGTTGTGTTTGGTGAAGGTTGAGAGGTTGCCGCCGTTGGGCCGCTTTAACCCCCGTAAGCCCGCGAGGGTTAGCATCGCGTCGGGAGCATTGTAACGTCGTGTCGGGACCGGGGAAAGGCGCGGGCGCGCGCGCGTCTCGCTTCCGTTGAACGTAACGGTGGTAGCGCAACGTCGACGTCGTCGTCGTCGTGGTCTGTCGTGATCGTCGTCATCCTCTTCGGCGGTTAACCTTGCCGGTGCACGATTAATCACGCGTCGTTAATACCCGCGTTTATAATTCACGTTTATCATTATTACTGTTTATTAACATCGTCGTCGTTGAGTCCCGTTTGGGGAGGATATTGTCCGGTAATTGCGGGAATAAAAAGTGCGTGAGTGCCGGTTGCTCGTGGATATGACGAAAGGTAAAAAAGAAGACGGGAAACCGGATACGGAGGATCCGTGCGAAGGTTAGAAGCTATCGAAACAAGCAGGTAAAAGTGAGAGAAGGTAATTAGACACGCAGGAAACACGATTGTTCTTGGTTTTCCGTTGTAGAAAAAATAAATTGAAGAATATAAAACATAACGGGGAATAAATCACACCCGCGAGCAGGGTGTGTCCATGGGTTCGCGTGGACGTTGGGTCAGCGTCCGGGACGGACTCGTGGGCGCTGAAGAAGCTCCGTTTGGTTCGGCCGCAACGAGCGATTTTAGACGCGCGATTTCCAACCGAACGAATGATTGGATTAGCCGCAACGACCGCAGCACACGCGTAAACGTTGGCAACGGGTATCGTAACACGTGCGCCGCGAAACATCGTGAAATTGTCAAGGACAGTTGAGCTGCAGGTCCGGCCGTGATCGCGGACGTGGCTGCGGCGGGGTCAGAGGGGGCACCGGAGGCGCTCGTACAGTATGCAGCATGAACAACGGCGCCCCGGAAGCCTGCTGGGAGCTAGCGACGAGACTGGTCAGGGTGAGCTGCAACCGCACCGTCACCCGCACTCGCAGCAGCAGAAGCAGCAGCAGCATTATTGTCGTCATCATCAACAACAACATCTCCTCCAACACGAGCGAGAGCAAAACTGCGCGTTCGTCAAGAACGCGATCGAAATCAATTCAAAATCTAATTCCGTTGCTTCCCAAGTGTTCGATTCGTCCGAGAAGGATCAGGGGTTCGACAACTACGTACGCATCAGGTGCAGCGGCAGGTCGCCTGCATCAGGTTACGAGAGCTGCGGCCGCAATCGGGAACCCGCGAGCGATTACTCCCGCCCGAAGCGGGAGGAGGACGATCGGAAAAGTGGAAAGAAAATTGTTTTCGGCTGGCCGGGAATACGTTCAAGGGCGGTCGGTACGAACGAGAACGACGAGAACGAAAGTGTCGTTGGTTCGTCGGTGCGAGAACACATTCGACAACTGGCGGGAAGAGAAGAAGAAACGGAAACGACGAAGAAAAGTCCAGAGGTTTCGTTGTTCCGGAAAACGTTGTCACCGGAGTTGGAGCTTTTGGTCGAGGTACTGGCGCATTGTCATTCGATTATTCACGGAGGCTCGAGATCTCGAGACGCGGGGCCGTGCTTCGTGTCAACGATCGTTTCAGGAATCGCGTTACAGGCCCAGGGGAACTGGTAGTGGCCCCGCGATTCCGGGCCGTCCGAGCGATCGCTGCACAAGCACCGACGACACCATCACGTTCCTGGCCGAACGGCCTGGGACAGGTACGCGTGGGGCTGACTCCCCCGGGAAGGTACGCGCCGACGGGCGAGTCGGCCGATTTGCATTTTCGACAACGTCAACGACGGAAATATCGCGAAATTCATCTCAATTCGCGATCAACGAAGAGATCACGGTTACGTTCGTCATTGCGGGTCAACGAAAAAATCATCGTAGCCCCGTCAACGCACAAAAAGAACGCGAAAACATCGGGGTTTTCATCGTCGGGCGTTCGATCGGTCAATCGATCATCGTCATCGTCAGGTCCTTTCCTGGATCACCCGAACATCTCGCGCGCAACGTCAAAATCTCGGCTCACAAAGCGATCGCGCGATTTTTCCGACATCGTTGGGACTCCCAGAGGTGGAGGAACGAAGATCATTGGACGCGTTCGTACACGCGGATGCGGAGTTCTCGTCGACTTTCGTCAATTTCCGATCGCAAGCGCGTCATCTCGTCGCCATTCTCATCGGCGGTTGCGTTCGACAACGGGAATTGCGCGAAGATTGCGAAAAGTTTGTTCGGTACGTCTTCGTGGTTCGGACCACGGGAAAAATTCGGTGAAACGAGAACGAGAATTACGCGAACAGGAGGAGCCGAGAAAGGGCTCAGGCCTGAGCGGCAGCAATGCGGGACTTCTTGCGTCGCGTGGAACGCGAACTCGAGTACTCGCCGGGGCCGCGTTTTTCGACGATTCGTTCAACGGCCGAACTGCGTTCTCCCGCAGCCTCGACGTTTCTTCGACGACAACGTCATCGCGCCAACCCTCGGCTCGAGTGTCTCAACAGGTGGCGAAGAAAAACTTGGTGCTGTTGCGAATTGCGAAATCATTGGCGAGAGTCCTCGATATCCGTGCGATATCTCGAGGAACGTCAAAGCCGTTACCGACGTTTCGGAACAACGGTGAAGCGCGAAGAGCCAGCCGTGAGAGAAGAAAAAAGACGGAAAGAAGACGGAAAAAATCGGCGTGGCCGACGATCGTGCCGAAAAAACGCCGACAATCGCGCGGGGACGATCGAGTCTCCGTTAATAAGGATTCCATGCCACTCGAGGTATCCCGATTCATGGGATTGCAATCCACGACGAAGCCATTCATCGATACGAGGACGCGGAAGATACGACGATCGCCACTGCGACGATTGTACTGGCGATCGTCGCGGCAATGTAGTCCCAAAACTTGTCATAAGTCAGTGGCGAGGTTGGAATCTGATCTGGACCGCTGGAAACTCGACTTCCAACTCAATTCCGCGAAACTGGATATCTCGTCGTCGCGGTTTTCTACCGCTGATCTTCGATCGTCCACGGAGGAATCGGGATTCGACGAAGACGATCGGAATTCGTTCGAGAGATTTTACAGATGGAACGACGCGCAAAATTCCGACGAGGAAGCTTTGGTCCGCGATCGCGATGAGAACCGTCTCCGAGACGTCGTCACGGGCACGACGATCAACGCCGATTCTGGAAACGATCGTCGTCGTTTTAACCGGAAAAATTTCGAAACCAACAACCTCGAGATTTCGAACCCAAGGGCTCAACCGGTTGAAGATCGTCGGGTCGGCGAAGATCCGAAGAAAAAAAAGAAAGAGGAAGTCGAAGACGTTCGTGCGTTTGGATTATCGGATTGTCGCGAAACGACCTGTACTCTCTGGACCGCGAAAGAAAAAATCTTTGTTCCCGATAACGACGTTTGTAACGCTGTCGATTTCTCGAGTACGGAATATCCGCCGTACGATGTGCTTAATAACACTGCCTTCAAGAACGATGACGATTACGAAGAAAAAAACTATTTCGGCCATAATTACGTTGACGATGTTAATTATGATGACGATAATGATAAAAACGATTATGATGATTACGATGACGATGATAACGATAATGATGACGATAGCGGTAGTGATGATGATGATAATGATGATGATGATAATAATAATGATTATGATGATGTTAATAATGATAGAAACGATGATTATGATGATGATGATGATAATTACGATGATGATGATGATAATAATGATGATGGTGATAATAATAATGATGATGATGATAATATTGATGATGTTGGTAAAGTTCACGATGATAACGATGACGATGACGATTGGAATAATCGTTATGACGATGATGACGGTTTTAACGTTAATTATAACGACGGCCGCAGCACCGATTTCAGCGATTTTTGGAGCAAAGTTGGTGAACCGGAAGACGATAAGTCGGGGATATCGGTTTCAGACGTCTCGTGTCGTCTTGACAATACAGAAGAGGTTCGTGGTTCATGGAAAAACCAACTTTTCGAGGTCATGGTCGAGAATGAAAAAGAAAATACGTTCGGCTCCATTGTCGAAAATAATTATCGCAGGATTCTCGAAACGAACATTCGCGCTCGGTTCGAAACTTTGTCAGTTGAAAACAAAGCTCATCTTGAATTTTCTACGAAGAACCGTAAGACGAAACTCGTCGATGACGAGACAACGGATTTCAACGGGCGATGCTCGGGTAAGTTGCGTGAGAGCGAAAAACAAAAAAGGCCGAAAAGACGTCACCGTAGAAAATGCGCCGAGATTGCGGATACACGCGTGGACGAATGTCCCGATGGTTGTGATAATAGCGGAAATGTTGTTTCATCGGGAAATAATGTCAAAACCGTACGTGGCAAAAGCGACGAACGAGACGTCGCCCAATCCGCCAACTCGAAAGAACGTACGGCGAGAAACAAAAGGAAAAAAGAAAGAAGATGGCAGAGATCGCGTGATCGCGACGAGATCGTTGCGAAAGAACGAGAAGAAACGACCCGACGAAGAGTCCAGAGAAATGGCAAAAACCCAATTTCCGGTTCTAAACGGATTGCCAAGAGATACGGATTTCTGTTTGTTTTGTATCTGCTGGCACTGCCGATTCTATGTTCGACCGATGGTTCGGCGGGTCCCGTAGCCTCGGCTTACGCCCAAAAATCACCCCTCACTCACAGCGACAATTTTACCGCGCGCAACGCTCTGTTGCAACATCAGAATAATCAAATGCGACGGGACGGTTCGACCGGCGGTGATTCTTCGCATCCCTACAACGAATACACCTGGGAGTTGAATCAGATAAATCCTTGGCTATCGGCTTGCGACCTGGCCGGTCCAGCGCCCGCCGATCTTCAGGGTAGTTGCGGACCTCCCGAAGTGCCGAAGAATTGTCCTATGCCGTGCAAATTAAAATCCGAAACTGACGGTAATCGGGTTTTTCACGAGGTAATCGAACGATTGGGTGTTCACGAGAGAGCGAAAACCGGCGCCGGTGGATCAAGATGGCGGCCGGCTGGGACGACCGACACCGCAACCATCACGAAAATAAACAAAAAAACTAATAATAAAAACGATGACGGGAATAAGAGGACGGAGGAGGCCGTCACGGCTCCGGTACAGTGCCTTTTTTACCTCGAGGAGTCGCACAAGAGGGACATCTGCCGTGACAATTTCGGTCGTGGCAGTTCGTTAAGTTTTTCAAATCCACGGGAGAATCGGTATTGGTTCATGAGTGGGCTGCGTTTGCGGCATTGCTGCGAGCATCCGGTCGTTAACGCCCTGGCACCTGGCAAGGGCGGACCTCTCGAGGACGTGTTGAACGGCGGACGTAAATGCGCCGAGGCCTTGGACAAGCTACTTCTCGTCGACGCCCTCGCCGCAAGACTTCACTGCGAGTTCGAGGAGGTACTGGCGCGCTACGACTGCGCCCAGCCCTACTCGGTCATCCACAACTGCACCCACTGCAAGGTATTGTTTTTTTTTCGTTAATTTGTTTCGACCTGATGACCGATTTTTCGAATTTTTTGAGATCTTTATTTTTTGTGGGGAAGTTGTTGCAATGATCCGGAAGTCCTTGAATCGATTTTTTGGCGGGTATTCACGTTTCAAGGTCATTGGGATCAGTTTGGCCAATTCCGAGAAAAAAGTTTCTGTGCATGTACGTAGGTACTAATATAATTAGGTAGGTAATAATAATAATAATTATTATGTTTATGGTTATATTTATAAAAATAAATAAAATAATAATAATAATAATAATAATAATAATAATAATAATAATAATAATAATAATAATAATAATAATAATTATTATTATTATTATTATTATTATTATTATTATTATTATTATTATTATATTATATATAATAATAATAATGATTATTATTATTATTATTATTATTATTATTATTATTATTATTATTATTATTATATTATCATCATTCTCTAAACTGGAGAATGCGACGCTATATAGCAACAATATCAATAGTTTGACAAAACTATCAAATTTTCCCGAACACGGATAATCCCCTCATTAGCGACAATCACCAATGATAATAACAAATTCCAACCTACGAATCGGAAAGTTGGTTGTGCGGCTCGTAAAGGGTCACGCACGAAATAAACACGAACAGCTATATCCATTGTCAGCCGTAGGCACTACTAACAATGGACACAACTAACCATGGGCACCACTAACCATGGGAACCCCCAGTTTTTTCTTTTCCCGAACCGTCAATATCCGAGACCCGGCTTGTCAACGCTACGCTCGTGTTAGAAAACTCGATTTCGGAACAAAAATGTCTGCGTGTTTTCAACTGTAACTCCGTTACCCGTAACGTGTGATGACAAGGGCCGAGATTGCTTCGAAATTCCGACTGGTACACGAAAAATCCATCGTGGGTCGCGGAATAATGATATTTCCGGTTTAACTCGCAGCATCGCAAGCTTCCTTTGTTCACGGGCGTACCTTCGCCGCGTGACGGCGGCTGGAGGTACCCGCATTCGCGGCGGCATACACGAACCGTTCACGATCGTAACGCAGATTATTATGGTTCGTTATGAAATACGTGAAAACGTTTTTGGCACACGATTTAAACCCACATGCGCGGAACAGATGCATACGTTGCGATTTTCGAATTTAGAGGAGAAACGTCATTCCCAGCCGTTGAACCTTGTTTATTCGATGTGGCGTGCGTCGATGGGTTATTGTTAATTTTCACGGTTCGCGGTACGATGGGAAATCGACGATTGGCAGCGGTGGCAATCGATTGGGTCGGTCGTTTCTATTTCACGCGGTTTTCGATTCGCGACCGTTTCGCATATGCGCGGAAATCGAAAAAGCTTATTTTCACGAGGAGATTTGTTCATGGATTCGTCGCGATTAATTTTAGGGCCATGGAATATCGTCGAAATGGTTTTGACTGAAGGCGGTAATGAGTGGTTCTGATAAGGGGATTGTCGAACTTCGTTTGTGACGTTTGCATTTCGATGTCGATAGAATTGTTTCGTTTATCGTAATATTGGGTTGTGGAATAATTTCTCGTGATTTTTTTTTCGAAATTTTATGATTTGTTAGATGAAATGTATGAGGCAGTTTGAGGTAATAAGACTGATTTTTTTTTCTGAAGAGAAAATATTGTTGTATTAAAAGGAAATTTTGAATTTTCATTGTTTCAAAAATTAAAAACTAAAAAAATATATTAGAAATAAAGATTCCATTCTAAATTTATACTGAAACTTTATTTTTGCAAACTTACACAATCTAATAATTACAATTTAAAACGATAATAATAATAATTGTTTCAGATAGTTTCATAAAAAATGAAAATGGAAGTGAAAAATGTAGTATCAGGAGTTATTTCATTTCGCAATGATTCAAGGCGCTGTGGAATAATCCAGTGCGTGTCGAATGAAACAATATCTCGTTTTACTACAAAGCTGCAAAATTCAGGGAAAAAAGCGCGTTACACCGAACACGTATAAGGTCTGCGGTCGTAAAACGGGTAACGCATGGAAGCTCGTAAAATAACCGGTACGATAATGCATTTGCGACGCCGGTGGTGTAAAATCAACCTCTGAACCATCGCTGGACCGCAATTTATGTCATAAAACCTAAAAAGAATTTCAAACGATTCTTCAAGGACGTTAATTAATAGTAATAATTAGTTTCTCGGCAATTGGCAAACCCGCAAATCGATATCATCCCTCCAACGTGGACGAGTGTCGTCTCATTAATCGTCGACGAACTCCGTCCATCCGATAAAAAATTACCCACCCCAAAAAGAAACGAGAAAATAATGTCGGAATTTTATTTTTAGTATTTTTTTCTTGCTTCTGAGCTTTCGGTGGATTTTCGGAAAATAAGTCGTTCGGTTAAAAGCCGAGTTTTTCGTGGAGATGGAGAGAAAACGTAGACGTCAGAAGTAAAAGGATTGGTAGCCGTAGGGAGGATCATTTTCGTCCTCTCACACTCGAGCTGTCTGACCGAATACGTATCGTCACTACTCTTACGTACCGAGCGTTCTCGAGTCACTCACGTGCCAAGACAAATCGCCGTCTTAGTTTCCGATACACCGAGCGTCTCCTGCACGATGTTTTACGTGTATATCACTCGTCCGTGTCGTTTACCAACATACACATTCGCCAAAATCTTTCGCGAAGCGATACAAATCTGGATGTATAAATCGAGAGCTTTCTCGCGAAACGTACGATATCGGATTATAAATAAAAAAACCTTCGAGATTCTTCCAACGAAACGTTGATAAAAAATGCAACCCATCGTTGGGTTATTCTCAGCAATGTTCTTTAGAGGACGATATGTGTTTTTTTTTCCACTGGCTGAATCGGTGTTTGATATTTTAGGAAAACAATTCTAATTTGGTAGAAAAATAATTCATTCATAAGATTCGAACGAATTCTCGTGCTTCTTGAAATATCATTCGTGTACTTATTTTTCATGTCGACGTTACATCACGTCTTCTTCGCGCTAAATTAATGTTCGATATTTCGGTCGAAAATTTCAATTCGGTAAAAATGTAATTCATTCATCAAATCGAGCGACTTTTCTTGCTTTTAAAAAGATCGTCCGCGTATTTATATTCCACGTCGACGTTACATCACGTCCCGGGCCCAAACCCGTTGTTGCACATCGCGTATAATCCATCATCGTTTTACCTTTTAACCGTGTAATTCGATTATCACGCATCGATCGTCGTCACTTCCGCTGGGATCAACGTTTAACGAGGTCTCGCGAAGAGTCAATCTTTCACAGCGACAACGCGCTGCCCGCGAATACGTTGAGCGAACGTATAGTTGTGTAACGTTTTTTGCAACGTTGTAACGATGCAACACGAACGTGTGCGACGTTAATCCCGTCGTTGAATCAAAACGAGACGATGATTGTCGAATTGATCTCGCATGGACTCGATCTCGTTGGTCAGGATCGAAGATCCGGGATGGTGTCAGTCTGCCTCGCCACAGTTTGACCCGGCACAGTTTGACTCCGCGAATTTGACAGATAAGAGATCACTCTTTCTCTGTCAAACTCAGAGAGAGTGTCAGATGTCAAAGAGAGAGAGAGAGAGAGGGACTCTCATCTGTCAAACTCGCGGAGTCAAATTGTGCGCGGTCAAACTGTGCCGAGTCGAACTGTGGCGAGTCAGACAGTGGCGAGGCATACCGAGATCATCCCGAAGATCCGAGATCCATGAGCCGGGTGAGGTTGCATCCGCTTCGACGTCGATGGGTTCGTGACCGCAGTCGACCGTTCTGCCTCCTGTCCATATCGTTTACACTTGTTTCCCCGGAGCCCGGGGGCTGGATGGTGAGCCGAGGCGAGGAGGTGGAGGCTACGACGATTTAGACAGATTGAAGTCGAGCGATTACACGTGCCACAGCTCGATGAGATATGACCCTATTAGCCTCGACACGTTTTATTTTTTTCGTGCTTGCTTGCAGCGTCGACTTTGTCGGGCGACAAAGCTCTGTAACGTTCGGGGTTGGAGCACGAAAAAAGCTGCAAGGTAAAACTTGCGGATTGCTTCCGCGGGATTTAAGCTATTGTAAGAATATTTTGTTCATGATGGTGTATTTGTATCAACTGTGGCTTTCTTATAGAGGAAGATTCGTGCAGTATCTTTCATTATGAGGAAGGTTTGTGCAAGTTTCAATTTGCAGTTTCTTAACATTTTTTTTAAATTTTGACACATTCTCTACATAGTTACATGAAGATCTAAAAAAAAATGTTTACCATAACATAGCTTCCTCTGTAAGGAAGCAAAAGAAGAAAAAAAATGAAAAAACGTATTCCCAAGAGGCCTTTTCGATAATTCAGTGCCGATGATATTGAAAAATCTACGAAAGTAATGTCGAAATAACCTAAAGATAAACAAAATATTTCTGGTGCCAGTGAACATAATAAGAATATCAATGCACTGATCATGCCGAATTTCTGTGTATTATTTCCATGAACTATTGGCGAATTCCCTCCCCAAAAAAAAAAAAAACAAGAATACCAATTTTTTTATCCTCTGCGACCTACATAAACTTATCGAGTCTCCATTACGCAGCGTGCCGCGGAAGTGGGGTATCCATAAAACTAGGAGGCAATGGAGATAGAAAAAAAAAGATCCCTCAGGGTAGGTAGTTGGGCGAGTGGGGTCGTATATTTTCTTTTTTTTTTATTTTACATTTTTTTTCTGGGCGTCACCTTGCGGAATGGTTTTTCCGCGGGCATTCGAAGGCAACTGTGGGGGAGGTTGGAGAAGCTGGTAGGTATGTAAAGTCGCGGGATCGGCCGAGACGGGGGTGAAAGGGCGGAGGGCGAGCAGGAGGAGGGAGGGGCGGTTGGGGGGGTTCTCTCCGGAAGGCGTATCACGATTATAGAACGACGAACGATGCATATATCGATAGCGGAGAGCAGACAGAGGGTCGTAGACTGCGCGAGAACGCAAGAGCGTTCGGGCAACCGAGCGAGTTAAGGATTGATAGAGAAAGAAAGAGAGAAAGAGAGAAAGAGAGAAAAAGAGAGAGAGAGAGAGAGAGAGAGAGAGAGAGAGAGAGAGAGAGAGAGAGAGAGAGAGAGAGAGAGAGAGAGAGAGAGAGAGAGAGAGAGAGAGAGAGTAAAAGAATAAAGTAGATTGTAAAATAAAACGTGGTTTGAGCTTACGCCGCTCGGTTATATACATAAATACATATATAATAAATAACATACATAACATATATTGTATTATACATGATCTACGTTATTTTTTTATTATACAAACCCCATATATAAATATATATATAATATCCAATGTTCGTATCGAGCGCGGAGTGTAAGACGCGATCGAGTTATTTGCCCGAGGAAGTAGCGAAATTTATGCGATATTAAGGGCGTTACCGATCGGGTTACAGCGGCAAAGCTCTCGCTGCGAAAGCGCGGCGTTAACGCGTAATCACGGGACTCGGGAAGAAGGAGGGTCGATCGGGAAGGGCGGTTGGAGAGGAAGAGGAAAGCACAAAGTGCACGCGGAAATTTGCAAGCCAGCATGTTGGAAAAGCCGAAGAAGCCGAGAGAGCAACGGCAGCGTCAGGGCGAGAGCTTTCTTTTGCAACCGGCGGGTCCGGAAAAGCGGGGGCGATGGGGGAAGTTGGGGGATTGGGGTAGTCGGAGTCGAAAGGGTGGTGATGGGCGAGAAGAGGCCGGGGGGGCGGGGGGGGGGGGGTGGAATAAAGTGGGGATAGGGAACGTGAGCGAACTCAGGGCTGGTGGCCCCGGCAGCGGCCTTAATTGCGATCATCTTCCCGCAAAATAATTACATCTATCTATCAATCTAACTATCCTCGTGTACCTTCTTTCTCTCTTCAACCTCTCGTACCGGTATCTCAACCGTGCTACTGCGTTCCGTATAGGTATGATCATTTTTGTTCGACTATCGAGGTTACAACCCTCATCACGCGATTATTATTTTGGAAAATCGATATCGATCGGAAAAAAATTATTGGGTGCACGGTACGATGAAGGATTGCACGGGACTTGCGTGCGGGGGTGCGCGATGTAGATTGATGTTGAGAGTGATTGTTCGTTCTGGTGGTGAATCAAGGGCTTACATGGGTTTCGGAGGTTTGAAAAAAGTCGATTTTTTCTTATTAAAAAAAAATTAATAATAACAGGATTATTTTACTCATCGTTCAATCACCATCTTTCAATCACTAGCGACTCCCATCTGGAAGAACTGTACGAAATTTCGATAAGATCAGTGCATTGGTTATCACAAAATCGCGTCTACCGACTTCGAAAATAGGATTTTGAGAAATACGAGATATACCCGCGACGCTTCCGTCCTGCCGACCCTAATAATAACAATTTCACAGAGGTTCTCTCTTCTATAGTTTCACGTCAATAAACTTGAAAATATTCTTGATATGATGTACCATTGGATAAGAAAATAAAAAACAAATTGATTTTTCGAAATTTCCAAACCAATGTAAGCCTTTAATTCAACGTCGGACATTCTTACGCTTGCACCACTGGCGAAATTATGAAATACCGAAAAAAAGGGTTTTTCGGGAGCGTCCATGGTTCTGGAAAATGTTAGTCGCATACGGAAAATTGTAATTGCTCGTGAAACCTGAACCAACGTTCCGTACGTATAACGTTCTCTCGACATCGAAGTATGCGACTTGGAAATTAGAGCTCGTTCCACGTGAATCGCGGAATATTAATCGTGTTAATGGCTATCGATCGATTCGAATACGAATACCAACGCCATTCCGGTTTTTCCACGCTAATAGGGACAATAGAAAGAATAAAAAAACGTTTGCCTAAACGTTTCGTAATTCCTGCAATTTCTTCGCTTCGTCCATTTTATTTCCAAGCCGGCTAGCACGATTTTTTTTTCAAATTTTATTCCATTCTACAATTCGTAATGATTACTTTATCACTCTTACCGCTGATGAGACTTCGTTGTGCGACGTATCGTGAATAATTTTGATTGCGAATCGAATTGACAGCCGGGTGTCGAAATTCGGGGATTTCGAAGAGTAATCCTCGATTCCAATTACACGAAGCCTCTCTGATCACGTTTATCCATATGCATACCGATTTTTCAATCAATTTCATTGCACATTTAGATGCATCACCCGGCTACTAACGAAATTAGTAGGATCAAACGATCAACGTTTCAAACATGATCACGATCTGAATTCACTGAAATTAAATAATTCTCACACCCGCACTAATTACTCTCCCATCAGAAATTGTCAAAGCGTCAAATAACACTTTTCAAACGTCACAAATCACAAAAATCCAACCCCAGCAATTTTCCATCTCTCATCTAATTTTTTTTCCACATCTCGTCTTCCGCAAAAGCCGAAGGAGCGGGGAAAAATCGATGAAAAACTCTTGACAAAAGTGAACGGAGAAAATGTGGAGTGCACGAAGCAACGGCTAGCCGCGAGAAACGCTGAAGACATTGACACAACGTACAATTTCAACCTGTGGTTTTTATCGTCGCAGCTATACGTAACACACGCGGGGGCCCCCGCGTGTTAAACGTTATTGCATTGCTCCGACGAAGCTTGCGAGAAGTACGCTTGAATTTTCTGGACCGAGAAGCTGCACGACCGCAACGTCGAAGAGAAAAGCTCTGGGGGATTTTTCTTTTTTTTTATCCCTCCTTTATTTATGTTTTTTTTTTGGCTTTTCGTTCTCTCGAAACGTCTTGTCGTAGGGATTGCCATTGGTTTCCGGGTTCGGAATGGCTCTCGGAGGTGGTGCGGACCGTGTGCGTGCGACATCGTTGCACGGTCGACGTGCATTCGCCGTTTACGTGCCATCGACGTCTCGAGTGACTCGCGAGTGACTCGAAGTCGTGCGAGATAGCCGTGTAAACCTTGGAAAGGTCGGGTTGGGAAAAGGCGCGAACGAGAAATGAAAGAAGAACGAGGAAAGACGGAATTCGTCCCTTGGGTGAAATAGCGGAAGCTGCGGTGTAACAGTCTCGCGACCACGGACTGGTTTTCTTCATTCGTTTTTCTTCACTTTTCCACCGTTACGCGGAGATATTGTTCAGCGTTTGCATTGTATTTTTTACGCAACGGTTTCGCAGACCCGGCTTTGGTTGGTCACGAGCTTACGGCGTTTTTGGGCCATGTGCGAACGCCGACAATGTTTTGGGGACGGGGAGGGGGGTGTGATGGATTGAGGGGAAATTGTGGCGTAGGTGTGGGAAGGTCTGTGAGAATTTTGATTTTTGCTTATCGATTATCTTGTTGACAATTTTTTTTTTTTAATCGTTAGATGGGGGAAATGGGATGATGGAACGAGGGAGGGGAAAGATCGGGAATGATTAGGGTTTCCGCTCGTTGATTTTTTAGAATTTGTGTGTGTTTGTTTCTATCAAGAGACGCACGGACAGTGATGATGGAATTTAGTGGGTGAGGAGATCTGTATGAATTGTTTTTTCTGCTCGTCGATTTTTTCTTTCAATTTTTAAATTCTGTAGGGGATGAAAAAAGTCTAATAATGGAATGATAGATAATAGAATCAAGTAGGCGAGAAGATCTGTATGAATTATGTTTTTTGTTCGTCGATCTTTTCTTTCAATTTTTAAATTCTTCAAGGGATGAAAAAAAGTCTAATGATAGAATTATAGATAATAGAATAAAGTAGGCGAGAAGATTTGTATAAATTGTGTTTTCCACGCGTCGATTTTTCATTCAATTTCTAGATTCTTTAGGGTATGAAAAAAATGACTAATAATGGAATAATAGCTAATAAAATAAAGTAGGCGAGAAGATCTATAATAATTCTGTTCTATGCTCGTCGATTTTCAAAAAACTTCTAAATTTTTTCAGCACACGAAAAAAGTCTAATGATGAAACAATGGATAACGAAATAAAGTCGGCAAGAAAGTTAGTGAGAATCGTATTTTTCGCTCGTATATTTTTTCCTTTTTTTTCGTTCTCTCGAACGAAACGAAATGTGATAATGGAATAAATGTTATTATCATCGCGGTTAACGAAACCGATGGCGATAGCCTCGGCCTTCAACGAATTTGTCGTTTTATTTATTTTAAAAAAATTTTATTGTTTTTTTCGCGACCAAACGAATGGAATAATTTGGCGTGCCGATTTCCGTTTACCAGCCCTTGCCACGTCGCTGCAGAATACGGAGAGATACATGTCCGGTCGTGTGCTCCCGATTCCCGGGAGTGTCCCTCTGGGTATCCTTGTGCGATTAGTACGGCCACAGTTTCGAGCTGTCACCCACAGACGTGCTCTCACGCATTATGTTGCGCGCGCAAGTTTATATTACCGTCGCCTATGGGACGTTCCATACGGATTCTATCTAGTTTCCATCTCATCCTTGCACAATTAAACTTCTCACACGATTTTTCTCGCGTAAATGGAAAATAACGAAACAACAAAATATTCTATCGTCAATGAACGAATTAAAAACACTTTTTTTAGACTTGAATTCGGATTAATAATTTTTCGATGTAGTCAAAAATTGAAGATCGATCGGAGTTTGAAGAAATAAATCTGTAGATTGAAAAGTTACGTGGTTTTTAGCGTTGAAATGATTGATGACACAAAAATCGTGGATGGAGTTTGAGAATCGAGGGTGGGAAACGAGGCTGATGTGCGTGGAAGGCCCGATATAGGTGTGTTACGTAATAGCGTACGTGTGGAAATGGTCGTTCGATGGTACGGGGATGGAAGGCTTGCGTGTATGTGACTGAGAGGGCGAGTGTGTTTCCCATGACCATTTCTCATGTCGGTTTGTCGGGTTGTGCGAGCGATGCTTCAAATTTTTGAACCCACGACTTGCTGGACAATCGTAACCGAGTCAACCGCTGAATAAACCCTCTACCTAACTTTTTACGAGCTCCGATGCACGAAAGTTCATGGGTCGTATGGACAATGCGCGTTTTCCAACTTACACAGTTCTGACAGTTATTGCTACATTGTTGTTATTATTTTTGCACGTAATGTTATTAAACATTTTGAAGAAAATTTATTACGAAACTCACAAAAATTTGTCTTTGATCTAGAATGGAACAAAAATTTATTCCGAACAAAAATCTTCTTCCGAAACTAATTCGGATTATTCGTCAAATTCTTTCCTAATAAAAATTACTGATATAAATAATTCTCGCCACATAATTATTATTTCTCTCCCACTTCTCCCATATATCTAAACATTTTATACATAATAATAGTCATTCTCTGTTTTATACTGTTTTATCTTTGCACTGTTTGATACAAAAAATAACCTCACATCGATCAAATTCAAATCTAGCTGTTGATTTGAGTAATTAAAAATAACTTTCAAACAATGTTTACGCGAGTTGCTACGATATTGTCACATCAGGCTTGACAAATAATTTTTCCGCGTTGTTTGGAAATAGAAAAAAAATGTTCATACCGTTGATCTCAAACGTGAAGCTCGTGATTGACGAGCGAAGATTGTCGAACCTTCTTCGTGCATCGTAGCAACGCCCGAGAACGTGCAATTTACTCGGTTTCCGCGTGCCGCGTGAGGGAGATCGATAGTCGTCTCTCGATATCCCGGACGAGGGTCCGAGAGAAACGCCTTAATTCCTAGCTGCCCGGTCCGATCGTCCCCAGCCCCGATGTTATTCTCCGGCTGATCACGCCACGTCAACAATCACGAAATTGTTTCATCCAAAATAAAAAACATTTTTATTTATTCTCTTCAAAACAATAATTTTTTCTTTTTAATAATAATCCTCAAGCCAACAAATATAAAAATATATATTTACACTACGTTATTTCTTCCTACAGAATAATTGAATCAAATTCATCCAATCAATGATTTTTATTTCTCCGTTTCATTGTTATATAATCAATTAATTTATACGATGAATCGTTATTATTTTAATTATTCAATCGTTATTTAATTATTTTTATATGATTGAATTTGGTTGAGAAAAACAATTCACGAGATGTGTAGAACGTCTTGAATAATTGCGAATGCGACAGAATTGTCGGAGAACTTTAAACGTTCGAAATACAGCGGGGCAGTAGAAAATACCTTAATAGTCAGACCGTCAACCGCGGGTGGTTCGAGCGGGTGGAGTTATGCGACGCGACTTTCCACGGTATTCGCGTCGGATTAACGTCAAACTTTCAACCTCCAACCATCCCCCTCCCCTTTACCACCCTCGGTTAAGTTTTCCCTCGACACATCCTTGATTTATGAATTTTCGGCGTTGAGGGCTCCCCCGAGGATTCGCACGCCGCTTTGTTATCACTCTCATTGCTTTCGATGTTGATCCTCGCACGGCAATTCGGAATTGAAGAACACGAAAAAAACGGAAAAACATTTTAAAAAGTTCAACGACACGGATCAAAAAGGACTTGAGCTTAACCGTCGTGCGATTTTCTTTCCTTCTTCAACGCGTTTCTTCATTTTCCATATAATTTCTCGCTCTTATCACGACCGGCCAGACCTACGGCGTACATGAAGGAACATTCAATTTTTTTTTTCTACTTCTGTACAAATTGTCGTGTCTCATTCGTTACTTCGCGATATTTTTATTTTTTCACGAAGAAAACTTTTCGAAAGCGGATTATTTTTATTTATTTTTATTTTTAATACATAAATGTCAACGCTTGACATTTTTTTTGTTATTGTTGAGGGGTTGAATTATGAGGAAATTCATGCGAACGCGTGTTGTAGTTGAAGTCGAGAATTACGAAATCACTTGAATCGCAGTTGGCGGAGTTGTGATTTATCTTAATCAAATGCAACCAAGTCGGTGTACTTAATTGCCAAGTCCGGGTTGGTAGAGTCGGTTTCTGAGTTGAGGCAACCGTGAACCGGAAATAGCCGGGTTGCTTCCTTCCCCAATAGAGGCGCCAGCATGAGCGAGATCACTGATAGGCAAAGGAGAAAGTTGGGTCCTTGGAGTCTGCTATTATCGCGTTGTAAAGAATTTGACGAGAAATACCTTAAGGGGACGTCCCACGCAAATTTAGGCTGGCATTGTTTTTCAAATTTCGTTTTTTGAATAATCATTTGATGGATAATTTGGTCAATTTTTTTGTTAAGCGCACCAGTTTTTTTTAGGGAGGTCTGAGGCAAATACAAAGTCATGTGGGCTAGTATTTAGATTTTTTTTCCCATAAAGAAGCCCATGGGGGTGACAACAATTATTCCAAAACTAACTCGAATTGCTATTCGATTTTTTTTCGAATCAAAATTACTAATATAAATAATTCTCGCCTCGTCATAATTATTTTTCTCTTATTTCTCTCTGTATCTATAATTCTCCGAGATAATAATAATCATCTTCTACTTTACACGATTCTATCGAATTATAAGCCAGCCTTCTTATCGGAAAAATCTGTCAGGAAAAAAAACGTCGATCGAATAAATTCCTCTCTCATTTTTCTTAAATATCTATAATTCTCTAAGATAATAATAATCATCTTTTATCGATCAAACTCACATCTAGCTGCTGGACCAGTCATTAGAAATAATTTTTGAAAAATGTTTAACGCACGTTGATGTGTTTTTTTAACTTCAAGATCGACAAACAATCAACCAAACGTTATCCTAAAATTTAACCTCAAAAACGCAATAACGAATTACAAGCCAGCCTTCTTATCGAAAAAAATCCGACAGCGAAAGAATTGTGAAGCGAACAAATAGAATACTAGGTCAGTACGGTATTGGTACTCGACGTGCGTCCATGAATTTCGAAACAATTTGTAACCCGAAGCTATTCCCACGAGACGAGATTGACGAATCGCTCGCTAATTACGTATTAATTGCGTCAGCACAACCCGGACCCGCAGGGGGCGGTAGGGAGGGGGGCGGGTTAGACTCTTCGGTCGGTCGCTCGGTCGAACGGTTCGTTTCGTCGGGGGAAAAGCCATTTCCGAAATGTGCGAAACGCTCGCGGTGTCGCTAAGCGTGCGATAATACACGATATTCCGTTCGGGAAAAGCTTTTCCATCCGCTGTTAACACCGCACGTTGACCATTGGTCATTCGTTCGGTCACCGTTAAATCCGCCGACGGACGTCAATGCCCGTGAAAAACATTTTTATCCATTTATCCGCGTTCAAACGAAGAATTATTTTATCACCCAATCATTCCCGAGCCGTTTATTCAATTCGACAATAAAAAAAAGCACAGTAGATTCGATATAAAAAAAAAAAGAGTTTGTAAAAACCGGCGACGAATAATGAATTGAAAAAATATGATAAATCCGAATGGTTTATATTATTTCGATTTATTTGCTTATCGGTTTGACATTGTTGAGTTGAGAAAATAAATATGTGTTCTCTTTATTCGTGGGGGGTTTTTTTTTTTGATGATAGATTAATTGAATGGACGAAAGAAAAATGGGTCGATGAATGACATTTTCAGTCTCGTTAATGCACACACCGGGTCGAATTTATATCCCAGATCTGTTCATCGAGTTACGTATAACGTTTGGCACATGGAACGAATGGAGCAAATACATCGCCATGGCCAATGTGCAAAACCACGAGTCCCTGTTTTGTATATCTATACGTCATACAGATAATCCGAATGAAATACATCGATGCACCGCGGAGAGAGAGAAAGAGAGAGAAAGAGGGAGAGAGAAAAGACGATAAATAAAACGAGATGCAATGGAGAGAGGACGGATGAGATGAGCGAAAATTTTTGGCCCTTCGTTCGCTCTGGATCCTCGATTGTACGTTACACGGATACTCGTACCCGTTACGGTAGAATCGAGATTTTATAGCCCTCGGTAGCATGAATAATATACGTCGTTACAACGTTCCAACGAGAATTTTTTCTCGACCCCGCGCAGCATCCACGCCGGATCTATGAGTCGGACTGTATTCACAGCATCGTCGGACGAACCTAAATGTCGCGTCGATTTCTTTATTTGTTTGGTTCGTCAGATCTATTTTATATCTTTATGCCGGATTTTTCAATGGATTTGCATATGTTAAATCTATTTTATAGATCTGTGTGAGATGTAAATTTGACATATTCGATAAATCTGTATTAGTTCTATTTGATAGAAATATAATGGATCTATATTGGAATTATGCGATAATTGTATATTAGATCTATATTATAGATGTTTGATATTTGACTGATTTATATTAGATCAAGATGATAGATCTATATCATGTCTATATTATATTTATATTAAATTTATTTGACACATCTATATAAATTTATCTCACAGATTTATATTAGATCCATTCGATAGATTCTTATCGTATCCCCTGAATCTATCATATCTCCATCTCTCCCATCTATCCCACCAAAACGCAATCGTGTATCTCAAATATACTCCCAGCTATTGCCAGCTCTACCCAGAAATTTATTTCCTTCTGATAAAAAAAAAACCCCCTCGATCCCAGCCGAAGATGCAACGAGAAATTCACAGTTCTGCGCTTCTCGAAGTCGAGCGCGGCACACCGAGTTTTCGCGACTATATATATACATATTATGTACATACATATTTTTTTTTTTTTCAAACCTATCGAGCGACCGAGCCCGGAAGGCTTTTCATTCGGTTTTTCAGGATCAACGACGAGCAAATGCTCTCGAATTCCTCCGGCTTTCTTTCGTTTCGTTTTTTCACTGTGAAATCTTGAAGAAAACAAGCGCCATGACCCATATACTCTGAATCGGAAAGCACTCGTTACCCGAGGCACTTGGCCCTGGCCAAGCATCACAGTACGCGTGGATAAACGTGTGCACTGCCAGTTTCTACTTCGTTCCGGCCATCAAACTACTCCAAACGGAATCATAAAACGCCCTTCGCGTCGCGTCGTTGAACGACGAAAACAATTTATTCGAAATGAAAAATAAAATCAAAAAAACATCCATCAAGATCATTCGAATAAAATTTAACACCCATATGAAAAAGTCATGAGCCAGCCTTCGAATGAACCCCCAAAACCCCCAAAATTTCGTTCAATCGCAAAAGTATCTGATCAAAGATTCCCAAAACAAAAATCACAACAAAACGAAACAAAACGAAACAAAATGAAATAAAATAAAATCGGTTTTATCCATTTTCCCCGACACTTGTGGCTAAACGAAAAGCGTGAGAAATCACCGCCCTTTCCCCCCGCAACCCCGCGATTCGTATGTGCTTTGAGAGCAAACGGAGAAAGAAAGAAGTGTTTCGAGAAGGGTTTGGAAAGTGCGACGGGGCCGTTCCGATAAATCGGGAACGGCAACTCCGAACTGCGGATTTCGGGCGAAAACGAAGGAAAAAAAGGGCCAGGGATGGGTTGGGGGGGGGCGAGGGGCGTAAAAGGGTGGCAGGGGGTCGGTTGCGAAGTACGAGACTCGGACGGGAGACTCGCGAAAGAGGGAAGAAAGTACGGAGACGCGGAGAGAAGGGCTTCGTCAAGGGAGAAGGGAAGATGCTACGAGTTATAAGGGGATATCGGACCGAGCGGAGGAGACGTGAACGAAGAAGGAAAGAAGAAAAGCTCGGTGAAAAGCACTCGGTTTCCCCGCGTGGGACGGAATACGGATCAATATCAGAAGGTGAAGCCTTCGTTCGCTTCGAAAACTCGAATACCAAAGCCCGCACCTTATTTTCCGTCTCTTTTCTCCCTCGGTTTTCCATCCATTCTCTATTTTTTTTTTTTTGTTTTTTCTTTTTATCAACATGTTTCATTCTTCGCGTTTTCTGTCCACCTCCGCGGACTATCTATTTCACTCTTGGGATCGCTCAGGCTTTTCAGTCGAATCTCTCGCTCTGTCGTTTGGTTTTTATTTTTTTTTCTTTTTTTTTTAGTCTACTGAGTTCTTCTTACCCCCCCGGTTGGTGTGTTTTCGCTGTTGTACGTCGCAACGATGTCGAAGAATCTCGGTGAATGTTGCCGGGAACGATTGATTCTTCGTTATCCATTGTGGTGGACTTTGTACGGAGTCTGGGAATTCAAGGCCTTTTATGCGCGATTTCGCCGATTTTCGAAGGTACTTTTGTAGACGCGGTTGAGCAAAAATGACGCATGTATTGAGAACATTTTTCATCATTCCTCAATTGACAGAACTCCCAAAAATCAATCACATCCCCCGTTCATCCAGAAAAACTACGGCCTACAAAATATTCGATCCCAAAACCATTTTTTAATTCATACATTGTTCTTTTCTTCTTCTCCGATCCCAAAACCGTATTTTCCCTCGTTCGTTATTTCCCCCGTCCACCATTTTTTTCCCCGAATTATCGGCGATCGATTCGTTCGAATCGGGAACGAAACCGGGGGAATGTTTGTACAAACCCCGTCTGTGATGTATATTTTTGAAACGATGAATGTCAGTTGCGTCAAGGGATAATACAATCAGCGGTGAATCGACAACACGGAGAGACTCGCAATCAGTGACGCCGAACGATCGTCTGCGGGTCCGAGCCCGGATTGCGGACAATCGAACGCATCTACGGTGTGTTGTTCCATGTGTGCCCATGCGTCCGTTGAAGGCGCGCCGAGGGGTTGAGGGATGAAGGGGATGTGCGCGAGTGCGTGCAAGTTTCGAGCCGCTTTTGAACCGAATCATTTCTCTTACTCGATTACGGCCGCGGGTTTGCCATCGTTTGCCAATCGTAATTATTCGTACAACAACCGAAGTCAACGATACGTACTCCAAACGCGTCGCGTTTCTCGGCCAATCAACGTCACGCTCAACGTTGAATCGCGTTAACGCCGCAAGAATCGCTTCGATGATCTTCGTTCAAAACGTTTCGCGCAACAACGACGATGATTCAGGCGAATTCGCGTTTGTCGCGATCGGTTTGGACGCGAATGTATCGAATGACGGAGTCACGATGAAACGGTGAAATTGAGGGGAGGGGGGGGGGGGAGGCGTATTTGCGGTGATAGGGCGTGATACGACGGTGGAAATGTCACGTGGCTAAATATCACGGACGTTAGATCATAAGTCGTGACAGCGGATTGACGAAATATCACATTGGAGAGATATCACACGGAAAATGTATCACAATTATAAATATTTCACGGACGTGTGATATTGTATGGAAAAATATCACAGCGAGAGATATACTTTTTTGGCGATTTGTAAAACCTTCAGGGACTTTGTATTCGATCGAGGATTTCGAGTAATCTTAAAAAAAAAGTCATCTCGTGTAATCTTGTGCAATCTTTGGGCCAATGTAATTCAGTGTACAATATTTTTTTCAGGGCAAAAACTTACTCGGTTGAAATGAAATTTATTCCTTTTTTTTCTGGCAATTTATTTCGGGCGAAAATAGGAGTTGAGAAAATTTTGTAGCAAGAGTGACGTTGAAATTTATTGTAATGGGAATTTGGTTGAGAAAAGTTTGGGCAATGTGCGTTACCAACCTCTCCGTACGAGGAGGTCGGTGGTGAGAGGTAGGGGGATGAAGCTGAGAGAGGAATTTTTTGAAGTGCTTTCGAAGCTGACTGCGAAATGATGAAAATGTTGATGAAAGGAGGGAACTGTTTTTAAACTGCGTTACTATTTTGATTCTCCGTTGGAATAAAATGGGGAAGTGGAGTTCAGAATAGTATTGAGAATCGAGTTTTTAGGGTTAAAGTAGAACGATGGAAAAAAAAATTTCCGCCTTGCTTTTGACATTCGAGGAGAATGAAATAACGAAAATAATTCACAAAAAATTGAACTACAGAGAAACAACAATTCTAATTGAGAAAACGAAATCCATGAAATTTCGTTATAAAAATGGTATTTGTTACAATTATTAATAATTTATCCTCGATTCAATTTTATTTAGCAATAAATGTTATCAGAGCTATTATAAGAGATGATAATATCAATAATAATAATAATAATATTGATATAATATACGAATATTATATTAGATTATAGTATGATTATATTATAATAATAATCATAATAATATAATATTATTATTATTATTATTTCCGGAAATAATAAAAATTATTAATATTATTATCAATGTTATTAATTATATAATAATATAATGAATAATGAATTTATTGCGCAAAAGTGCAAATTTGATGGTCTTGCATGATAATTAATAATATTTAATTGAAAAATTATTTAAAATACATTTTTATTGTATGGAAATCCCGATCCCTGGATGAGACGAGCCATTCGCAAGCTTTTACTTGTTTTACTTGTTGATAGCGATGCTCACGCCGGGCCATTAGTCCCAATTGTCTACAACAATAATACCCTTGTCTGCGTATTGTCCGTTTTCGGCTATCACCGTTGCGACGATAAAATTACGCCGTCAACGAGCAAACTGCGTAGTTTAGAATGTGCAACGACATCGGTCGGCACTGTTACTGCTCCAATCAACTTGCATTACGCGAACCAAAAATAATCGATCGTACGATTGCAAATAACGTTCCGACGAATTCACAAAGACATTGCGTTTAATTCTCTGCCATTTGGAGACTCTCTGTTTTATCAGAAAATCATGACAATAATGATTTAAAAGCTTATATTCATTAAATAAACTTGAATGAAATATTTGATCTTATAATATATTGCCAATAAAAATGAATTATAATATAAAAAGAAATTAAAGTTCCATTTTACTTCGAATAATTAATAGATTATCAATTGAATTATATATCAATTGACTCTGAGTTTGCCCACAAAATCGTAATTATTATCATTCAAAAGATTGTATTAAATAAACTCAAATTGAACATTTTAATTTACAATATATTACCAATGAAAATAAATTTGATTAAAAATTCCATTTTAATTGAAATAATTATACAATCCTAACCTATGATATTATATTCAGTCAAATATAACATTCAATAAAAAACATAATTTCACAAAACGAATAACTTTTAATACATTCTCCAACGAGTCCTGACAAATTTACGAAGGCATCGAATTAATTCACCGCTATTTCAATATCTCTCCATTCTCAATAGAACGATTACGATCGACGACGTTTCATCCATCCACATCTGGTACTCTCCCGGGTTTTCCCGATCCCGGACAGTTGTCTCCATTCATCTCGTCGTCGTACGAACAATCGTTACGGGAAAATTATGATTTCATCGGACAAATGTTTCGAACGAATCGTCACCGATGCAAACTTATAATGAGAAAGTTATTCTTTCCCCATTATGTTTTCGCCGCGTGACAACGCCGATCGATCGTGCAACCATTCTCCGCAATTTCTCGAACGGGACAATTATTCCACATCCCGAGTGCGCTAATGGCGGCTCGCGAACCGATGCGGTTCTCGTTTTCTCGTACATTTGAGCGTAACCAGTTACATTTCCATCGTTTCCGTAGTTTCGCTCGTAGTATACTCGATTACTCGTAACGTACTCGTCTTTCCCGGTGAATCACGGACGAGAACGACGACGGCTTACAGCGGGGGCGAAGAGACGAGGGGAGAAGGGGGGGGGAGTGGGAGGACGTTTCCTCGTCCATTGTAGGAATGAAAGGAACGTAGGACGCAAGACCGTTTCAACGAGATCGTCCCGAGCGAATTCGAGCCATCGGTGAAAGCTGAGATTGCGCTGGGCACGACGATAAAGCTATCGGTACAGCAGATCGCAATTTTTTTTTTTTATGGGGTTTTTCTTTTACTTCGGAGACGGTTTTTCATTGAGTCGTTGCGTGTTTGGTTTTTCAGTGAAATACGGATATACAGATTTATCTGATAAATTGTATAAAATTGTATAATGTTGTTATATTAGGCAATGAATCGTAACGAGTAAAAATGAAGATACCGATATCGACGCACGACACAACCCACCCAACGCGGGTCTATTTGCAATGGCACGCCCCGGGACGTAGCGCAAATGCTTCTATGTCTAATCCTGGCATTCTCATCCTACCGTAAAACGTTTATCCATCCGTGGGTGAAAAAAGGCTCGCGATAGAGAGCATATTTCTAGCTTCATCGTCACTCATCGGAAACGTAATCCAAAAGCCCGGCGCACCTTGACTGACAATTTGCCTTGATAAATCAATGAGTCATTCTGCTACAACGAAAACCGCAAGATTATTATTATTATTATTATTATTATTATTATTATTATTATTATTATTATAATAATTATAATATAGTATAATATATAATTATATTATAATTATATAATAATATATTATATATATAATATAATAATATAATATAATATAATATAGTTATAATATATTATAATATAATCATAATAATAATAATTATTATTATTATTATTATTATATATATTATTATATAATAATATATGCATTATTATATTATTATTATTATTATTATTATTATTATTATTATTATTATTATTATTATTATTATTATTATTATTATTATTATTATCTTGCGGGTTTCTTGCGGGTATAATAATAATAATAATAATTATTATTATTATTATTTTTATTATTAATGCATATCACGATGCACTCAAGCTGCAGAACGGCGTTGCGACGGCCGCATAAATTCCCGAAAGGCGCGGCCCGTATATTTACGAATATTTGTCATAGATCGTTCAAAATATCCGCAGCTGCGCCGTCGTTGAGCCCCGACTTTTCATCCTAGCTTTCGACCGTCCTTAATATTCGGTGATGGCTATTTTTTTTTTACGGTTACGATACTCTCGACAGTTCGGGCGGACAGTCCCAGGCCCGCCGTGGCCGCAAATCGATCGGCCATGAGGAGGCGGCGGCGGAAGGGGCGCGGGGACAGTCGCGAGGGGTTGTGACGTGGAAGAGGGAGGATTGGAAATCAACGGAGGGTTGGAAGCTGGACGATAGCCCGGCTGTACCACGTGCATTCCCTTCTAATTTTTTTTCTTTCATCTTTTGTATTTTTTTTTCTTCAATTTTAATTTTTCTTTTTCTTCTTTTTTTTTTTTTTGGTCATTTTTCCATCTTCATTTCCGCAATACACGTACGTATCGCAGACGCGAGCTTTCACAGGTAAATGAAAAATCTGCGGGTGCTTCCGCCGGCACCAGACGCGCGCTTCGCCGACGGACGAAGGACCAACCGCAGCACAACTTTTCGACACGCGCGAGTGGAAACTTTTCACACATCCGACGATGCGATGAGCGCCGGGTTTTTCATGTTCGACGGTGGCAACGGGGAAAATCGTATAGCGCGGTTGTGCAACCGTGTACGAGCCACTCGGCGTTATCCCATTTTGACCGACATAACGTCTGCGAGATCTGTGAGCCGAATCCCGGTTATCCGGGACTGTTGAAGTCCATTCGCATTTTTTCATTATTCCGCAACTTTGGATATTTACGATATTTTTCTATTTAATTTATTTAATTTATTCAATTTTGTAGATATTGATGTGTTTTATATGGGTTGATAAAACTATTATTACCCATTATATCTGTATATACATATAATATACGAAAAACGGAGCGCACTGCGATTTTTCGACACCTTTCAAAATTCTTTAAAACAAAAGCACTGCTTGGATTTTTTTTTTAATTTAGTAACAAGCATCTCTCCGTGGTGGTACAACATTCTACTGAATTTGAGCTCGATAACTCTAAAATCGTGGGAGCTAGAGACCGAAAATAAATTTTTGAATTTTTTTTAAATCGCGTGAAAACAAAAGAACTACATGGATTTTTCTCAAGCTGTGAACGTTTAACCAATGTTACGTACATACACACACACACACACACAGACACACACATACATCCGTACATTTTTTCTGAATGTGATTTTTCGATGTTTCGGGACATTCTGAACACGTTTCCATGAATATCTCGAAAAAAAAAATGTCACCAAAACAAAGCTTCCTCTATGAGGAATTTAAAAAAAAGAATGTGGGGCGGAGGGTTGAGAGGGGCTGGTTCAAAAGGGTTGAAGAATGAAAAACGAAGCCCGAAGCCTGACGTCGATGCGTCACCTGCGATCGCAGCCGACCGGAAAACTTCACGGAAGCTCATGGAAGAGGCGACTTTTTCCAGACTCGACAATTAATGCGTTTCCGGTAGACGACCGACGTCGTCGTCGTCGTCGCCGTTGGGCGACGGACGAGCATGCTCGGGTTCAACCCCAACCCCGTATCTTCACGTCCATCAACTTCACCCGTGAATCACCTGTGCGACACAGGCCGCCACGTTCCAGCAATAAATCGTCGAACCGCGAATCGATGGAACCTTCTTTCCAATCGCTGCTTCGTTTAATCCAACGTTTGTCCGCTTATCAATTATTTCCGTGACGTTATCGCAGTCTCCGACGTTTATGGTTGCATCTTCCGATGATCCACGGATATATTTCGTGGCGAGCAGGCTGGAATTAATGAGTCCGTGAAACGTGATTTCGTCATGTAACGATTCGTAACCTTCACGAAATTCTCCATACAATTTAAGGCCTTATATAATTACACCTTGAAGCCGAAATCGGGGAGGAATAAATTCAAAAAAAATCAAGTAAACGTATGTTATCAAGACCTAAACATCACAAATCTTTTTCAAAGATTTCCTAGGATAGACAACCCGAATCGTTCTCTCGATTTCGTTATTTCTCTGGAATTGCTCTCATATTCCTCCGTGTCTTACTTTCGACAATAGAATTTCTTGTATCGTCGATTGCGCAATCGCCCTTTCTATTTCCGTTTCCCGGTGATCGTACATACGTCCGTACGTCACTCTTGTTCCGCCGTACCATCGCACCAGTCTCGGTTCCAACTGGATGACAGCCGAGACGGTTCGTACACCGTTGCGCAATTTGGTACGCTTCTCAAGGGACAATACTCCACTTTCGTAATTGACCCCGTAGCCGTTGGGCGCTTCTTCTTCCTTCGACCTGCCTCCCCCCGTCCCGTTCCTTCCTCCTCGACGGCTCATCGACGTTTTCAAGACGAAATAATGGATCCTCGCCGCTTCGCTGAAACATCTCGCGTACCTCGTGGAAATCTCAATTGCTCTTTGTTTCTAATTAACGTATTTTAGTTGATAACCTCGAGGGTTTTCGTAACTTAAAATTATAATGGCCACTTTGCAACGATGGAAGCCGAGCAGGCTGGACGTTGTTGATTAATTCATACGTCGGTCGAAAGAATCTTCGTTGTTATTCGAGCATGTTGCATGTGAAATTTTTTTTTAATTCCGGGGTAATTGGGAGTGAGTGGGTTTGTTCCGGAGCTTCGAGGTATTATCGTTGATGTGAACGATGATAGTATATGGATACTACTTACTTCATGTACCAGGAGATTTTCTTACAGCGCAATTGAGAATTCAAATTGATTATTGATTAAGTAAGAATAGATCGTAATTCTTATCGAGTGATAAATCTTGAGAGCTGAGAATTAATGAGGTATTGATAACCTAATAACAATAATTAGCAATGTATTATATTAGCATTGAATATAAAAGAAATTATGATAGAAATGTAATAAATAAAATTCGAAAAGTTAGGAGAATAAACCTAATTGATTCTGATTCTGATTTCTTAAAATATATTGAATCAACTTCTTTAAAAATCAGATCCAGAATTGAAAATATTTATCACATTCCGAACATGGTGACACGAAGACCCCAAAAATAATTGATTACACCATAACACAGCTCACTCTATAAGGAAGCAAACTGACGGAAAAAAATAAATAATCGTTGTGTCTTTATTATAGATTTTAACGTTTGTTTTTCATTGCCATTTTCCTTAAGCCCGGTCGAGCGTCTTGATCAAATCGATTGAAGAAGTGTTTGTCGGTTGACTTTCGTGAAACACGATGGCAAATCTCGTGGTGATACTTAAGTATAACCTCGACCAGAGCGATAATTATTCACTCAAGCGTCGTTTCTACCGACAACGAGCCGCACCCGCCAACATCGTCAAGATTTATCTCGTAACCGCGAATTTCTCTCCCGAAGCTTTTGTCCATCATAGCCCGGAGGCTTTCACGAGGATGTTTAAAACTTTTCCATCAACCCCTGGTTCCGTCCTTACGACCGAGTCTCCCTTGCCAACCTCCCCACCCACCACGTCTCACTCTTCCCAGCTGTTCCTGAAAATGTTTCGTCTTCGTCGCTTTGTACAACGAGATATCGGTTATTCGGTTAATTTAACGAAAGCTCACGGTACGATATCGCGACGATCCCTTTTTTTTTCTTCTTTCTTTCTACCCTCACCAAAACTTCTCTTCGAATACTCGCACCCTTCACCTGTCTTCTTATTTTCCATGAATTCTCGTGTCGGTGTGTTGTTTTTTTGTTGCGTTTATCGACTTTAAAAACTTTAACTATCGATATCGTTGAAACGAGCTTCTCTGTATCACAATAAAATTCATCACGGCTTATCGTATCGATTTCAGTAAAGTCCTTTATGAATAACAGTTTCGAGGTTATTTATGAAATTAATGATTTTACGTGTTTTTCGATATTTTTTAAGATTATTTCTATTACCAACTTTGTTATAAATATGGATTAGCTTTATCAGAATTTATGGGATTACGTTTTTGGTTGTTTTATTGATGAAGACGTGGAAAGGAAGTAAAAGAAACGAGCTTTAGGATTGAAACATTTTTTGTTTCATTCATTTATTTTTATTGTTAGGTGATTGTTATTTTATTATTATTATTATTCCCGCATTCTATTCATTTCTATTTTTACACGCATTCATAATAATCTAACATCCATTTTTTGTACCTCCTAAATTGTATTAATCCAAATTATTAATGAATCATTCAATTTTCAATTTGAAATTATTTGATCAATTATTTGATCTACAATCAAAGAATTATTGATAATATTCATCATAACTAGATATCACCATCATCAAATTTAATTTTTTCTCTTAATCGAATAGTTCCAATAATTACTGGACATCAAATGAAATAATCAATTAGATTTACATACGACATTATATTATTTATTTTTTGTTAATTGGTTTTTTTATATTACGCATATATATTCATTTCGCACCTCGAGATTTACGAATCGGAGACGTAGGCTGTGGCGAGCCCTTTAATGAAGGAACGTGTATGCCTAACTGACCCCCTGGGCCGATGGTTGGCACGAGTTATCGCGTAACACAGCAGCTGCAGCTACATCTGCCGTTGCTGCTGGTGCTGCTGCTAGCGCGGGACAAGCAGCTTTCGTAAACCCGAGGCTCGGTGCTTGTAGTTCGCAGTCAGCAGTCAGGGTTTCTCGTAAGTCCACGTATTACCAAGTTTAACGTGAGTCGGAGATGCAACGAGCGAAGCGCGTGCTTTAACGCAGTTTAGAAATTCCGTTTGCCCGCCCGACTGTAATCTGAACTGTTGGAAGTCGCCCCCCCCCCTCCCCCGCGACCGGGCAACAGGGGTTGCTACGACGAAGACCGAAACTTTCGGCAAGACCAGCAAGATCGGAACCCTTGTCGTCGTGTACAGTTTCGCTCCGGCTTATCGAACCGATCGCAGCGCTCGCCGCGGCATATTGTCTGAAACTAAATAAATAATGAAATACTGATAAATTTATTTTATTATTATTATTATTATTATTATTATTATTATTATTATTATTATTATTATTATTATTATTATTATTATTATTATTATTATTATTATTATTATTATTATTATTATTATTATTATTATTATTATTATTATTATTATTATTATTATTATTATTATTATTATTATTATTATTATTATTATTATTATTATTATTATTATATTATATTATATATTATTATACAATAATAATAATAATTATTATTATTATAGATTATTATAATTATAATAATACTAATAATAATAATTATCACTATATAATATTATATATTATTATAATATTGTTATAATAATAATAATAATTTTATTATTATTATTATATAATAGTAATAATAATAATAATAAAATTATTATTATTATAATAAGAATAATAATAATAATAATAATAATAATAATAATAATAATAATAATAATAATAATAATAATAATAATAATAATAATAATAATAATAATAATAATAATAATAATAATAATAATAATAATAATAATAATAATAATAATAATAATAATAATAATAATAATAATAATAATAATAATAATAATAATAATAATAATAATAATAATAATAATAATAATAATAATAATAATAATAATAATAATAATAATAATAATAATAATAATAATAATAATAATAATAATAATAATAATAATAAATTATTAGTAATAATAATTAATAATTATTAGTAATAATAATAATAATAAAATTATTATTATTATTATTATTTTTATTATTATTATTATTTTCCTTATCTCGCAGACTTGTCCGATGATGGGTAGAGAGTTTATTATTATAATTCTATAGAGGTTATTATTGTTGTCACTACTATTATTATTTTGATTTT
The DNA here is from genome assembly GCA_963971145.1 of Sussaba pulchella. Taxonomy (NCBI): domain Eukaryota; kingdom Metazoa; phylum Arthropoda; class Insecta; order Hymenoptera; family Ichneumonidae; genus Sussaba; species Sussaba pulchella. Next base: position 9,637,975 of record OZ020176.1, read on the forward strand.
TTAAATTATTTTCTATCGCATTGTATTTCGCAGCGCTGATAGCTCGCTTGCGTTACGTTCGACACGAGGATTGCGGTCGTGTCGAGGGCATGTACGGGACGAACGTTGTGCATAGACGCTTGCATACTGTCTGGTCGGGAAGCTCACGGTCGTCGTGCTTACACGCCGTAGTGACCGCGTGCTCCGCAAGCACCGGACAAATCCGTTCGAGTGGATCATCCGTGAATCGTAATTCGATTACGCTCGCTCGATTAATTTCATGGTACAAACGATCACATTATTTTGTCGCGAGCGCGGGCTTAAGGACGTTTGAGCGCGCTCCACAGTAGTGACAGCGGGCAATACGAGTCACCTTGATTTAAGTGCATTCATGAAATGCTCGAAAATCTAAATCGTTCTCAACTGTTGATATGACAACAAAAATAATTCAGAGACATTTTTTCTATTCCATTTGCATTCGTGAAGAAAAATAATTGTTACTGTAGACAATTATACGCTTATTATTTATTACTATGTTCTATTATCTTTGATTATCAGTTTTTATTATGGATCTTTGTTTCGGCGAATATGAGATATATTTCTGGTAGTAGATGCCAAGGATTGAGCATGATTCCAATCGTGATAGCCGGCAATGCGAGTCATCGCGATTTTAATGCATCCACGAAAAATTGAAAACCCTACCCCTGCCTCCACCCTTCCCATATAACAAAAATAATCCACCACATCATTTATCCTGTGTCCTTTCCTTCAACCCATTGATGAAAAAAAAAAAAAAAAAATTACCGTAGAAACATATAATTTTTACATTTCCGTTACAATGAAAATTTAAAATATTCCTGGGGTAGAAATGGATGCAACTTTCGTTGTGGAACGTGCGCAGGCCAACGGTGACGAGTGCCGGATATATAGCGGGTTGACCGCATGTCGGGGTTTGCGTGCAGTGCACAAGAACAGTTGCAGCGGCAGCAGCAGCAGCAGCAGCAGCAGCAGCAGCAGCAGCAGCAGCAGCAGCAGCAGCAGCAGCAGCAGCAGCAGCAGCAGCAGGAGCACATCGACGAGGGATGCAACGTTGGCCAAGTTGGCCGGCTTTGCAGCCACAAAGCGTGTGTACCTTGTTCGACCGGTGCTGCTCGAGCCAGGACTTCCTCCTCCCCGCCTTCCTTCCCCGCGTTCGGTCACGTGGACGCATCACGTTGACGAAGGATCCTTCGTATTCCTCTCCTAGCATTGTACATCGAACGAGGCTTTCTTGCAATTATCGATTTACCGGACCCGATGCTTCGCGACCACGTGAACCGATATGCCGCAACAGCTCTCAACCTACGCCCGATAACGTAAATTCATCGCGTTACAATTTTATTTACGAAAATCGATAACTGATTCAAAAGAAAATAACTTTTTCTTCACGGGTGCGTGAAGATGCTCACATTAATTGTCTCTTTTCCGTTCGGAAAATACGAGATACGCGGTACATGGTAGATGCAAGTAGATACAAAATAAAGGACCACAACGCCGATCTGTTTGCGGATTTTTTTTTAACACGTTGCCATTTTATTCCTTCTAAATAAATTTTTTGTACATCATCTAGAATGTTTAAAGCATGTTCTGTAATTTTTTCAACCACTTTGAACGGATAGGTCTCTCATAATCGTCCTTCGAAAACTGTCCGGGTGTAATCCACCCACTGCGACGGCCGCGACATTATTCGGTAGTGAGACCCAATTTTCCCGTCAAAATTCCGAATTTCCCGGCTGCGTTTCTTACATTTATTTATCTTCATTTCCTTTTAAACATTTCATCATGCATCTGCGTTGCTGGTACGAATGCGTGCCACGTGTAAATACGAGTGAAGCACCGAGCGATACATAGCATTCGGAGGAAATAATGGCGACGTTACAAGATGGCGCGCGCGCGCGTCATATTAAATCCGACGGGGCAAACAAATTGCATATTTGCTTTGCGGAAAAGCTCGGAGGAGAGAAGCATCAAGGGATGAAAATTCGCAGGGCGCAAGGTTTGAGGTTTCTTCCATGGGCCGAGGTAGCGAGGGTCGTGGGCCAGGGGGGGTGGAAATCCGGTGGTCCGTTATTGCTGCACACTGCGGTTAACATTGCGGTTTTCAGGGCTTGTAATTCGCTTGGAGGCGCATAGGTGCACGTTTATAATCCTCGGGTGGCTTCCGGTGTGTCTCTGATCCTGAAAGCTCGACTCCTCTCCGTGTCATCTCACTCGGTGAGCTTCGGGCAGTCGCGCGTATCTCGCGCTTCATTTCCCGTCGATGAGTTGCATCGCCGTCATTCACCAACGTTCGTTCGTTTGACCTCGCTTTAAAGCTCGACGTTGTACCGTAAATCGCACGATATATCGCCCATGCCGCGTATATGTGGACACGTTGCACGAGCGGCGATAAGATGAAGGACGGAGAAGGGCTGCTGAATATCAAAGAAATTTCTTTGCGGTCCGACGGTTACGTTGCATTATTTTTTTTTTTTTTTTTTTTGGTTTTCACGAGCACCATCGGATGTATTTGCAATATGAAGATTTTTTTTTTTTCGAATCATAAAATACGATGGTAAGCGAAGAAAGATGGTCGACGTGGATTCGTCGGACGGTGCGACGAATTAGATGTGAATCGACTATCCGGACGGTCTCTTGTCCCTTACCGATAATGGACCGATCCTGGTCGTGCGCGTTTCCGTACCGTCCCGCCGATTCCCAAAACCTTTTGTGCTTGCTCAACGGAATATTTGCATTTTCGATTTGCCATTCGATCTCACTGGCGAACCCGGAAAACGCCGAGCCTCAGCGGCGTTATTCAACCGCCGACCCTCACGTACATCTCCCACCTCATTGCCGCCGAATGATCGAACTTTACCGCAAATTTCGTTGATCTTTATCTTCGCCACGGGCCGAAGGACTTCTCTCCGTCGACTACTTAGCCATATAATTGGTAAAAAAGTATCAAACCAAGAAAAAAAACAGGTTTTAATAAGTTTTTAACAAAGTTTTTGAGAGCAAACGTCGAGATGTCTCGGATGAAAAAATCCGAAGTCACGATGTCTCATCGATCGACGGATGTCGCGACTGTGCACCAGCGGAAATGCATCTCGTGACGCGTGTATGCTATGTGTAAACAAAAATCGGTATCGTCGGCATGATCCACGTTGTTTCGAAGAACCAACATAAATAACATTCTCGCGGTATTTGCATATCCAGAGAAACGACGAGTCTCTCGCATCCGGAACTTGGTATCTTGCGGATGTATCAGCTCGGTCGAGATACGATTTTTTTTTCCTTCTACAAACCGGAAACATCGTTCGTGGCGAGTATCACGAGAAAATAGATAACTACCGTTAGTCAGAAAAAATATATAACGACTGCTACTTCTAGGGAAAAAATATATATCAATTAATTCTTGACGAAAAATCGGATTACAGATTTTTAGAAAATTTATTGCATTGTTATAATCTTGTTTTTTGGGGGGAAAAACAATATTTGGGTGAATGTGAATTGGGATAATTGTGTTAATGTGATAACCTTAATAGTAAGTTGATAGTCTATTTTTTTGGAGGGGCGTTGGAGGGTGGGGAGGTTGTACCAGTAATGATCGTTTCGACGTACCTACGAATTTTATGTATCTTCGAATATTTATTCTGCATGAGCAAAACCATTGATTTTTTTTCAAATTATCGTCTTAGCATTCGAATTCTCCTTATTTCATTTTATGTCAAGTATGATTCAATTATATTTTGAATAAATTATCAAATAATTTTATCTCGAATCGATAATAATAATATCATCGAAATAGCTTCGGACAAATAATTATGTATTAAATTATAATTAGCAATGATACGTATGTAAGACGAAAAAAAAATTATAATCTCAATATTAAACGTTTCATTAAATGTGATTCCATGCCAAGAATAATTCGATCATACTCTCAACCATTAAGGGGTCGCCAGTCAAGTTCCCAGAAATAATAAAATTCTCGTAATACGATGAATAGAAGCAATTACAATGCTCCTCAAAGTACACAACAAAAATCCCCCGCCCTCCCCCTTCTACCTTCATTTGCGCCTAACAAGTACCTACTCGCAGTGCATTATGGTACACACAGCCAGCGTGTCAGCGCTGCACAGCGCGCGTTTCTGTCGGTGTTGCGAGCAAACGTTGCCAGCGATGGCGATATAACGTCGCGTCGAGAGAAACACGGAGACGAGAAAAATCTCGAGATAGAGAGAGAGAGAGAGAGAAACAGTCACGTGTTTCCGATTTTTCATTCTCACGAGGCCGCTGGCTGTACGACGGAAAATAGCGAGGAAAAAGTGAAAGAGGAGAAGTGAAAGAACAAGTGAGAATACAAAGCCCGAGGATGCCACAGCGGGACGCTTGTGAGGGTTTGCGAGGCAAGAGGGGGTTGTTAGTCGGGCCAGAGTGGGGGGGGGGGGGGGGGGGTGGGGGTGGGGGATGGGGAAAGGGGTAACCGGGAGTTTGCACAAGGGCCTGGGAAATCGTTTGGCCGGAAAAGAAGCGAGGGCTTAACACCCCCGGTAAGCGCTGTCGTTGCTTTGTGATTCCACGGGACGTGTACGCGTATGTCTGTACTATATATACGGATATATGAATATATGTCTGTATACATATGGGACAAACCATGCCGAATCACCGGACTGAAACCCTTCTATCCACCGATGTGGTCGATGATTTTTTTTTTAGTATCTTTTGGATCCTACGACTACCTCACTAATTTTTTTTTTTTAATCCAAAAAAAAAACAATAAGTGAGGTCGCAGGATCCAAAAGATACCTAAAAAAAGTCATCGACCACATAGGGGGATAGAAGGGTTTTAGTCCGGTGATTCGGCATGGTTTGCCCCATATATATATGTACACACGTGTGTATATATATGTATATGTACAGATGATGTACAGCAGCGCACGTAGTCCATAGCTATGTACACGGATACGAAGAAACGTTTCGCTCGGGGCGCAACGTCCGTTTCTTTTTTTTTCGTTTTTTCTTCGTCGCTTATTTTTTTTTTTCTTTTTTTGGTCGTTTGCCTGGCGATGATTTTCGAAACGAACGTGTCGCGCTTGTCCGACGTCTGCTCGCCGTTCGAGCCCCCGTTTTCCTGAATCGCCCGTGCGGTGGCTTAATAACACGTCGAACGGTAAGCTTTCTTTATATCTTTCGCTCTCTCTTCTCTCTCTCTCTCTCTCTCTCTCTCTCTCTTCTCTTTCTATCTCCCTGTCTCTTTGCAATAGCGTCGTGAACATCGAGTCTCTTGTTACCCCTCGTTACCTATCGAAATCTAAAACGTTCACCTTTGTCTCGGTTTCTTTTTACTTTTTTGTACCAGCTTTTTTTCTTTATCATTCGTTTTTTTTTCTTGATCCACTGCGAGCGATTTTCGTGCTTGGTTTCTCGGTGAAGACGAAAAGACGATTGAATTTCGTGATGTCGCTCGTTTGAGGAAGCAGAATTTGGTAATAAACGTACGGTCGATATGTATATGAGGCATTCCACATGAAATCGGCTAGCCTGGAACTCAAATCTTCCAGATTCAATCGCAAAAAAATGAATTTTTTCGAAAATTCCGAGAGTGAACGTTCTCTTGGTTCGGGGGTAGTTTTTAATTTTGTAGGAGCTTCAGGGTGGTCCAAGGATTCTGTGAAAAGTCGAGTGGGCCTGAAAGGTTCAGGGGAAGCCACTAAAAAAATCGTGAACTGATTCGGCCGGTCGCAACTCTGACTTCCGGCGACTCGATCGAGGGTGGTTTTAATTTTTTCACGAGCTCCATGGAGATCAGAGAATTCCACAACAAATCAAGGGTGCTTTAAAGGTCAATTGACAGCTATTGAAATGTAATAAACTTAATCGGTAGGGGTAGGTTCCCAAACTGGCCGATTTAATGTGAAATACCTCATAAAAATGTCGGTTTTATTTTCTTTTTTGCGAATCGTGCTGAAAAAAAATTCGCGCAGCCGCTTGTATTCCTCCGTTCGCGGAGGGGTCGGAAAGGGGTTGTAGTAGGATTGTGACCGGCGAGGCGTGTGCCTACGCTCGGTATATTCGCCGGGTCTCGCGATACATGCCATTAGCGGTGTTTCGGATGAGGCTTGGCGACTAGGGGGTGGGAGTCGGGTGGAGGGGGTAAGCGGAGTAGCGGGTAGTTTTGGTTCGTCGTGACAGGGTTGCAGGGGTTGTAGGAGAAAAAGATAGCGAGAGAGAGAGAGAGAGAGAGAGACAGAAAGAGGGAGAGAGAGAGTAGTCAAGTAGACTATATTTGCCCGCGATGGGAGCCGTCGAAAGGGGGTTGAGAAGGGTGGGAGACAGTTTCAGAGAGGGCTGGTGAGCTCGGAGTTCCTCTCGAGTTAATAGTAGCCAATGTAGAGGGTTTGACTATGCAGATGCAGATGCGGGTTGACGTTGGAGGATGGGCGTTACGCGTACGGTGAGTGGCGAGGAAGGGTAAGTACATCGACGGGGTGGGTTGAGGGGGTGGACCGCGGAGGAGAGAAGGGATCGCGGAGGGCTCGGTGAGAGGAATACCGAGAGATGTCGGGAGGACCGAGGAGACTTCCAGGGTCTGCTGGATCGAGACGGCGTTGCCAGATTCCAGAGGGTGGGTTTGGTTCGGCAGCTTCCATTTCCACTACCCCCAAACGTTGACGAAATTTCGATCCTTCGCTGAGTTTACTTTTTTTTCGCAGGAAATTGAGACGCGAGATCTTAAAACCTTTCACATTCGAGCATCTCCGAAATGCTGACTCTTTTTTTAGTTTTTTTTTTGGTTATTTTGAGGGTTGCAAATTTTTATTGTTAAATTTTGAGCAGGGTAATTCCGTAATATCGAAAATAGCGAGATGGTCCATGTGGACGAGTGCGAAACGGTATCGAATTTCGAACGGCATCGGGTTATGAGCGTGATATATTTTTCGCCGACCCTCTGTGAAGGGTAGGGGGAGGATTTCGACATCCTCACTTTCGCTTTGCCTCCGCTGGCACAATGGCTCGCTGTCACCTCATCGTAATTGGGGTAATAACCTAACGGATGGATCATAAACAGGCAAACTGCAAAATCGGTATATCCGAATATTCACAGCCCAACAATATACACTTTATCGCATTTCAACGCCCGAAAATAAAACCATTACGCGTCATTCCGAAATGAAAAAAAATATTTTTTCGAAAATGTTCAACGAGCGCACTCGATAGCAGCCACCTATGACAGCGAGGGTTGCGAATATTCGTACCAAAGATCGCTGACACGAGCGAAAAAAAAAAAAAAAAAAACATTAATTCCAAGAATGTGAAAAATAGCAGACGGAAAATGAGTATTGGGGTAGGTTAGGGGAGGTGGAATATGAGGTGGTGGGAAGTAGATACTTGATACCGAAGGGACGGACCTCCCTCGGACAACCGGAAATCCCTTCGCACGCATTTCTCAAGGGGAAGCACTCGGCACTTGACAAATCACAATCCCAATGCCGACGTTTCGTCATGCGTGTCAAGGGTCCTGGACCGTTTAGCGACACGACGATACCTACGTCCTGCACTCGGCTTTGTTTGTCAGAGAAATAACCTACTTATTGGAATCTACACATACAGGGTGTTCCACGCAACGTGTACATTAGCTATTAGGTTTAGGGCTAATAAAGGTCAATACTTTTTTACTCAGAATTCGATTCTCTACCATATTTGGCTATAAAAAATATAATGATCTGTTTAAAAAAACAAAGTTGTCCTTAAAATCTTCGAAATGCCTCGACCTTATAAAAAAAATTGATGCACTACGTAGTGCACCCTTGTAAACCATGTAACTTTTGTATATAACATTCAACAAAAAAGTTATAACGGTGCACACGTTGCGTGGATCACCCTGTATACACAAACACAGAAATATCCTACCATTTTCTCCTCCGGCAAAGTAGGATCGATAAGTCTACGATTACGAGAAAATTAATTGCAACGAACTACCGAAACCTCCGTGAAACCTTGTCAATCTAATAATATTGAAAATTAAAAAATAATAATAATAATTAAATAAGTTATAAATTGAAACTTGCAAATTGCGGCCACGGGATTCAAGATATTCCTGGAATCTTCCTCCACGATGAAGTATTTATACCAACTCTGGCTTCCCCATAGAGGAAGATTCGTACGATATCCTAAATTCTGAGGAAGCACTTTGCCAGTTTCAACTTGCAGCCTGTTTTTCATATAAAATTCGATCCCTTTCACCGTTCTTCATCAAATATCATACTTATTACGGTTGAGGAATATTCTATACGTGTAGATATCGAGCTCGGGTTTAATCGGTCAAAAAAATGTTCACCATAATACAGCTTCCTCCACCAAAAAGCTGAGACTGATCAATAATGTTTTTCCTCGACTTCGGCGATCCTACGATTCCGAGATTCAGGATTCAGCCCCGTCGCAGCCTCCAGCCGAGGGGGTGGAAGGGGAATGGCCTCGTTAATTCGACTCGTAATTGTGTATTTATGTTTGTTTATCGAACGACGGAACGATGAGTCCCCGGAATACAGCCTTAGGCGGCGCCGGCGACCGACCCCGGTCGCACCGATTGCTCGTTCCGACCGGCGACCAATTACCTCCCTTAAGGAGAAGGAGGAGGGGGGGGGGGACTTCGAGACGCAACAGCGACAGCCACGACCGTCTCGAACACGGGGTTGCAACGCCCGCCCGACATCCCAACCCCTTCGTACCGAATTTCATCCTTGCGCAAGCGCTCTCCCCCCCCCCCCTCCACCCCCCCGGCAAGAGTTCGTGAAATCCATTAACACGCCATTCTCGGGGGTGTTTTTCGGAAACGTGACACCGCGCGGCATTCTTCCAACCCTTTGCTCCGGCTAACAAGCTCGACCGTCGAAAATCTGACGAGAATAATTATAAACGACGTCGACGCCTTCCCCTCATCCTGCCTTTCACCCCCTGCCTTCCGACCCCCGGTAACTTCAGCAGTTCTATCTTTCAAACCCGCTACAACGGCTTCAACTCGACGAGCTCTGGCTTCTGCTACTCTTCGCCAGAACCAACGTTTGTCCTCGAGTCCGCTTGTCCCCATGTGCTTCCGATGAGCCGCAGGGGATGAGACCAAAGCCGTTCAAACGTTCGCGGCCCTAAACGAACCGGTCTTCTTCTGCTCCGGGAAATAGTCCGGGTGCCGAGGTCGGTGACGTGGCCGGTGTAGCTTTCTGGAGCGAGACTAATCTGCGGATAAAGTACCACCACCGAGCTTACCAACCCTATAGGAACGTGTGTGACATTCGAAACGCGAAGGGTATTCCACGTGAGGGTGTATCCCAGCCCTCGTGGCGTTGGGTTTTCGGGCGCGTACGGGGCGGATGGGATGTTTGACGATATTGAGACAACACACTGGCGTATATTCGTTGATTATTCTGTTAGAATTTGTCTTTTTACTTGCTTCATGGCCGCTGGACGAATTTTTTAGGTGGGTCCATTATTGAGGGGTCATTTCTAGTTGGGTGGGGGAATTTAAGGAATTTTTGGGATTTGTTCTAGCCATGATAATATAATTTTCTTGGAATATTCTGTACGGTATTAATTATAACATATATTGAGGTACTTATATGTATTTTTTTATGAAATTTTTTTGGATTTTGGTGGGTACTATTGCCGTTGTCCCAAAACACCTTTTTTCGAAGATCACTTGCGGTGGGCTCATTTCTGAGACGGCTCATCTGGAATATTTAAAAAAATCAAAAAGATTTTATTAGTATAATAATAACCGTTGTTGACGAACGAAGGGTTTAGCAAAATTTCGAATTTTAAATAATGACGATTTCTTTCATTACAAAATTAGGTCTTTGACCCAAAAAGATATAAAGATTGGTCCAAATAGAATTTCCTTCGTTTGCGAACTAACCATTATCATTAAGAACAATCTCGTGAAATAATTGAATCGATCGTGAAATCGTGCTCACCGCAGAAGCACTTATAAAAAAACATGATTCCGAGATTATAGCGTTCAGAGTTGTCTAGGTTTTTCGCGGGTAAAACTAATTTCGTCAGATTTGCATAGAATCATTCATTCCAGGGCCATAAAGGTTCTCGTCTGCGTGTGTAGCAGCTTCCAGAACGTCGAATTGCAGGATTTCTATTTTTTTATCGACCCAAACAATCAGATATAACCCCTTAATAATTCCGACCATTCGGTGAAAAGCTGTGATATCGATTCCAATCCGTTAATTAATGTTTCAATCGATATCTCACTCTTAACATTCATTCATCGCCCTTAATCCGGGTTTTTCCCTAATTAATCAAGAAATTCGTTCGAATATAATCTGTAACTTGGTTCGGAGATTATGCACTTGGGTTGATTTATAAATTGCGATCAGAGCACGGAATGAATCTTATTAAGAATTTTAATCTCGTCGATATATTTTTAATCAGTCAGCACTTTATCGTGAAATTTACGAAATTAACCTCGAAAGGTTTCTATTAGCTTCATCACTAATTGCGTTCAAGCTTTACACAGATAAGATATAATGTACTTTTGGTCTGACGCCATACTGTCTGATTTCCATCAAATCAGTGAGTAAAAAAATCTATTTTCACAATTCTTCAGCGTTATTATGCCACTAAAAGCGCCATTGCTCCAGACAATTAATATGCAGTTGGGCGAAAACCATTCGAATATTGAAAATAAATAATGAAAAATTTTTCAAAAAAATTGCAAAGAAAGTATTTAAATTGGCGAACCAATTGTTCGTTAAATTATCTCCTTTATTAATTTTTTTTCTATTCCAGAACCGTATTCTGCTCGTCGTTTCAAATTTTTGGCACAAATTTCTTATTTCTTATTTATTTTTATATTCAATTTCTTATTTATTTTGTGCGTTCCGCCAAAAATTTTCCGCAATTTTGTAAGCCACGTTAAACAATAAATTGTTTAATTTTAAATAATTTCACCGATTCCGCGTTCGCGAGATCACAGATTTTTACGACGAAATAAAAAAATGTAAATAATTAGTCAACTCGGTCGTCGGCGTTGCCTCGTGGAAACACGAGGTGGAGCGAGTATCAGTGGGTGAAGGTTGCCCGAAGGGTGGCGGCGGGAGGGGTTGGGGAGGGGATGTAGCAAGAGGGTTCGCAGTGGATATGGGCTAGGTAACCAGGTCACCGTGACTGTGGGAGCATTGCTTTACAACCCCTTAACATCCCCAATAGGACGCACACATGGACAGTGGCAGTTCCACCCCTTGCGTGAAACGTTCCAATAGGCACCTACGACTTATTGTTCTGCCTTCGCGTTACATCACTGACCTTACACGGCTCTGCAACTTCGGTTCTTTCATTTTTTTTTTATTCCTTCTCGCAGCCATCCTCTCCCGCCTCGCATTTGTTCTCACCCTTATCCCGGCTTTGTTTTCGTTCTACGTTCAAATCCTTTTCAATCTTTCGCGAGTACGAGTAACGCGAATGGAACTGTAAAAAATACAGAAATTATGTTAATTGCTAACGCGTTATTTATTTTTATGTAATTTGAGAAAAAAAACCAAACGCCTTGAGATTTGGGACCTTATTTGGGTCGGATTTATTGTGTTGACGCGTTAACGTTTACTGCAGACGTTACACAGACTACTGAGATAACTTATTTTCATCTTAACTTGCTGTAGAAATTATTTTTTAAACTTTAAGAAATAAATATATATGGAGAGTCACGTACTGAGCGTGGCAAGCTCCCCAAATGTAATATTTTAGGTTATTTAGGTTATTTCCGCGGAAACAATCGAAAATCAAATTTCGATTATTTTCCATATCGAAAATGTGGAATGATAATAATAATAATCGAAATTCGATTTTCCATAAAAAAAAAAAATCGAAATATACATTTTGCGCATGATAAATTTTATTTTTATATAAAAAAAAATATACCATCCCTCCCCAAATAAAATATAAAAAAAAACATAACAATACCATCGTTTATCAATTCTCCCGAAATCCCGTGACTTTAACGCGCCGTTTGTCGCAAAAAAAATTGAAGTTCAATTTAAAATCCCTTCATCCGGCGATAGTACGGATACGCGGGATGGCGTCGAGACGGCTTCTGCTATCGATTTGTCAGGAGGGTAGACTGACTAACATCCGCGTGGCCGATTACATGATAACGCCCGGCGCGAGGGGGTGGCAATATTCCCCTCGCCGTTCCCGCAGTTCCCGAGTTTCGCCGGAGAACGTGGACGCGGGGGTAAGCCGAAGGGCGAAGGACGAAGAAAAAGAAAAGTTGGGAATCTTAAGTCCGGTCCGAGGGTGTGCCGTGAATGCGTATGCTTCCTCCCCCCCCTTTCTTCCCGTGTCCTTGCAATAGCTTCCGCTCGTCTTCCACCTCGCTGATCATCCCGACCAACATGGCACGCCGGGATATCCCTTTTTCCGCCCGTTTCCAATCCAAACCAAGAAAGAAAAGGGAGTGGAAAAGATAGCCGGTGATGGGGAATCTCTCGACCATTTGCGACAGTCCTTCGGTACTCATTTTTTTTTCTCCTCCTTCTTCTTTATATCATCCGACTCGTACCTTCGATTCGTTTTCCACCCTTCGCCAATTTATCCGACCGGCCCTTTCGGCTTTCCCGCGTCTTATCTAATTTATCTCGAGAAGCGTTTTCGACCATTTCGGCCCTGTATTACAATTCCCCGGCATTCGGTTACCGTGGAAACCATGTTTTCTCTTCGTTTTTTTTTTTCTCCCTCGCCTTTTGTCTTCCGCTTTGCCATTCGTCCGAACGTATCGCGGTCTGTATCACTCGCTTGTTCAGAATTTTTCCTACCCCTCGGGATAATGCGATTTCCGTTGTACGCGAGTTAATCCCCGATGGAGTTTCAGTTTTTGCGATATTCGACGGCTCACTTACGCGTAATTGGGCCATTGACCGAGGATGGTACTCGTGCGAGGGGGCGAGTCGATGAGTCGACGAGAAACGTGACGAATTTTCGTTCGGTTTCCGATGTTCATTTCGATAGATTTATTGCACATAGACTCTCGCGTGTATTAGCTGCGGTCAACGTTTATGAAAAGAGGAAGGAAACATTTGGAAAACGCATGGCACGGATACAAACAAAGAAATGAGACGAAATAAAACGAAAACATTCAAAGCCTTCGTTAACCAACTTCACTGTCGCGCTACGAATCTTCTCGACCGAGGTGCCAAGTGTCGAGGTTTCCTTGAAGGGTTAAAAAAAGACATCGGAGTCGTCTCCGAAACACGCATTCTCAGCGAAAGAAGAAACAAAAAATCAACGGCAGTCGTGAGAATTCCAAGGAGAAACCACCGCGACTCTCCAGTTTTGCGGAGAGCCAATTAGACGCGTGTCGTGCGCGTACAATAGCGGTGAAAAACGGCCGGACGTGGGACGAACAGCGGCTGTCGAAGTGGAGAAGGCCTAGACGAGAACAGACCGGTCGCTCACTCACCTTCCCGAGTGGCTACTAACGTCGTCTGCCATTCTCGAGTACGGACAGTTACCTTTTTTCTGCTGTCTCGTGTCG
>OZ020176.1:9651708-9694208 GCA_963971145.1 Sussaba pulchella
AAAAAAAAAGAAAAAAGAATCCTCGTATTACGAGCAAAGAATTGAATCTAACGCTGACGGAACTCGGATAAGACAGTCCGCTGTACTCACTGTCATTACCAACTGCGCGTCCAGTGAAGTTACGTCGCCGGAGTGTGAGATTACCCACTTCGGATTACGCGGGACTCGCCTTCGAGGGTAAGATTAGCCGTTGAAGTTGGGTTTAAAGCCGTTGAGCGGAAGGCAGAAGCTCGGAGCCGTTGATCGTCGCTATTTTCATTCAACGACGCCCGGAGCTTTGGCCACGGGAGTTCGTGTGGGAAATCTCGGAACACGCGAGTCGGAGAGGGAAGGAAGAAGTCGCGGCACATCGGAGCGTAACTATCGCGCAAGTCAGATATGCAACAAAGCCGGTGAACACAGTGATATCGCTGCTGGCGCAAGACTCGCGAGATTTCGTGCACGTATCAATGCGCGCGTGTGCGCGTGGGCGTGTGTTCGTGCGTGTACGTGCGCGCGCGAGGGTGCGGAAGGGAGCGGAGGGAGGGGTTGGGGTTGATGCCGCCGCTACGCCGCGGGGTGACGAGGATTACTCAAGGAAATCAGGAAATGACGTATTGTTTGAGAGTCGCGACGGATGAGGATCCATTATACCTGAGCTATATACGTATGAGGTTGCATCGGAATAAGTACAACGGCGCATGAGAACCGGAGGAGGCGAGGGGTGGAAAAGGTATTCATGAACAAGCGAATATAATACAGCTTTCCCGGAGTCGTATCTACGGACGGATTCCACTTCGGGCTATTGCTGAACACCGGCCGTTACAAAATTCTCCGGTGAACAAGTCGATCCGATAGATATTTGATTGCAAGTTTTTTCCCGAATTTAATTGAAATATCGAAATGAAATTATTGAAAAAAATTATTGGATTAAATTATTGAATGGAGAAATATCGATTTTATTCAGTGTTATTTTGTGCCACGTTGTGCATGTAAATAGGTTCAGTTCCGTCCCTCAAGCCGTAGAGGGGAGAAAAATTGAAATACAGGATTACTACAGAGGGCTTGGGTTTTTATTAATCTATTTATTCATTTTTTTATTCGTTTTCGTCGCATATATAAGTCCGAAAAAATCATAGCTCTACCATCAATTAGGTTCGATCATCGCCAAAGTTCTAACGAATGAATAAAAAATTATTTCATCCCTTATGCGAATTTTTCCGCGACATCTTGCTCGATTCAGGAACGTTGCATCGTTTTTCGCCGGCGTTGGTGGTTGTGCCACCGTCGGAACGAGGTCGCCGAGAGTTGAGGATCCCCGGTTGTGGGAACGACTCGAACGTCTGTATACGTAATACTCGGGGGTGCGACGAACGTGTGACGGGACCGTAGTCGGCGATATCCAGCGGGTGGGTCGCATCTGCCCGGTTCCGGAGGACGGGGAGGGGGGTGGGGGGGAGCGCGAGGAGAAAGCGCGGAGGGTGGTGCAAGCCGGGGGATGCTTCGTCGGTGCAGCCGCACCGGTAGCGAAGCTTGCGCTGCGAAGAGGGAGAAGCCACGGGGGGTTGAGGAAGCAGAGGAGAATGAGAAGAACGCGCGGAAGGGGTTGGATACGAGAGCGGGGGGGGGTTGAAGAGAATTGGGTCAGCCCGCTTGGATGGTACTCCAGGTGTAGGTACCTACCTACCACCTACCTAACCACCCGGCCACGGACCACCACCCACCCCCTCACCCACCAGCTACCGTCGCATCGTCTCACGTCCCTCTTTCCCTCTTATCTGCAGTCGTCCTCAACCCACCCCCACCCCCACCCCCTCTTTCCCTACTTTATTCCCTTTCATCCGCATTCGCACCCGTCGAGCCCCGTAAAACTCCAAAGTACATAGGCGTAACACACCTTTACGTAATGCGAACACAAGTACGATGATTGACTTGAAAAAACTGTCTTTGGCTAGTGCCGACCCTCGTCCGGCGTTAAGGGTCGCGGAGTTGGGGTCGAGTTAGCCTATTTGCTCGACGTACATTGAAGACCACGAGGGTTCAAAAGAGTCGCGTATTATCGGACATTAGTTCGCCGGAGAAAGAAAGATTGAATGAGGAGGTTGAGAGTTGTTAAGGGTCGTTCGCTACTAGGCTTTTCATTATCGTCGGGAAATGTTATTTTGCCAATGATTCATCGCGCGTTCAGGCTGATGGAAACTCGACGGATGTTTTTGTTGTGGATTTCAATGGACCGGTGAGTGGCGTACACGCGGAAATCGCGATATGGGCGAGTCATTGTTCGAAAATTTGCTAAAATAGGTGGAGTATGGTAAAAAAAAAAAAAAAAAGTTGGGTTTCGTTGTTGTCGGCTATTTGTGAGACTTCGAACGTGGGAAGTGTTTCGGAATATTGGGCTTGTCGAATTTTTGGACGAACCATTAGTATGGCCGATGATGCGTCTGCCTCCGGGTGGCGTCGTCTTCCGGGCGGTGATTCAGCGAAATTCCCGGGGAGGGAGAGAAATATCGTTTGCGAGGTTAGTCACGTCTTCGATCTGTTGGGGGGGTTTCTCTTGCAACCGTGCAACTTCGTTCGAACGCTGTCTAGTCATACGTGTATCCTGTCACGGTTCGACGGAAACGTTCGAGAACCTTGGGGACTCCCAACATGCCCATGATGCTTCGAATTGTCGGATACATTTATGCGGATCTTGAATGCACTGCTTTCGGATTTTATTTCGGAGCGTGAAAAATGTAGTGGAAGAATTTTGTTCGTGTTCGATCATTTGGAGGACGGTTTTTATTTAGTATGGGGGTCGCACAATTCGTTGGTTCGGGTTTGAATGAATAAATATATTATGTACGAGATTACGGTCAAAGGCGATAGAGTATTTATTGATTTATTTTTTTGTTGCCTTAATTAAGTGGTGATCGATTGGGTAATTCGTTCGTTGATTCTTTAATTTATTGCGTTGTCGATTAATTGAGTCGTTGATTCGGTGATTTATTGATTCATCGATTCAGTGTTTTATTAATTTATTGCCTTATTGATTCAATGATCTACTGATTTATAAATGCGTCGATTTATTGATTCATTGATTTATTTATTCATCGATTCATTGATTCATTGATTTATTCATTCATCGATTCATTGATTCATTGATTCATCAATTTATTGTCTTATTGATTCAGTGATCCACTGATTTATAAATCCATGGATACATCGATTGATAGATTCATCGACTCATTAATTCATCGAATCGTCGATTCCTTGATTAACCAATTCATCAAATTATCAAATTATATTTCAAATTCGATATCGACGAATCCCCGAATTAGCGACTACTCGATTTTTTAATCCAGTCAAAGACTGTCCCTTTGCGCCGAATCATGGATCTTTTTTGGTCCTTGCGAACCGACCATCGATCGAAGGCTCCGAATCGAAGCCAGGACGGTCGAAGGCCTCCCGGTGATGACCAAAAGGACGAAACCCCACTGTGACGAAGCGGTTGGTACACACCAGATACAAGAGCTGTAATTCATCGAAAGGTTTCGCGTCTTCCGGTTTGGCACCCCGCTGCTGCTTCGGCATACTTGGCAAGCTGTCAATGAGTCGGATCCGTGCAATCAGCGGTGATCTCGCAGTACACCGAGTGTGTCGTTTAATGCCCATTGTAGCTCTTTCGCGAGGATGTTGGGGGTTAGTCAATGAGATCTTCCATGATCCTACCTGATCGCATATCGACCGAACGTCTGATTCTGTACCAGGCGACAAATTGACGAGTAAATAGTGTTCGACTTTTTAATAGGAGGATCATCCAAACTCTATTAAATGGTCATCAATTTTTCGCCTAGAAAATATTTAAAAAAATAATAACGAATGATAAAAAATAAATAATACATAATTTCGAAAAACAAAAAACCATATTTTCGTATCCTCATAAATTGCTGATTGAATTTCTGGGCTACGATTATTGTTGAGATTAACAAATAGTGTCGCAAATTGAAATTTCTTAGCTGTTTGCAAATTTTTCTCGAACTCAGATTAAATTTAAATCAAATTCGTTCGGTCCTACATTTTTTTGGCTTCATTCGTTTTCCACTCTCGATGCTGCATCTTCGCACGTTGCAAACCACGGACTATGTTCACAATAGTTCGGCCGTGATTGCTACACGGGAAATTTCACATGCATCAACGATAACGTCGATACATCTTTCGCGGTGGTTCGAATTTCGTAGCGATTCGCGACGATCGCGAACAATACCCGACGCAACTAGACCGCACGTGAAGTGCAATATTTCGCGTCTCCTCGACGGTTGCACACATCACTGTGTACGCCGACAACGATGTCTTTCGAACCTCGTACCATGATTTTTTTCAATCTCGTGGCACGTAAATTGTCACCGTTTTTTTTTTTACCATTCAGTCTGCGTTTTTCGCTCTGTTTTTTTTTCTTTAATTTTATTTTGCGTTGCTTCCGAATAATATATTTTTTTCCCAAATCGCAGGTCGGGATTGTTCAACGGTATAATATTGAGGCGATAATAGGCGATAGAATTGAGTACGGCTTGCATTGTATTATTTGCTGTACATTTCCGGTTCCATTGATTCAATAATTATATTCAATTCAATTTTCAATAAAGATATTCAATTAATTATATCAATATCAATAAAAAAATATTCAATGATAATTAATCAATTGATAATATATAATTAATTCATCCAAATTATCCCAATATCATCTCTAGGAGAATAAAAAAGCCCAGAAAAATCTTCAAAAAGATTATTTAAAAAAGCAATTGCCCGAAATAACAAGAACAAAAAATTCCTATTCGTATTAAGAATGAAACTGCAATAGTACGTCAAACATTCCATATGTTTTTCCACGTCATTACCGGTAAATTTAAGCTGATAATTCTTCGAAAAGATGAGAGAGAAAGTCATTTCCACAATGAGTGTTACACTTTCGGGAGAATCTCCGTTCCTCTTTCACGTTCTCCCTCTCGGTAGACAATTTGGTTTGCCACGTTCGTTTACTCTGCCAAAAATTCAAGCTGATCACGTACCGAGGATTTCCCGACTCGTTGGCATCCGTCCAGCAAGGTGATGATCTGCTTCTGGTTGAGATTTCTTTGTTCCGCCCGTTTAGTCCTATCCAAAAACGTTGCCGCTATCTCTCCGCCCCTTCGACTTGATGTGCAACGCGAGTTTTCTCATTCACAATCGTTTTACCAACTTCGTTGCTTCCACACGCGAACGGATCCTAATTTGGACTTTATTCAACCCCGCTTGGCGAAACGTGTATGCCACAATAGCGTGAAGAGTAAATGACTTTTGTACCGAGAGACGTTGATGCGGTAAATTCATCTGATGAAGACAATCGAATGGAAAAAAGAAAGTAAATAAATACAAGCTGCGAGTTGGAAATTGCGAATTGCTTCCTGAGAATTTAAGAAAGCTGCGAGGTTGAGATTTTTTAATTGCGACAGTAAAATTGACGATATTGTACGAATCTTCTATGGATGATACAGTATTTTTTTTATTGATTCTGGCTTTTTTATCGAAGAATATTCGGAGAGTATCGTAAATTGTGAGAGAGCAGTTTGGGGATTTTTACTTGCGTTATTTTTACCTAAATAACCTGAATATCTCCAAATCAGCGATCGCTATAGTGTAAAAGTCCTGTTTTTCGATTATTTGAAAACGACATCGAATTCGAGCCGTAGCTTCGATCATGGCGAAAATTATAGTCAATAAAACGATTATAGAGTTGCCCATGTCTGCAAAATTTGGGTGCTGTAGCTAAACCCGTTTTCGAGTTATACACGTTTGAATTTTGCGGGCGGCCATTACACACACAGACATATTTTCCCAATGTGTTTTCTCGACGTTTCATCACATTCTCAGCACGGTCACATTAAAATCTCGTGAAAAAAATCCTTCACCATACCATAAGTTACTTCATAAGGGAGCAAAAAAAAATTGCGAATTCGAAAAATCCAAAGAATCCGAGGAAGTCGAGAAAAAAAATGAGAAAAGGAGGCGAGGGGTAGTTTTTACGGAATCCCGGTCGGAGATCGACACGCCAACGCGGCCAGGACATTTTCGGCAGCCGCCAGCTGCCGGCTTTGAGGGTGGGTTCAACGGGGGCGGGACAGGGATGTAGTAGCAGAATCTGAATCCGCGAAAAGAGTCTGGAAAATTGGGATAAAAAAAAAATAGAAAAAGAAACCCACTAACAATAGTCGAAACAACCGTGCAGCTCGCGAGGATAACCACCGGGAGGGGGAGGAGAGGTCGGGTTTTCCCCCTCGTGAGCGTAGCATAATGGTGGAAGGAGTGAAGAGGGTGGCTTTGTAATTATAGCCGGACGACCGCGGAACTCGGTAGGGATGCGGAAAAGTGTCGGCATTTTAGAGGCATGTAGGTCAGGCACTGACCCACCTTATTGCTGCTGATTCGAAGGTTCGACCTCGTCCTAACCTCGCGACTACGACGAACTTCGCGAGGAAAGACGCTGACGAACAGGACACAGCGGAGAGTAAAAAATAGAGAGTAGAATGCATGTACGAGCAGTGCTGTGCCTTGTTGCCGATCTTCGGTCGTTTCGAACTTGTAATATTACGCGTAACATGAGATGGGTTTTGTCGCTCCTTTCAGATCGATGAATGAACATTTTTGGGGGGCTTTTTGGTTGTGATATTCGTTGACGATTAATTTTTGTGTCGACACGTTTGAGAATAATTATTTATTCATTCTGTTTCTTCGAGGGATAAATAATTAACTACAATTTATATTGTATGTTATACATGTTATGGATACTATTTTAAGTGGAAGAAAAAATATATAGAGAGTATATTCTGAATGTATATAATTCCATATATAGAATCGGACATGTAGGTTGTATGCAGACTATATACAATCTATAGGCAATTCGTATATTATTATTATTATTAATAATAATAATAATAATAATGAATTAATTATTATTATGTAATAATATAATTATCATATAATAATAATAATAATTATTATTATTATTATTATATCATTAATAATAATAATAATTATTATTATTATTATTATTATTATATCATTAATAATAATAATAATAATATTTTATTATTGATTCATATAGAAATAACCTGAATTGTACGTAGACAGCATAAAACACATATATGTATTCAATACTATTCGATTTATTACATATAAATAGTATATAAATAGCATACAGTCTCCATACTAAATAAATACATCCAATTTCATATATAAAACTATGGATATATTCTTCACATACCCAATTCACACTATTATATTAGACAGTAAATGATAAATTATACAAAATAAGTAAATTGTTCAAAGAATATCAATGCTCAGATAATTTGTTTGAAGAATTGACCGATCATGTTGCGGTTGTTGTTTGTCCCTTCAATGTGATTAATGAGGAATCGTTGGATTTGTTTTGCAGGAGGCGTATAGAAAATGGGTGTGCAGCTCCCTGGTGCCTTACTTTGCTCATGGGGGACCGTCGGCCTCGGAAACCTCGGCGAACACCTGGTCCGGCACGAGGTTACGGCCCTGTCGGTCCTTCTGCCAATCCGTGGAACAACGTTGCCCTTATCTACTTCCGGGTGACCGTGCACCTGCTTATCCCACGCAGTACGCCGGCGAACCCACATTTCTTTGCAGAGGTAAGTGGCTTCCAAACTTTCGCTCCAACTCCGAGTTTCCATCGGAATTTTCGAAAGCTCTGAAAATAATTTTGGCATCCGAGGAATTTTCGTTATTCGTCTGAGTGTATTCTTAGTTAATATTTCTTGATAATATATATATATCTGTTTACTGACAGTCGTGTGAGTATGTGTTATATATAAAAGAGTGATTTCTCTCTCAGAGAAATAATGTTGTACTCTACGAATCTACGATTCAGCCAACATCATTACTATTAATATTATTTACAAATAAATACATTGATTCTTCGGACCATGAATCGATCGGAAAAGATGACAGAAAATATGGTTGTTCGATTGAATCGAATATTTAATTTGAAAAGCTGAGTATGATTAATATTTATTTACCATGAGTGCCATGGTTTCTGTTTGATGTGCGTTGCGTGCATTGCGTGTGTTCGTCAGAATTGAAAAAATTGTTAAACCGATGAAAAATTGAGAGGGTTGTATGCAGGAAAGGGTAGATCATTGCTGGCACCCTCCCTCACCCTCATGCTCTATTCACCAATTCCAATCGAACTCGTATCGTTGCCAATTTCGCAAAAATGTATACGCCGATTTTCATTCGCAATTGTTGGATCAACAACGTTCCAATTATCGAAGATTTTTGTTTATCTATTTATTTATTTATCTATTTATTTATTTATTTATTTATCTATTCATTTATTTATTTATTTATTTATTTATGTATTCATTTATTTATTTATTTATCTTTTCATCAAACTATTTATTTATTTATTTATCCATTCATTTATTTATTTATTTATTAATCTATTTATTTATTTATTTACTTATTGAGGTTATTCATTACATCTAAGCCATCATTGGTGATAATGTCGCGGCGAAAAAAATAAGAAAATGGCTGCTGTATTGACGATCGAGACAAAGCCTGATAACATGATTTCCATGGCAATTGTTGGATCAACAACGATCCAATCATCGGAGGATTTAATTAATTC
Source organism: Sussaba pulchella (assembly GCA_963971145.1). Lineage (NCBI taxonomy): Eukaryota > Metazoa > Arthropoda > Insecta > Hymenoptera > Ichneumonidae > Sussaba > Sussaba pulchella. The sequence continues at coordinate 9,660,359 of OZ020176.1, forward strand.
ACCTATTTATATATCATTTCATTTATTTATTTACTCATTAAGGCTATTTATTACATCCAAGCCATCATTGTCGATAACGCTGCGGCAAAAAAAAAGAAAAAAATGGCTGTCGTATTGACTATCGAGACAAAGCCTGATAACATGGGAGTTTTCACGTTGATTTCAGACCCGAACATCCCGGAAACGGGTGAGCAGGCGATGAGAGCTTTGCACGGTAACGAGGAAGAGGAGTGCTGCTTCCACGTTTGTTCCGAGGTGGAGCCAGGATCGGGTGTCTGCGCAAATTGTACAGATCGGAGACCCCGCGGTCATCGTGCAGGCCATGATGCCCCGACTGCACCCCAATGCGAGATTACGCCTACGAGCTCCGTTCAGTCCGGTTCCACAGGTATTGCAACGTAAAATCACGATTATTTACAAATGTAACGACTCAATGATTATTCGCGTCTTTCGTTGACATCTTCGGAACTTCGAATTTTCGGTGAATTGTTTTTGATTTTTGCTCGAGAGTTGAATCGACACGGCTAAATTCTGCGTAACCGAAATGTCATGTCGTGGGATGTCAATTTTTTATCACTTCCCAATCAATTTTAAAATCTATATAATTACCGCGAGATCTCTCAAGTCCGATTGGGTTCGAATTAAGCCACGAAATTTCCGACATCAGATACTTCAAATCTAAAAGCTGCCGATTTTTTTTTCCCACGAGACACCCTAATAATACACATACCCATATATTTTTCCTGTTTCGTCCATTCCGCTACCTCAAAGGTTCATCAAAAATCACCCCAAAAAAAAGCAGCCAAACGTCAAAATTCAGCAAAAGCAACAAAAAAAACGAACAAAATAAGGTTTTAAAAAATTTAAAGGGCCGTTAAAGTAATTTGATGCGAGTCGCTAACGAGCCCGATCGATTCTCGAAGCCGTGGCAAGAAGGATCAGACCATACCGGTTGTTCGAGTGCCAGAACTGGGAAGTGCAAAGGACGAGAAAAGGGTTGATTCGTTCCGACAGTCTTGCGGGTTCCAAAAGCTCGTGGCTTTCCGAATTTATCTCGAAGCCGAGAATCCAACCGAGTTTTCTCTCCCCCAATTCGCCTAACTTCTTTGTAGTTCGTAACTTCGTTACAACGCGTTACTGATTGAAGCCTCGACGAGGGAAGAAAGTGGGCCGAAGGGTTAGCGCTGCGTACTCGGGAGAAAACGCGAACAAAAAGAGAAAGAAAAAAAAAGATAAGGGTGCGGAGTAAAAGGCTTGGGTTGGTACTAACGCAGATGTGGAAATAAAAAAGAAAAAAATTATAGATACATATATATGTATATATCGTGAAGCTCTTCAGGTTCTTTGTTTCAATGACGATCGATCGTAATTTGCATTCACGCAAATTTTTTATTCTCACAAAGCCGCACTGTGTAATCAAGAAACGTGGGGTAAAACGGATTTTTCTCTTTTTTCTTCTTTTTTCACCCCCCCCCCCTTTTTTTCTTTTCTTTTTTCCGCGTTTTCTCATGGAAATTAATTCGAATGAAAATTCTTCAACCGATTGGGTGTTGATTGCAATTTATTCGTTATTCCACAATCGACGCGGTTTGAACTTTGAGAGTGTGCGTTTGGGAGAACAAATGCGATGTGAATGGATGAATAATCGGCTGCGTCGATTATTCTTTGCTCGGTAGTACGATTGTTTACTTCGAAGTCACGAGTTTTGTTGGGTAACTTTTGAACGTTGTTGAGAAGCCGGATTTAGTATCAATTTGGAGGGAACGGAGAAATTTTGGTATTTACGGTGTCGGTAGTTCGAACAGGTTGAATAGCGATACTCGAGATAGACTGTGACCCGCGGAGAACGGACGTTTTTGGAAGGGGTGGTTCTCGGCTTGTAAGGGTAGTGGAGACCACTGGCTAGGGTCTATCGATGCTCCATAAAATGCTATTATAGGTGCTCACTACCCCTACAAGGCAAATAACACCCCTTGAACAATCTCCCGTTTTCTATGGATCGCCTGGGATTACGTAGTCGAGAAAGAGTCGAAGTAATAAGGCGGTTCTGTTTCTTGTATTTTGCCATATCCGAAGTTGTTATCAACGTAGCTCGGTCGAGGCCAAGAAGATCACAAAACTTACGCCCCCTCCAACTGCATAATACGTCTGACAGTTTCGGTCACTCGCATACTCACTGCCACTGAGCTTACATTAATTCCAGCCTTAATATCTCCCGGAAAGTTTCGTCCCGAGGATTGCGGAAACCCAAAAGTTCTTCGACGTTTTGTCATAAAATTTCGAGGTCTCGATGTCATCATGCGGCAGGAAAATTAAACGCGTTTTTTCCACTCGTGAATACGACTATTGACATTTTTTGTTGTTGTTTCGACTTGTCGTAGAATTGCTCGGTCATTACTCGAAAGCAAAATTCCTCGCGACGTCGTAAGTCGACGACGAGGACGTTCTAAAAATATTTACAAAGATAATTCGGAAAGAAATCGTGAATCTTATAATTTTGTTGGGAAACAAATTGATTGTGAAACATCGTTGTACGGATCACGAAATGTTAGAAAAAAAATTGCTATTGCAGGCATTATTATCAATCCAGAATTTTAATTATTCTAACGTTTATTTATTTATCATTATTATTAGCATTATTTAATTATTATCCATTTATCGATCCAGAATTTTGATCGTCCTAGCGTTCATTTATTTATCTACTCATTATTATTATTATTATTATTTTTATTAATATTAATATCATATAATTCTTATTCAATCATTAATCCAGATTTTTTATTATCATAGTGTTTATTTATTTATCTACTCATTATTTTCATTATTAATATTAATATCATCATCATACAATCATTATAATATTATCAATCCAGAGTTTTGATTATTTTAGCGTTTACTTATTTATCTACTAATTATTATTATTATTATTATTATTATTATTATTTTTAATTATTATTATTATTATTATCATATAATCGTTATTCAATCATCAATCCACATTTTTCATTATCATAGCGTTCATTTATTTATCCACTCATCATTATCATTATTAACATCAATATCATCATCATACAATCATCAGAAAATGATCAATCCAGAGTTTTGATCATTCTAGCGTTCATTCATTCATCCATCCATCTTTATTTCTTATCACAATCGTTATTCCGGAGATCCATACGACGAACATACGAATTCCCGAGGCTCGTAACGTTGACGCGAATCACCGTCATCGTTCGGCATGCCGATGATGTTTAAATGATTGCAGGTAATCAAAACAATGCGGATGCAATCGGAAGTGCGAGTTCTAACGTCGACGTTAATACGGATCCGGCATCGGCGAACCCGTCTCCGTCGACCACCACGAGTGCCTCTTTCTGTGGGGGCGGTGGAGTCGGTTCGATGTCATCGTCGTCCGGACAATCGACGACGCAAACGACCCCGCCCTCGTCGATATCACTGATCTGTCTGTTCTGGATATGGGCCGCCCTTATCTCGCTGTGCACCGGTCAAACGATATTTCCATGGGCTCCACCGTCGTCGATGTTGACGCTCGAACATTCGTCAACAACAACGTCAATGTCGTCGCGAACGACTTCCGTTTGCTCCAGAACCAAGAAGAACATCGTCAACGTTTCAACGACGGTTCGAAACATCGTCGAATCGTCGGTTTCGCGATGGTCGTGCGCTTCGTCAACGTCCTCGACGTCATCGTCTCGGTCATCTTCGTCAATCTCATCGTCATCGTCGACGTCGCGTTTCCACAAATTCGTTTATCGTCACGCCCGCGTGTTCATCGTCAACTCGGCCAAAAATTTCGTTCGTAATTTCCAAAGATTCGTCAATTTTTTCACCATTTTTTTGAACTCGTCGTTCCGTCGTTGTCACTTGTCACGCGTTTCGCGTCACTTGCGTCGCGTTTTCAAACGTTTCGGTCGGGGTTTCGACGACGTCGTTGGTTGGAAACCGAGCGAGAACGACGATGATGACGAACGGATCGAGAGCTCGGATGGTTTAGTCGGTGGGAAATTTTGTGACGCGAGCGGGAACGAGCCTAGACCGCCTCGTGGAAGACGGAGAAGACGACGACGACGACGACGACGACGACGACGACGACGACGACGGCGGCGACGAAGACGACGAAGACGAATTATTTCGCATATTGTTCACAAACTTCTTCGTTTCCCGAGTAATGGAGTCATTGTTAACGGTCACGCGGGTATTCCGGGCCAGCCGCTGCTGGTCATAAACCGCCGTTATTATTATCATTATTATTTTTATTATTACAATTATCAATATTATTATTATTATTATTATTATCGTGGGGCGAGCACGTGGCTGTGGCGATGGTATTATTGTTTATACCCCTCGTTGCGCCACTCTTATTCCTATCGCAAGTGGAAAGGTCCGTCTTAATGTTGAACAATTGTGAGCAGCGCTGAACGATCAACGTGTTTGCGCGGTTGTCGAAAATTTGTTCCATTTGAAAAATAAAAATTAAAAAAAAAAAAAAAGAAGAAGAAGAAAACAACAGCGACAACAACAACAACAACAACAACAACGAGACCCGAAGTCCGGGGACGAAGAGGGTTGATTTAAAAAAAATGAAAAAAAAAAAAAAGGATTTTGCATCTTACACGTGCGCGTCCACGTATCCGCGTCGGGCGGATTGATTGCTCGTTTTGATTGGGTCAGGGCACTTCGATCGCTCGTGCGATCGCGTAATGAGCATTGGGCAAAGACACGAGTCAACGGGAACGTAAGTGGATGTGCGAGTGAACGATGGCAACTCTCTGTAACGTCCTCGGCTTCCGGCACACACGCACACACACGCACGCACACACGTACACGCACACACACACTCACCGATGACAGGGTCAGGCCACAAGTCACGTGATTAAAGCGTCGACGACGATGAACGTCGGCCAAAGTCGTCGGGGGACATCGTAACGATCCCTCGACTTCGAATACCAACCCCTTTCCCCTCTCAACCCACCGCCAACCCCCTTGAAACACCACCGTAACGCGAACCCCGCCCGTTCCCTCCGCCCCCCCCCCCCCCCCCACCCCACCCCACCCCCTCGCACCGCCCCGCCGCGTTTCCAACCGCGTCTGACCGGAAGTTCGCGAGCCGAACGTTGGACCATGATCGATATAGGCAACGCTCCGTCGTCGCGACGATTCGACGAAGAACATTTTTTTTTTTCGAAATCTCGCGAGAGGGTTGATTGCGAAAGAGGGTTGAAAAGAAGAAAAAAAAAATTTTTTGGAAGATGCCGCGCGAATTTTAATCGGCCGGTGGACGGATGTTGAAATAATTGACGAAGAAATTTCGGAATAGCGCGGTAACGAAGATAAGACGGAACTTTAGAGCGAGAATTGTTTGTACGTGTTTGTAATAATAATTGCGAAGTTGACGATGCGCGTGTGAGTTTTGGTGGGGGGGGGGGAATTTAGAAATAATTTTGTGAGAAATTGGACGCGTCAGTTCGGCGGAACGCAGCGACGGCGGTCGGTGGGTGGGGATGGGGGGGGGGGGGGGGGGCGGTTGGGGGGCGGACGGGCGAATACGTGCGGAAGACGTAATCGCTAATCGCTAAATGAATAATGAAGGAATAATAATAACAATAATAATTTCGAAATACAATAATAATAATAGTGAGGAATGATGAATTAATTGAATTATTAAAAAAAAAAAAAAAAATAAACGGGGAATTAACGGATTGATACGATGGGCGATTCGATGAAGAAAAAAAACGACCCATCGCCGAAAAAAAAAAAATAACGAAGAAAAAAAAACAACAACAACAAACTGAAAAAATTCCAAAAAAATGAAAAAAAAAAAAAAAAATTTAAAAAGAAAATGAAGCGTAATGGTAAAAAGTACGAACGATATAATAATGCAATTATTATATACCAAACTACTTACGTAAACATACGAAGATAAGGCATTAACTATAACGATGAATAATAATTATTGATGAAATACGTGAAGCGCGCGGGTGTTCGATCCGCGTGCTTGGAAAATAAAAAAAGTTCGGAGAAAAAAGAGAGCGAGAGAGAGAGAGAGAGAGATAGCGATAGATAAACGTGGGAAGACGCGACTAAATAGAGGAGTGAAATAAACGAGCGAGGTCGGCAAGCAGCAGCGGTTATTGTTATCGAGGTATAATATGTGTTCGTTTAGACATGATATACATAATAGCTATTGCATTAAATAGATGTAAAACGTGGATGAATGTTCGGAGTACGCGTGTGTTACGTGAGCGAGCGCGTGATTGTGTATTAGCGTGTGCGAGTGAATGTGCGCGTGTTGCCCGGCAATGAGCTCATACGTACGTCGCCATACAATGGGGGATGAAAAGACGCAAACCCCGTGGAAACGAGATTATAACCGTGGCGATGATATTCGGGGTCATGAATTATCCTAATGACGGAGGCTTAAGTTTCGCGCTAATTCAGTCGCGTGGTCTTTCAATATCTCGGACGATGAAACGCCGAATTGATTGACGTTCATTCGATGATATTAAAAAATTTTATTTCCAACATATTTGTCACATATTTATATTTGTAACGGGAATATTTTTTATTCGTTGACACAAACGGATTTATTTTTTTTTTTTTCCCCAATTGGCTGCGTATCGAATGAAATAAATATTTGTCGTATCGAATTACATTCAGAATCGTTGGCGAACGTCACGCGGATAATTCGTGTTCCGAATGAAGTGGCGCTGGCGTCGGACTGTTGAATAATTAAGCACGAAAGAACGAAGTTGCAACGGCGCGAAGAAAAAAATTAAACGAAACGAAGAAACAAGAAAAAAAAAATAAAAAACGTCGATTATAGGATCGGAGCGCACGCGAAATGTCGCGTGAGATGAGAAGAAGAAGAAAAATATATATATACGAGAAACGAACGTGTGAATGAAAAGAACAAAGAAAAATGAATAAATACATAAATAAATGAAAGAAAAAAAAAATCCAGTTTAGGGGCGAACTCACAATTGCGATAAAACACGATTTTTTGTAGCGAAATATTCTAGTTAAACGTGATACGGTGGTTTGTAGCGGTGACACATGTGATTCAATGAAAGAAGGAGGAAGGAAAGAAAGAAAGATAAACAACATTGATTGTTTTACCGAAATTGTTTTTTGGATGTACAAGATTACGAGGAAACAACAATAGAAAATTATAGCCGGTAATAGATAAAAAAAACTTGAAGAAAAAATAACAACAACAACAAAAATGTCAACTGCATTGATGATTAATCATTGGCCGCTGCACTTTTGACGCGCGATTGTCCGCGTCCGAAACGAGTTTTCTTTCTTGTTGTTTATACGGATATTTATTATACGTAATTTTTTTTGTGCAATTTATTCGCGGTTTTATTTGATTTTCATTCGTCCTGAAACGAAGCTTGGATTACGGGACGACCTACGAGCCGTGATATGATTTTTCAGACGTTTTCGAGGACGTGTACGAAGCGACAAACGAAAATGGGGGATTACGAGAAAACAAAATCCTACGTACAAAAATTGACGAATTTATTATTATTTATTTTTTTAAATTGGATATTAAAGAAGTCGAGACAAAACGTAGGGAAAAAACACACACTGGCGAGCACACAAGACAGCACAGTAACCCCATCGTGTCGACGGGAATGACGAAATAATAACAATTACGTGTAATATCACGAGAAAAAGAAACAAAAAAAAAATTGGTTAATTTTTTATCATCGTTCGCCCGGTTGACACGAAGACGCGCGAGAAGGTACGAAAGGGCCGAAACTCACGACTGACCGATTAATAATTAACGATACATATATATATGTTTATAATTAACGATACAAATATATCTACATATATATATGTAGAGTCTACATCACCAAGGCCGAAAAAAATTGCTAAAAACAGATTGCTAAAAGAAGGAAGAAAAAAATCGGTCGGGTCAATGGCGAAGACGAGGAAGAAGAAGAACGAAAAAAAATTGTATTTCTATTCGAAGGGCTGAGTAGAAGCAACGACGTTGCGGGGGGAAAAAAAAGAAGAAAATTATGGATCCGTTTTATTTTTTCCTCGACGTCTTCGACTTTTCCTGGGATTCTTACTATTTCCTCGGTCCTTCCTGTCGACCCATTTTCGTGTGATCCCCCTCGCCGTTGACCCATTCCGACCGGAATCAAGATACGCACAAATTTTTCCGCCCGCACGAATCATTCCCGCCCGTCGAGGTAATTTGCAATTTTCCCATCGTCGTTGCAATAATTTTTCCGCGCTCTTTTCTTCAGCTTCTTTCTCTTTTCTTTCGATTATTTTCGTTCTTTCATTTTTCTTTCTCGATTCCAAACCGAACTCTCGAGATTCCGAACGAAAATTGGAAAACACGAAACGCACAACAGGCTCGAAAATTCGTCGTCGAATCTACGCCGTTAATTAAGTAATCCAACAACGATGACGTAATAAAAATAAATAAATGAATTTAAAAAAAATGAAAAAAAAAAACGAAGACAAAATAAAAACGAAAATGAGAATTGCCGACTGCGTAAAGTGCTGCGGAGTATCGTATAATTGACGTAGATAGTCTGTTACCGAGTGTATATATCGTCGTTAAGTAAAAAAAAAAAAAAATGAAAAAATTGGATCTGTTGATAAAATACGTTGATCAGTCAAAAATTCTATCACAAGAGCCAATCCGATGTATCGAATTATTAATGCGTTATAAAAAAAAAAAAATAATTCATTCCTCATTGTAATTTACAAATATTTATTTTTCAATCCCTCGATGCATGGTAATTTTTTTTTTTTTACGACGATTCAGAACGAACGAAAAATTGTTTCGTCGAGAGTATTTTTTTTTTTTTAATTTTGGTCAACCGAAAGTTGGTGATTCGTGGGGTTGATATTATTTTTAAACCGATAGACGCGAGGGGATGACGAGGGTGGATGGAGAGAAGACGTTTAGGGGGTGGAAGTTGGATGCAGCCGGTGTAACGAGGGTTGGTATATCGGGATGGAGAAGAGAAAGAGAGAGAGAGAGAGAGGGATGGAGAAGAGAGAGAGAGAAAGAGAGAGAGGGTGGGATTTGAGAGGGTGCGTAGAGAGGTTACTCGAGGGCGGCGTTTATCCAGCCCGGTTCCATCGTCGTCATCACCGTCATCATCCCCGAACGTCGTTGTCGTCGCAGTCTCGCGTAGCGTCGTAACCGTACGACTAATTAACGTCGACTCCACTTCAACACACGTTTACATCCACTTCAGACACATGCCAAAACTCACACGCGTATCGCGCATACCTCGACGACCACGGCGTCGTCTCGTTAACGATGAATCTTACCCCTTCCCGACTCATCCGCGATTAATACGGTCTCGCGTTCGCGCGCGCGCGCGCGCGCGTAATTTTCCAGCTTGCCGAATTTTCGTGCATCAAGGGTGCAACGAGATTGCACTCGACGATTGACGATTATCCGGATGGCGAATTTTTCTTCTTCGCGTTTGTGCAATCCGAGGAGTTATTTGGGATGCTGGATGACTGATCTGTTTTTTTGGGGATGAGAGAATAATTGAAATTGGGGAAAATCGGCGATGGGGATTTATTTGATGGAAATGTGATGTAAATTCTTTTTCGAATGATTAATTATGATAATGAACAGGTTTAGGGAATTACTTTTTTACAATTGTTTTTAGTATTTGATGGCAATTATCGTGCATGATAATTTAATAATTAAAGTTTTTTCAATGCATTTTTATTGAACGAAAACGCGTTTCTGGATGCGATATAAAATTATTTGAAACTACTTAAATAATTTTGAAAAATATTCAAATCATACGTTATTGATGTATCCTGAGAATTTCTTTCTCTCTTTCTCTCTTTTCCTTCTTCTCCCCCGCTTTTTCTTTCGCGCATGATTTTCGTCTTTCTTTCCATCCTCTTCAATTCTTTTTATTCCCCATTCGTAATCGAAATCACGAAAGATCCCATGAAATCGTGGATGGTCGTCACATTCAATAAAAATATATTTCAAATACTTTTACAAACAAATAACTCTAACTGATTATCAAGCGTCAATTAAAATCTTCACATTTCTCCGACGATAATAAATAATTTTTATGAATTATTGTTCAACCAATGATTCTAATATTTAACAGCAATTATAATCCGCGATAATTCAGTAAAATTAAACTTTTTCAAAACATTTTCATCCAATAAATGATTCAATACATTTCCATCCCTGCGTCAAATATAAAATCATAAAAAATTGCTTCAATAATAAAAAAAAATCAAATCAAATGTCATCAATTTACTCCAAAGATTTCATTTCATTTTTCTCTCTCCCCCCCCCCCCCCCCCTCTCCCTACCCGTCTGTCTTTCACTCACGATTTCCGTCTTTCTTTCAATCCTTTTCCATTATTTTTATTCCCCATTTGTCCGCGACTCCTCGCATTCCCATTTCCCAATCGGTCGAAACGTTTTTCTTTATTTTTTTCCCCCGCTTCTCCCGTCGTTTTTCCCGTGCCATCTTCTCGAACGACGGTCGCTTATCCGCCGGGTTCGAATTAGATTTCGCAATGTCTTTCGGTTCTGCAGTGTCGGCAAGCGTCGGGAGGGCCATCGTTCGAGCGATTTAATCTTTTGACATAGCGATGACGACGAAGACACCCGTGGGCGAGACGAATCTCGAGTTTCCACGAACGCGAAAACCAGGACCGAAGCGATTAACGCGCGTGTGTCGGCAAAATTTTATCCCGACACCCGCGCGAACGAACTTTATAAAGGAACCAACATTAACAACCCCATCCACCGTTGTTTCCACTCGAATACGCCATTGCCGTCGTCGTGGCCTCGCGACTCGATTTAAATACACGCGAGCTTGTCAATTTTCACGACCTAACGAACGATTTCGTTTCCCAGATTCAACATTCGTCGTCTCGACGAAAGAATTTCAAATACAATTCTTCCGTCACGATGAAATAATTTTGTTCTCCCGTGAAGATGATTTACCGATTAAGGGATTTTCTTTTGTACGAAGAACAGATGTATTTTTTTGTTATCATTATTGTTCGGTTGGAAAGGGAAGATGTTGATATCAAATTTGTTGGGAAGCTGCAAGTAGATACGTCCTCGGTGGTCAGAAACGAGTGAGCGGCTTCCGTCGGTTGCGGATCGAAGTTTCAAATGTTCAAAGTCCGATTCGCGTCTGTGGAAGTTTTGAAAGTTTGGAAATACAAACGGGGAAGTTGTTGAAATGAAAGTTCCAGGAGGCAAGAAAAATTCATCTTCGACAACGTTCTTTCGTCGTGGTCCAAAAGCTGAGGAAGCTGCACGTGATTGCTGTAACGTGTATGGAGCAAATGCCATAGCTTTGAGAAGCGCTCGAGATTTGTTTGACAATTTCGTATTTAAAATGAATTATTTTGCCTCTCAGAACTTCAATTTCAAAGACCGAAAAATTGATTAAAATTAATTAATTAAAAAAATTAAAGCCAATAGGTTTGTAGAGCAAGATAAGGACTTGCGAATGCATCTCTCACTCTGAGAATAAGACTTGTGATCTCTGAAATAAATAACAATAATTTTACCCAACAAATCGCAAAATGGCGGGAAAGAAATTTAATACAAAAATGGCGGGAATTTATTGCACAAACTAAATACGTACGTCAGAAACAAAATTGAACGACGAATGGTCTCACAATGGAACGAACAAATTCGCGAGCAGACCGTGAATAGTTTTAAGGGCGATATTCGCAACGACAGCTTAAGGCGATATCTCCGGGAGCACGCCTTCTACCTCGATTAATCGACGTCTAGCCGGTATAGGCTCGAAGACTCCGCTCGCGCGATAAGGAAACGCGCGTCGTCATCAAAAACAGACTGCAATCCCACTGGATGAAGTTCTCTCTCTCTCTCTCTTTCTCTCCCTCTTTCGTGTCGTTTCCTTCGTCGTCGCGAGCGATCGATCTATAGACGTGCCACGGCATTCAATCTTGTCGACCGGTAAAGCAAAATCGTCCTCTTCGGCCTCCACTCACCCTTTATCGTCGTTTCCTTTGACCTCCTTCGCTCGCCGAGGCTCCGTTTGACCCTCGCGAATACACGATCGCGCGACAGATATGCGTTCAACGTCTAACGCTGATTCGAACGAGCCCGCACAGTCGTTGGCCATCCATCGCTGGTTCGTCACGCGCCTATAGCAAACGGCCTATGTATAGCTTACGATAAAAATGTTCATAATTTGTTTTACCCCTTAAAGGGAGGGGTAAGGTTATTTCGGTATTGAAAAAAGGCTATCTTCGATAATTTTTTTTTACGACACAGTTGATACACATTTGTTTCCATAATAACTACTCGATAAAGTAACATTCGAAGAATATTTTATGAAATGTTTCTGCAGGTATTACGTCGAGTATTTAAAAAAAAAATGATTTTTCAATTTTTTACAGCACTTAGAAGTCAAAATACTGATTTTTTAATAGAAAAATTGAAAATGTTGCCATTTTGAAATACGATAAAATAAAAACAAAATAAAAATCGACGTCATTACCTGCGGAAAATTTTATAGAACGTTCTTCAAATGTTACGTTATTAAACAGTTATTATAAAAATAAATGTATATCAACTGTGTCGTCAAAAAAAAATAATCAAAAATATGCTTTTTCAAATATCGAATTAACCTCCTCCCCTCGCCCCTTCAATCATCAAAAGATTCAAACTCGTGATTTTATTTCTGAATATTCGTAGAAAATGATTTTATTTATTTACGTATTCATTCGTTCATTTATTTGTTGAGAAATTTGTTAGTGCTTAACCGATGATGGTGGTTGAGTGGCCAAGGACTGTGACGATTTGACGGTTTTTAGCGGCAACGGTGACAGGAGGTTTCGCAGCATCACGATTCCGATGAAACGAGGTCAATACGGAGCCCCAGGGAGAACTACCCCTGTACTCGCATCCCACTCGGCACGGCCCCAGCCTCGAGCCGCAACATTGGAGAACAATTATCGTTATCGAGTCTCGCTTCCTCCCGTAAGCGCGGATACACTGGAAACAGCGGCAACAGCAGCAGCAGCAGCAGCAGCAGCTTCTCATCCTCAGCATCATCAACGGCCAACCAGTGCCAACCGATTCGCACGGCCCGGACGCAACGGCGGTTCCGCAATTTCACGGAAATTTCTCGATCGCGTACACAACGCGACGTTATCGATGTTGAAACGTACCGCGTCTTACGACGGGGCTAACAATTCGACGAAAGCGGCTTTGTTCGACGTTGAGATACCGACGAGTATCGTCTTAACGTACAGATTACGTCGTTCGATAAGCAAACGTTTTCCATTGATTTCATTTCGTTTTTTTTATTTGTGGTTTTATTCGTATTTGTTTTTTTTTTATTTTATTCGTAATGTTTCCGCGTATTTTTTTATGTTGTTGTGGAATATACGTGGAGAAATAAATTATGGGAATGAGTGGGAATGAATTGGGGGGTTGGTCGATTTAACACGATTTTGAGTGATTTGGGGATTTTTGGGACGGCGATTTTGATGAATTTTGGAGATTTGAGGCAATTTTTATTGTGATTTTTATTCGGATTTTGATTCGAGGTGGTGCAACGATTGAGTGGAGCCGATTGAATATGATGGGGAAAATTTAAGCTGATATCTACTCACTAATCATTTGATTCGATCGAATTTACACGATTTTTTTTTAAGTACATATTTTTTTCATTTTCTTCAAGATTAATTCATTCAAGCACATATCCGAAGAAAAATCAGTTTTCTTCCGTCGCTATTTCTGTATTGTTTGATAAAATCACACTTTCTTTACCGCAAAACTTTAGCAACAACGTGTAGACACAATTTTCCTATACAATCAGGTTTTTTGTGGATCAATGATTCGATAATTATGTTTTTGACTCAACCTCGGTAACTGACTATTTACTCATTCGTTCCGTCAATTATAAAGTGTTGACACGAGCGACTCGTTTTTTTTCTCTCCTCTTCGTCGGGTTAAAACTGATTCGATAATATTCCACGAAATTCCAATTGCATCCGCGCAGCTAAAACAACGTCGAAAAAGACTCAGAAACGCAAAGTTTCGTAATCTTTACGACCAACGACATCAACGATTTTCCCAGAGCCGGCGTTCGAGAGTTCATCCGTTTATTCCAAGATTTTCCGCTCTGCTTTTGATTATCTCCGTAGAAACCTCAAATTATTTTTCACTTGTTTACGGACAGACTCGCCGGAAATCCGCTCACGCAGCAGACACGAAAGATTAAAAAAAAAATAAAAAGAAGAAAAAAAATATTTAAAAAACGAATAAAAAATCCTCGTAAATCATTGAAATGCAATCACACGAGGGCGCTCCTTCGACGCGCACACAAATTTTTTCCAAGCGTCAAACGTACCGCATAATTTCACACTCACCTACTCTTTGTACATAGAAAGAAAGAAAAACACGGAGTACACGAAAAAAAAAAAAAAAAACCTCGCGATTATGAAAAGTGACGAAGCAGCGAGAGCAGGAGGGTGGGAGGGGGTGGGGTGTGAAACGTAGACGAGAGAATGGGGGAAAGGGGCTGAGTAATCCCTCGAACAAACCGACGGAATTGCAATCCAAGGGGTTGACGAATTACACGGAGGGCGAAACGGAATAATAAAATTTAAAAAAAAAATAAAATAAAAATATTATAATGCAACCAAAAAAAAAATAAAGAAAAAAGATATATAAACATTTGTACGAGTACGGCATGTGAAAGGTGTTGATGTGTTGTTAAACATTGTCCATACATAATTGTTACCAAATATATTTGTAAGTAATATTATTGCGAGTATGCGAGGATATAAAAAAAGAAGAAGAAGAAGAAGAAGAAGAAGAAAACAAAGAAAAAAATTATTGTCAGGTCGAGGCGATGGCCGAAACGATAGCATTTACGGCTCCGGGGGGGTTGTGTTAACGAGTATTATGTGAATATATGTATTTATATATATATATGTATACGTAGATGACGTATATATATATATATATTATAAATAAACATATATGTATACGCGCGGTTATGTATAAGTCGTACACGAAAAAGGGTACGTATGTATATTGTGCGATATAGCGAAGAGAGCGAAGCGAAAGAGAGAGATAGAACGATTAAGGAAGAAGGTAGAATGAAGTGAGCGAAAAAAAAATACGTTAAAAAACATTGTATTAACGTGGTAGAGGCGTGGCCGCCGTAAACTCCACAGCACGTAGTACTAATATTCGTAAGAGACGAAGAGAAAAAAAAAAACAAATGTGAACGAACGAGAAAAATAGAGAAATTTGATGAAAATAAATATCTAGAAGAGTTCAACGATTCGAACCGACAAACACATAGCGTATAAAAACTGTTCGAAATAGTGTAGAAAAAAGAACGAAAAAAAAAAAAAAAGAATAACCATTTTCAATGATTGGCTATTTTCATACCTTTTATCATTCATTTGTTTTTAATTTGATTTATTAATTTATTTTTTTAAACCATGCAATGAAAAATTATTTCAAACATTTTTGTTATATTCGTCGTTTTTTTTTTTTCGCATCTATACGACACTAGAATTATCCGTAGAAGTGCAAAAATATACTTTCGTATGTTTTGCTCTGATATTTTTGCTACGTCTTCAACGTTTATGTTTTTTCTATCGCTGAAATAAACCGAAAAGGGGGGGGGGGAAGGAGGAAAGACGGTCGATGAAACAAGTGCCGAGTATGCGAAGTGATGACAGTATTTTTTTTTTCGTTTTCAACGATCTATCGGTCAATTTGTGATTGCGATTGTCAATAAGGGTGCGCGATAAAGTTAATTTTCATTGGCTCGGCGAGAGGGAAAACGGGATGAGGAGGCATCGATCCGTTTTGGGTGAGAAAACGTGGAACGATAAAGACGTCGGAACGTGACGGTAAGCAGGTCGAGGGGTAGAAGTAGGCTGGCAAGTAGGATTTGCCGTTGCTGGCTGTCATTCGCCATCCCTTGCGCGAATCTCGTCCCGTTCGGCCGTGCAAACCCGACAATGGAATCCCGCTACTGTGCGTCTTCGCGTGCGAAATTGCGACGGAAAATTTGTTCCCTCGTGTCCCGAGATTCAACGTCATCGTCATTCGCATGAAAATAATAAGCAATTTTTATGGACCATTACGTCGTAAGAGTCGCGAATAAACGTTGTCGAATGAGTTTTAAACTAATCGACGAATTGATAATAATTTTTGAAATAATAAAAATTAGAAAAGAAAACAAATAAACAAAAATACATACACGAACATGCGTAAGAAGGAAAATGAAATAAGAAATGTTTAGGTGCATTGTTTTATTTCTTTTTACGAATTTTGATGCAACTGCGGGAGAAAAGATATCGGGAATCTGATTGTCTTTATCGATTTCTTTTATCGTCGGTTAAATTTTCGGAATGATTTTTTTTTTTTTTTTGACGTGTTAACATTATTTTATTAGAATACAGTATACAGCATCGATTACAACATTTATTGAGGTAGTTGTATGATTTTTTTTTATGGAAAACTTTTCCATTTTGCGGGAACTATGGCCGTCGTCCCGAAACACCTTTTTTTTTCAAGATCAGTTAAGGTGAGGATAATATCTCTGGAACGGCTTATCTGAAATCAAAAAACCAAAAAGATTTGGTTAGTATAATATTGAACGCAGTTCGTGAACAAACGGTATCGCGGAATTTCAATTTTTCAAATAACGTCGTCGAATATTCCGAAAAGTTCGATTTTTGCGATTTAAAAAATTAGGTTTTTGATCAAAAAAATATATTAAAAAATCTTAATTTCGCTACAGTCGTTCAAGGACTGCGTTTCATATCAACTACCTCTATATCTTGTAATCACTACTGTACAATGCATTCCAATAATATCATTATGTCGTATTCCAATTGCGTTAAAATAGCGATAAAAAATCATAAAAATCTTTTCATTTATCCGCAAACAGCCACACGTAAGCCCTTAATCAACGATTCGACTTCATCACGATGATCATCGTCGTTCCTGGACCGAAACGCCTCCGACCGATCCCACACTCGCGGCCTAAACCGGCAACAAAGTTTTTTTTCTTTCTTTTATTATTCTTCAGTCATCCAGCGAGTCCTTCGCCTTAAGCGTTAACGCGAAACAAAAGAATAAAAAAAAAAAAAAAACGCACGTAAAACTTATTTTTATCCTAAGCTCTTCGCCGAAGTCCATGTGTTCATCACCACCCTCTCGCCCTTCTCGCCCCCACTTCCGCCGCGGGCTTGACGAAGGGATTTCTCATCGTAATCCGTCGGCAACGATTCGAACGCGAAAAATCGATAAAATCTCGCGATCGTCCTTTCACGCTGCGGCTCTTCCAACCCCCGTCGCCCCTTCGAAATTGTGAAGGGCTCTTTTTGCCGAGGGTTCGCCCCATGAATTTCTTCCCCCTTTTTTTTTCTCCTCTTTTTCCTCGACGATGCATTTTATTGCGGATAATATTTACGAAAAAAAGATATGCGCGTCTACCAGGCTTCGAAAGTCATTCGACGGAAGCCTTAAATATTGGTCAAAAGTGGCTAAAAGAGGGAGAGAAAAATGGAGCATTGTTTCCCCGATTTCCAGCCTAAATTTTAATTTAAAAAAAAGAATGAAACGTTTTCATTCACGTAATTACAATCCCAGATTGAGGCTTCTTCGTCACACAGCCTACGATTCATGAAGCACGTAAAGATCGATCAATCCCGATAATACGCACAATTATGCTCTTCCGTCTATCATCGTCGCGATCGCCAAAAAATCGCCTCTTCGACCCACCCGAAATTCCTACACTTTACATTCCACAAGCCTCGAAAAACAAACGAAAAAAAAAAAAACAACCCTTCAGAAAAATACAAAAATACCCATCGACGTTTTCCGCGCACGCGTTGCAAAATTCCAACGGCGAGAATCGTTTTCCCATTCTCGCGGTGTCTACGTCGAGCGTAAAAATAATGACGACGATAAATCCACGAGAAAACGTCGCGAAAGTATATCGCGACGCGTTTGCCGCCGAGACGAACGAGTGGGTGGTCGGCCGGGGCTCGCGGGAGAGCCCACGGGGGTTGGGAATCGGTCGTGGCTGTGTGGAAACGCGTGCCAAAGAGGGACGATTGCGAGACAGAAGTGCGGAACGAGAGTTGCGTGCTGCCGAGTGGCGACGAGAACGGGGTGGAACGAGGGTTTGTTTTTTTTTCTTTTTTTCTTCTTTTTCTTTTTCGGCTTAGAACGGAACACAGCGCGGACGGAAAAGCAAAAGGCGAAATGGGGGGGTGGAGGGGTTGATGGCTGAGGGGGAGGGGTTGTAGAACACCCGCGCGAGGAGCGTGCGAGCGGTTGCGAGAGGAAGACGGAGACGCGGGACGTGAAAAGCTTTGGGGTGGTGAAGCTGCGGAGGAGGGACGCACGGGGGATGGGGGAGAAAGGGGACGATGGCAAGCGCGGAAGAGCTCGAACCAGGAACGAAGGACGGAGCGAGAGGAAAACAGAGCGCGAGAGGGTGGCAGTCAGTGCGTATTGATCTCACAAGTCCCGACACAACGTCCGCGTGAAACAGGCAAACCGTCGTCGTCACCGTCTTCTTCGTCTTCGTCATCGTCATCTTCTTCGTTTTCGTCATTGTCCAATACTCTGTAACATCGTTTTCTTGTTTTTTGGTTTTGTTTTTGTCAATCGAAGGAATTCGCGGGGTTTCGTTGAACGGATTTATCGGGGAATCGTCTTTTGTTGTTGGGTTTTTGGTTCGATTGACGAATTTTTTTGGCAAACAGTTTTGTTCTCGTTTTTTTTATGAGGAAGGGTGGTTGTGGAAGGGTAGGGATAGTAATGAAAATGTCAAATTGCTTTGCTTCACTTTTTAAGAGAAAATTGGGGGGGTTTCTATTCAGCTTTTCGAGCTTTTATGTATTGTGATTAATCTCTCGCGATTAATTTGATTTGGGTAATTCGAGTGGATGGGGTGATTTTTATTTCGTTCCTATTCTGCCTATTTACTCGTAGTGTCGCTATCGCATCGAATTATCGCTAATTTCGCGAATCAATCTATCCTCAAAATACAGAACCAAATTATAATCCCACCGATAATTATTTCCCGAAAATAATCCCCTTCAATGATAATTCAATCAATCAATGATAATATTACCCTTAATTCTTATTGCATTGTTGTTCCAATTTTTTTCGAATTAATTTTATGAATACCCTCGTGATATTTTTTCGTTCTTTCGAGTCTTTTAAAATAAAACCTGAACGTCTAGGCACGCCTGAAGTCGCGTCGGTCTGACTGATAATCTTGCGAGTCTCACGTCGGCTCTTGTAAAATTTTTCCCAGCCCGGATGTCGTGTCGTTGGTAAAATTTATACGGCATTCGTAGCAACACACTCACGCCCTTACGGAAAAACTCGAACTCCGTTCTTCACCCTCCTCCCCCTGTTGCCCCCCCCCCCCCCCCCCGCCCCGTGCTCCCTCGACAGCGCGCCCAATCCCTTAGACGGCGTCATCTGCAGCGACGTTGGTTCGATGGGACTTTCTCACCGTGGCAACGCCGTCGTCCAGCAGCCACGCGCCGCACCCGCTCCTCAACTTCGTTTCTACCCTCGACGTGACATACTCGCTTTTTCCCAGCTCGTCCTCTGCTTCATATCAACTCGAGAAAAAAAAAAAATCATAAAGAATAAAATAAAATAACCGTACGAAAAAATTGAAGAAAATTAGAATTGTAGAAATTGGGATTTTATAATGTTTTATTCTCGGGATTTAAATTTTTGCTTCGTGTACGTGGTTGACTGAAAAAAATCACCGAATGAATTAATTGGATAGAAATTTATTCAAAGAAATCCGATTTGCAATATTTTATTCCCGTAATTATTTTTTATTGCGCAAAAATAAGGAAAAATCAAAATTCCAATTTTGCGAAATTATAAAAATATTATTGTATAAAAATCGAAGAGAGAGAAAAAAACTAACCCCAGCAAACCCAACCATCATTTATCATTTTCCTATTTACGCCAAACATCTCCATAGTCAATTTCAAAAACCGCGTCAACCTCGAACGAAAAACCTCCCCCATTGTTTCCTCATTTTCTCTCTACTTCAATAAAAATTTCTCAACCCCTTCCATTATTTTTAACCACGATTCTTCACATCCTGTCTCCCTCGTTGCAAATCCAACCCCCGATTTATCACCCTCAAAATCTTCCGTAAAAAAAAAATGTTCAAACTCCGTAT
This sequence comes from Sussaba pulchella, assembly GCA_963971145.1. Classification (NCBI taxonomy): domain Eukaryota; kingdom Metazoa; phylum Arthropoda; class Insecta; order Hymenoptera; family Ichneumonidae; genus Sussaba; species Sussaba pulchella. The sequence continues at coordinate 9,680,605 of OZ020176.1, forward strand.
TTTCATGGTTTTTCCGTAGAATTTTCGTGACATTATCATTTTGAAATCCAATTTTTCATAACCCGACGACTTCGTAGACGCAACGTCGGTGCATTGCCGCTGTATCCACTGTTACCGTTGCCACGCGCTGTCTCGCTGCTAGCACCGGCAGCAGCAGCAGCAACCGGGCGGTTACGGCGTTGGATGAACTACCAGCCTCGGTGCGAATGTGCGACGAGTATGGAACTCGACGTAAAATTCAATTTCACGCACCGCGGCTCTCATGATTTCGCCTGTCCTTCCATCGCCCGACGCACTGCACTTACACTTACTCCGCGCAACGACTGTGTTCCACCCAACGAGTGTATACTCGCGTACACACACGCGTATGTACGCGTGTTAGTCGTACACGATGCAGCCGAGCCGCGAGAAGATTCCGCTTCGAACGGGTTAAAAATTTATGAATTTTTACCGAAGTATAAACGCCGTGAATAAACACGAAAGCCACCCTCTCATTTTTTTTTTACGGCCCTGATTACACTGAAAATAACAACCTACGGAAGCGTAAACAACAACAAAAAAACCACAATTTTTGTTATTAAATTGAGCAGCTTTTCAAACGTTTAATTTGTATGGATTCGTTGTTGTTATTTTTTTTTCAGTGAAAATTCGTACGGTCTGACTATTCGTACGAAGTACTACTGAAATTATTTTATTTTTATTTATTTTTCTCTGCGCACGGATGGAAAATGGTTTGATGATGATGATAAGCTGAATTGTTATTATTATTGTTCGGATTTTGAATGAAAATCGTTGAATCAACCGCAAATTTAATTGGCACCCCGAGCACGGCGGACGGGCGAGGGTTCGAGGTTGACCGGAAATCGCGAAGTCCAGCAGCAACAGCATCGTCGTCGTCGGTTAGTGAAAATTCACTGGCAACTTTGTCATCGCGAGGCATACCTCACGTACCGTACTTTGTACAGTCAAATAACTATCCGGTAATACCGTCAGCTTGCCAAGAGAAATAGTAATCGTGATAAAAAAAATTTTCGATCATTAGAATCCAAAAAAAAAATATTTAATATTCCAAACGATTCGAGGAATTTCTTGTAATCAAACATTTTCGTTTTTTAATTCAATTTTGATAGATTGTCGGGGAAATTGCGATAATATTGCAGTACGAAAGTTATGTTTTATTGATTCACGACGGAGCTCTTGATTGATCTTAATTATTCTTTTTTATTTTTGTATTCATATATTTTTAATTAAATTATGAATTATTTAATCCATACATGTATTTTTTTTTTAATTTAATTTATACGATGCGAATTGACAGGAGGATGTAGAATCAAAGAGAATGAAATGAAAATAAAGCGAGCCCACGAATGACACGAGAAAAGCCCTTGCACTGCCCTATTAAGCGACAGCAGAAGGAGGAGGAAAGAGGAGGTAGGTTCCGTAACGATTGTCGTCGCAAAAGTCGCGTTTGTGCGAGTGCTACGCGTCATTAACATGTCTAAAGGCCTTAGAAGATAACAAACCAGAAACATAACTAGTCATTAAGCTGTTGTTGTTAATAAAAAAAAATAATTTAAAGAGACAAAAATGAGAATGAAAAAAAAAAAAAAATTGCATATAATTCGATTTTCAACCGAAACGGGATTAAAAAATGTTGACGTAATATTTAGGAACTAATTAAACACGAGAGCGATGAGGAGCAAGATTTAAAAGAAGGAAGAACTAAAAATAGAAAAAAAAAGCATAATGATAAATAATACGAAATGGACATTTTAAGCGAATAAAACATTTTAACACGTAATGTATTAAAATCGTGCCGTTATAGCAATTAAAATCGTTTATATTTTCAATTACACGTTAGCGTCGTTGTACGAAATATGTATTACGTAGGATTCCGAATAGCTCGTACGCGCTCTAAGCTTAAAAAAAAAAAACCAATTACTCCGATTAGAAGTCGCCGGTACAATTTAATGAAACAAAAATAAGTTTCAAACAATTTTCGTCGATGACTATTTTGTCTCAATTGCGATAAAACCGAAAAAAAAAACAAAAAAATTACAGCGACTCTGTAATTACCACACCAATTCCAATTATAAATATATATATATAAAAAGACGAAAAGAAGAAAAAAAACGTAAATGACACAATTGCCAGAATTACAATTGTTTAATTTCACACCGACATTTTTTTTCCTATTTATCTTTCTTCATCAATATTCCTTTCGCAACATTTTCGAAAATTTCTCAATTTTTCCATTGCCAGAAAATTAATGTTTCTTTCTTCTTTTTTTATTTGAGACTAAACAAAATCGAGAACGAATCCGAGGATTGCAGGAAAGAACGATTAAGGGTTTCTTGAGAGTTGCGTTCTGCGAAAAATCTTTGGGTTTGGGACTGAAATTGACGACAAGGCGTTGGTCTGATTTGCGACGTTGAAGCCGGTGCGTTCGAGGGGGGGGAGGGGGGGAGGGTGGGCGATACTTTGGGTTGGGTAAAAAGATTTCGAGAGGTAGCAACGACCCACGCCTTTCCTGGGTGCTCCTGCTGTTGCTGCTCCTCGCAACCTCGGCCCATCCTAACCCTATCGATCGTCACGAACTCTCGCGCTGCGTCCAGAAGCCAGCACACGAACACACACACACACACACACGCGCGCGCGCCACGGCGGCGAACCCAGCGGCAGTTGCTACTCGAAGACTCGCTAAATTGTGCTTCGTCTTCAATCCAATTTCACTTGTATTTGCGTCAGCGAGCTCGTGTGTCGAGCATGAAGTCGCCATCGTAACTTCGTCGAGCTCGGAAAATTTTGGTACCTCTTAAACGCAAACCCGCGACTCGCTTCAACATCCACGTCGATGTTTCGTACACTCATTCGTTCAATCGTACGTCGAAAAAAATGATAACAATTGAAGAATGGAATCGACGAGAATTTTTTTTTTTATCGCGAGGATCGAGGTTTTGTGTTCCATTTTTTGGTTTCGAAATCGAGGTGGGATTTCGTAAATCGTTTCGTTGTTTTCGTGTTTTTGAATTTGGGATTTCTTATTTTTGAATGGGAAGGAATTGAGGGAAAATGAAATTGATTTATTCATGCATAAAAGAAACTAATGATTGAAAAATAAATCGACGAAAGTATTTATTACGAGAATCGAATCTTATTGTTACATCTTTGCTTTGAGGCAACGAAATCGTTTTGAGCTCTTCTCGTTTTCGGGTTATTTGTTCATAATTCTTGGATAAAAAACGGATCGAAGAAGAAAGAAAATTACAGAACTGAGTATCCATGTTATTTTAAATATTTTTTAAAAATATAACTTCGTTAAACTCTGCAGATTTTGATACATCTCAAACGCTAACACTTGACTCGCTTCACCATCCACCTAAATGTTTCGTAAACTCATTTTTCCATTCGTACAATCAAAGGAAAAAAAATTAATGAATGTTAATAAAAAAGAAATCAAAGGTAATCATCGCTAGAACCAAGTCCAATTCATACATTTGTGCTTTAAAATCCGAACAAGGCAATAAAATCATTCAATATTCTCCTAGTTTCCGTATTTTCAATTTCATTGTTTCATTGTTTTATTTTTCAAATAGCTGTGATAAAAAACAGAATCTTCGTTCGCGGTCCAAATCGAACCGATTTTTCCCAATTCAGTACCAATCTCAAGATTGTTCCTGATTTTATTTAATTCGATTTTTTATCTCTTCATTTTACAATAACTCCGTAAGGTTATTTAAAAAATGCGTTGTATGGACGAATACGGAATATCGTGAGTGAAGTTATCAATCTGGAAGCACACCGAACGTAATTCTTTCGAGATTTACCAGTGCTCGTGCTGGAATCGATACAGGGGTAGATGGAGAGAGGCTGTATTCTGGCGGATTTTGATGTCTTTGGAAAAGTCGTTGGCAAGTAGAGACGCTACGTCGAGGCACGTGTGCGAACGAAACGGGATGAATCACGTTGCGAATCGAGGTAGCCCCGGGGAGACGAAGAAGAAGAAACGAAAGCGCACGAGCTTTTCTCAGGGCCGTAGCTGTTCGGCTTACCTGTCAATGTTCTTCATTTATTCATTTTTCTTCAAGTTTCATGCGAATCATGGGTGGAAAAAATCGTCATTTGCGAGAATTGATAGCGACGGTGATTATAATAAAAATTTTGGAGATGAGGATGAAGGCTTTAAGGGGTTATATCTACGGGAAAATTTTTTTTTAAATTTTATTTAACTTTATTTACGGGAAAACGGAGGGATTTTCATGATTCGTTTAGGCAACGCGACGTAGTGTTGTTAGAATACACTATACTGTATGAATTTCGACTTGTATTGAGGGACTTATATGCATTTTTTCATGAAATGATTGTCAACATTCGGGGTTACGATTAACTTCGCAACTTGACGGCGGGAATCGGGAGGGGGGGGGAGGTAAAGTAAAAGTCCAGAAGTCGATAAGCCTTCGACGTCGTCATAGACGACTTTCCGTTCCGCCGTCGTCCTGCTGGCTTGCGTATCGCATTTCACATCGCAAAACCGTGCTTCGTCTCAATACCTTCGTTCTTTTTACCCCCCTCTGCCCTCTCCCCCACCCTCCTCACGAGCGTCCACCGCCATCACTGCTTGTCATTCTCCCATTCGTAACTCGCCAACTCGATATTTCCTTCGTCCTTATCGTCTTTGGTCCTCGCACGGTATTGTTTGTTACGTCTTCCGTCGTCTCAATGAGCCGAGCCTTCGTGGCATAACCGTGATGCATTTCGGGAATCGTAAAAACCCGATTACGCAACAAGATGCGACTCGAATGAACGAAGTATTGTGTAACTTGTTGAAATTCACGTTGATTATAATTTTTTTTGTTCGTTTATTATTGTTAAGTTCGTTTTGGTTTGATTTTGGCAAAAATTGGGTTACAGATTTGATTATTTGAGAAGAGAAATTATTGTTTTGAACGGTATTTTGATTGAAGATAATGTGGGATTGTGTTTTTCCTTTTGTTGATTTTCATTTATCATTTTTTTATCGCGAAGAATGAGAGAATTGTTTTATAATATGGCAGAAAAAAATTTTCTGATATCTGACTCTTGATGTGTCTCTCTCTTCTTCTCTTTCTCTCTCTCTCTCTCTTCTCCTTACCACCATTTCGTATTATTTCAAACGCACTGTCGATGTATTTCCGAAAAGAAAAAAATATTCAAAAAATTACGCGATAAATAAAGTTTGAAAAAAAATGCAACGCAGGAGGAATCAATTTTTTCCTTGTTTTATAACCAGCCGATCAACAAGAGCAAACATAACTAGCAAATAAAAGATTCTACTCGTGAAGTCGATATTAAGATAATTAAGAAAACCAGCGATACAATTTGAAAAAAATAAAAAATATTGATAAAATATTTCACGACGAGTTAACAGGAATTATCGATCAATCGATCTTTTAATAATATGAATTTTCACGTTTACGCCATGGGCTATGGAAGAATTTGTTCGACGTCAAGCACAGAAATAGAAAACGATGAGACGTCTCAATTCCATTTCGCGATGAACGAATGTATTTGATGTAACATAAATTTCGATCCACGACGTATGAAAATTCTCAAATACGAATCAATCGACTCAATCGTTTCAATACTCTCGCGATCGCTAATGAGCCCAAATTTCCGGTCATCCAAACTTGACATTCGAAATGCGAAAGAAAATAAAATAATGATAAGTAAAGAAAAAAAAACGAATGAACGAAGTAGTAGCGTATTCCGTCTCATGCGTACATAGATGTAATATTTTTTAGTAAATTGTGAAATAGACCGAAGAGCCGAGATATGACGGGTGGCGGAAATGCAATGCATACGAAAAATAAAAACGCACATCACGATCGTGCCCTCCCGTCGTATTTCCATACGTCATTCCCATTAAAAACTCACACAGTTACATTCAACATATTTTCTTCTTTCTATTTTTTCATTTTTCACTCGTCATAATTAGTCCCTCACTTTTTTTCTTCGACCTTTTTTTCATACCTCTTTTTTCCTTGCCGGTGCTTGCACTCCGTTTCTTTTTTCTTCTCTTTTATCTTGCGTCCGTCGTCAAAGGTCTCTTTTTTTTTTCCCGACGCGAAAAGAAAAGAAAAATTTAAACGCCAAAGAGAAACATTTTTTGCAACCTTCTCGGATTGGCAACCGACTGTTAAAAATCTCACAGGGAGAAAGGAAGAGACGAAAGAAGAAAAAAAGTAAAAAAAATACGAGAACCGTCTTGATTGAAGAGTGAAGAGTGGAAGGTTAGTCGTGTCACGGTACAACGACCGGATCTTGGAAAAGTAAAAAGGGATTTAATGGTTTGTGCGATGTCGCTACTTATTTTCCGTATTTTAATAATTGACACTAAAAAAAAATAAAAGAAAATAATAAACGTCTCTGAAACTCGTGGAATTTCGGTTGAATTCGCGATATAAAAAAGAAATGAATCTCGAGATTATTATTGTTGGCGAAAGAGATGAAAAAAGCCGACGAGAAAAACGCAGCGGCAGCACCGAATCGTCGAGAAATAAGAAAGAGAGCGAATTCAATGATAGCGAGAGAACGTGAGCGGAAAAAATTTAGGATAAAAATGAAAAATATGGAAATAACAAGCACGCGATGCTGTAGAGTTTAAGGCCGAAGTACGCGTGACGGTATGATATATATATGTATAAATTTAATGAGACATGCTCCACAAATGGAAATAAATTACGGTGGTAAGCGAAAAAAAGACATTAAAAACCCGCAGACGATGAGGTTCATCGAGAAGTCGATAATAAGTCATTAAAAAAATTGAATAATTAAAAAAAAAACAAACAAACAAATAGTGTTGTGAACATACCGACCTTACTACACGAGAGTGTTAATTTGTGCGTCGAGTGAGTGCCATTTACGACGGATATTTACGATTGTGACGAAAACCGTGTGACTGTCGAATTTTCCTCATCGCTAATATATTACAAAAAAAATAAATTAAAATAACGTAGAATAAAATAAAATAAAGAAACGTACGCGTTTCCAGGATTAAAGATAAGGAAACGACACCGAAATTCTAACAGTAGGTCGTATTTTCAGCGACGCAATGGTTGATGCCACCGAACACAGCCACAATTACAATTACTCATTACAAAAAAAAAAAAAAAAAAAAAAAAAATCGTTCCATCGACGATTGTTTTTGTAAAAATCATTTTTTGAATAATACGGTGTTAGCAAAGTTGCAACGTTCAACATTGTACGATATTTCACGTTGTAATAATACCCAAATATCGATACGTGCGCGAATCTCGAAACGAAATCGCCAAAAAAAAAAAAAAATATAAGCGAATTTTGTTACACGAGAATTTCTCTATTTTTATCGTTCGTCGGTAAGTCAGCGCGCGTTGGCGAGGAATTCGGGGATTCCCCGAGAGCGCGACAGGTCTACCACTCGCCTGTCCTCGCGCGAATAAACATTTTTCTTTCTTTCTTCTTCGTACCAACCGCGTGCGACCGAACGTCGCCCAATCGTTGACGACCAATCGGCGCGAAAATTTTATCACGAATTATCCATCTTTTCATTTTCTTTGCGAAAGCGAGAAGAATGAAAGAAAAAAAAATAAACACAAACGTGACAATGACGGATGCGACGGGGGGAAAAAAAAAAATATTTTTCACAAATTTTGTGGGTACATCGGGTGCCCGTTTGTACCGCGTACAATGCGTGTTTAACGAGTCGCCGTTAACGAAAAACTTAGCCTTAAGGAGACGGACGAAAACCGAATAACGAAGGAAAAAGAAATTTACGAAATGAATTATAATAAAGGAAAATGAAGAATAATTTTCACGGTAGGAAGGATATGAATAAATGCGGGGGCCGAACGTTAGCCGTGCGTACGTCGGAAAGTGCGCAATTATCGTGTGTAAAGCATGTCCGAACGGAAACTAATTTTTCCTGTACACCAAAACGGGCCTTCCTCCCGCCCCCGCCCCTCAAACCTTCTCCCAAGCCCGAAAATTGCCGAGTACTTCTCGGTAAATCGGAGTTATCTTGTAATTACAGATTAACACCGCCACGCTGATTAACCACGGTCGAATATCTTGTCGAAGAATCGTTATGGTCGCGAGAAGAGTCTCGTACGCGTGCAATAGAAAAAAAAATTGCAGAAAAATAAACATGCGAACACACAAAAATGTTCGACGGCGGAAAAAAAAAATTTATTGATTACTTAAACATAAATAAATAAATAAATAAATAAAAACAACCGAAACGAGAACAACAAAAACACGTAGACCACAGATAATACTTTGCGACGAATAATAACGGCACGTTGGTCCGTTATTGTCGTTACGTATTAATTGCAATTAATAATTATATATATCGAATCTCGATCGTCGCTGCGATTTTATTGTGGTTCGAATGAAGAATCAAAGTTGGTGAATGTCATCTTGCTACACAATTATATGTAAAAAAAAACGTGTACATACCAAGTTGAAATTGACCAAATTTATGATTATCGCCGGGAGACGATTTAATATTAAATAAATTAAAAAAAAAAAAAAAGGCAACCGCAGCCAACAACAAATCTTACACTAGGAAAAAAAAATTAATAAATCAATGACAGGATGCTATGTAATCATTTTTAAGAATCGACGGGATGTAAGAGTAATAACGAGGGTGAAAAAAAAAAAAAACAAAATATGAGAAATCATTAGTTCCATTTTTGAGTGTTGAGAATTATTTATTTGTAATTGTTTAAATCTAATGAGAAATGTAATGTAAAACCTAGAAGAGCCCGAAACTCACTGTATAGGCACTAAAAATATATCATTTGTTGACATTAAATCCTCGCTACGTTGCTTCATTTCGACGTGCAAGACTGATAATTACCGACTTCGGATATCCTTGAAAATATAATTTTTAACAATCCAGGAACTCGGAAGATTTTTCAACACCGTGGATATTGTGGATAAGGTAAGTGATTTTAATGACATTTTTTTATCAATCACTCGTTCAAATTATAATCCAATAATTTATATACAATGATTCCATATAAATATAAATATACATATATTCCATACACATCAGGCGGATAAATTTATATCATTTTTAAGGCAACGAGTTTTGTAATTGTGTTTTTTTTTCGGTACATCGCGATTTACAGTCAATAATTGATACAAAATCCATATTTCTGTGTAACACAAAGACTCTTCGCAAGCCTCACTCATCGCAAAAATTCAATTTTTACCGCTTCCATAACCACACCGCTGCTTCGTTTGGGATTTTTCAAATAAAAAAAAAAATGTGTAGAGAAAATGTCCTATTAGACATATTCAATCAGATGAAATGAAAAGATACGAAGTGACCCATTTGGGAAACAAAAGGTCGCGCGAGCGCAAGGCTTCGGGTCACGATTAATCGACGAAGCCCAACCGCTCCATCTCTCTCCGTCTCTTTCTCTCTTCGTCTCTCTCCCTCTCGCCTTCGCTCTTTCGCCCGCATAGCCACGCGGACCCGATCACTGTGAGAAAAAAACTCGCACCAACCTTTCGACATTCGTTTCGTCTTCAAAATAAATTAAAAAAAAATAAAATAAAAAGGAACAATTCAAAAAAACATTTTTGTGATTTGATTTTTTTGTCGTGCCAACATTGTGAAGAAGTTTAAAAAATTGTAGCGGTTTTGAGAGGCGGCAACACTGCTGGAAGCGAATAATAAAGCACAATGAAGGAGCGAAGAAAGGGGAAAAAAATATGAATTAATAAATTGAAAAAAAAAAAAAATAGAAAATAAAAAAGTACAGGACGAAAAAACTAACAAAATTTTTTTCCACGGTGCGTTCCGTGCCTGGCGAAGGCTCTTTAATGAGGCCGGTTCACTCGAAACTTGCCGCTTCGTAAAACGCGAAGAAATATTTATAATTACAACTAAACCTTGGTTACTGGCGCGTGAATTGCATTATATCCCGGGCCAGTCTCGCTCGCGTTATAATCTCGACAAAGTTCGAGCGCACCGGCCTCTTTGCCTTCGTGAATTTCATTATTCATTGTGAATTTGTACAACCATTAACGTACGAAGCATTGTTTTTCGCGATGGCTTTACGATAGAATAATAATAATAATAATAATAATAATAATAAATTTTTAAAAAGTGCGACAACATTTCAGAATTGTTTGTGACTACGAAAATTACAATTTTTACAAAAATAATTTGTCCACACGAACATTTATGGAAAGCTCGGACGTCGGTTAATCTCGTAATTGTTCGTGTTTTTTTTTTTTTAATAAGCAAAGCTACATCGGCGAACGAGTGTATATTCGATCGACTTTGTGACTTTCTCGACCGAAGAAAAGCTTTGTGAGAAACAAGCTCACGTCGAACCATTCTTCCCCTAGTTCTCGTATTATCGGTGGTTTTAATCAAGCACCCGTTCCGGAGTATCGGTCAAAGCTTTCCATCGACAACGAACCATACGGTCAGTCGTCGAAACATGAACTGTTGTATACAGGGTGTTCCAAGATCACAGCCGCAAGGGAAAATTGATTTTTTTTCAAAGTTTCACGTTACTTTAAAATATTTATTCTCGTGGAAAATATGTTAATTAGTTTTGTAGGGAAATAATTAGCCTTGCATATTGAGTGAATGAAAATGATACTCAACGACGTATTTTTCTGAGTAGAATGACGTCAGAATAAATGAAAAACTGTGGAAGGTGATAAAATTGAGTTCGATAATAAATTCCGGGAAAATCATATCCGTATAGGAATAAATTGTAAGTTGAGCGGTTAGAAATTATTTTTTCAATAAAAAAAATTATAAGCTTCGGTCTTGGTTTGACAATAATGGAACCAATTGAAGGAAACGGTCGGCAAAATCATAAAAGCAGTTACAGCGCTCGAACGAAGCGAAAAAGAGAAAATCACCCCTTAATTTTTAGGCTTAAAATGATCTCCGGTATCGTTTACGTTTGCGGTGGTTAATTTGGGACACCCTGTATATATATACATGAATAGGTGGCTCAGTATCATTTTTCTTCCTGCTGCAATAATACTGGAAGCAACATGAATCACGCTGTCGGTCGATGCAATCAATTATTTCTGAATGTCTATAAAGCTCGCTCGGCTAATGACCCGAATTCATGACAATCTACGCTATCTTCATTCTAATACAATTTTTTAGACCGAACGAACTTACGAAAAGAAAATATTTTATTAAACGAATGACGAATTGCAGAAGAAGAAGGAAATTGAATAGGAAAAATGGAATTTATGGGATCAAAGGGATATCGGTCGAAATTACAGTGGAATTGATTTTATTTTATCGATATCTTTTCGTCTAATTTCATTTATCTCGTATGCTTCGGGATCGATCATCTTTCGGTTCAATAATGCGAGAATAAGAATTTTGAAAAAATGGTTGCACACAGGAATTACGATTACGCTGAATAATAACGACAACTACGAGTAATGGAAGATTTTTTGGTAGGAATTAAAAATATCTGGTCCATTTGTTAAGGTAGGTATTTTTTTTTTCATTATCATTATTAGAACGATGGTTCGAGAGAAGAATCGTTGGATGTTACTTGTTGATGCTGCTGTTACAGCTGGCTACATCCATTCTTTGATCTGTGGGCAATCTAAATTGTTCCTTCTTTTCTTCGAATTCGTTGGATACTCTCGCCGTTTGTCGAATGATCCGCAATAAGCCTTTTTCATCCCAAAATCAAAGAATTCAGATTTCAAAACATATGTATCGTTTATTTTATAATAATCTAGATCGGAACGTGTCCCTAAACTATTTTATTTGGAAGATCTCCCTAGGTTCGAGCTGAGCACGAAAAAAAATATAAAATAATAATAATAATAATAATAATAATAATAATAATAATAATAATAATAATAATAATAATAATAATAATAATAATAATAATAATAATAATAATAATAATAATAATAATAATAATAATAATAATAATAATAATAATAATAATAATAATAATAATAATAATAATAATAATAATAATAATAATAATAATAATAATAATAATAATAATAATAATAATAATAATAATAATAATAATAATAATAATAATAATAATAATAATAATAATAATAATAATAATAATAATAATAATAATAATAATAATAATAATAATAATAATAATAATAATAATAATAATAATAATAATAATAATAATAATAATAATAATAATAATAATAACAATAATAATAATAATAATAATAATAATAATGATGATAAATAAATAAATAACCAGACAAAAACCACTCACCGTGGCCGCTGTACTTGCTAAGCTGCTGATAAACCTGTTTCATGCGTTCTATGTTGGCCCTCGAACTTTTACCGTGATTAACCATTGGCAATGGATAGTCACGACCAACGATGCATTTTGAAGCTCGTTGAACGCTCACGGGCGAGCTCCAAGGCTCGTGGATGAATCGCGTTGGAAAGTTTTTCAACACCGGAAGATAACGTCTGTATTCACAATTCGTTGAATCAATCATCGCATTAAAGGGTAAAGATTTAAATGATAAGCAACAAACTACATTTTACCAACAGCTTCGTGGGAGAAAAAACGGATAAATGATTGCGATTGATTTTTTGATTCGACGATATCGAAAGATTTTGTTATGTTGTGATTCGAAAAATTGAAAAGTATTTGGTCAAAGTCAAATCGTACCTTCGTCTTACCTGATATAGTCCCCGTTGGGGTCGGCTTTTCTTCCAAATCGTACCGGACAATAGCAGTGAAAAAATTGTTGAAAGAACGAACTGCACGACAACCACATCCACATGCCTGCGTTTACCGACCAATCGGCGTCGAGCAGAAGTTCGTCGAACACCTGACGACAAAATCATCAATAAATAAACTCCACGAAATACAAGCAACGTCGTTAAATTTTTCATTCTAAATTTTTACCCATTTTTCGCATCGTTTTAGGCTTTTTAACCTATCAAAAATTTAAAAGTCTGATCAACGTAACAAATGAAGAATTAATATCCATCGGTGTAAAATCGTAATCGAACGAAAAACCGGGAATAAAATCGATATGAGTCTAGATTATTTTTAACAGTTAGTAATTCTTATTCCAATAAAAAAAAATTATAAGTTTCCATCGTAATTTGGCAAAGATGGATTCGATTAAAAAAAACGGAAGGAAAAATCATAAGAGCTCTTAGAGTTCCCAAACGAAGTGAAAAGAAAAAAATCACCCCCTAATTTTTCGAGAACATAAAATTGTTTCTTCGGGACTGCAATTGACGTCAGTGAAAATAATCGTGACGGAAATGAGGTGCAAGTCGTCTTGTTTGTCGCATATGGGCTATCGGATGGGGTTTGTTGCGACGAAAGGTCAGTTGCACGTGACATTTTACCTTCATCCCTTCCTCCCACGAGATCCAAAGGTCACCCCTGGTCAAAAAGCACGCGACGGCGTGTCTGGCCAAATGGTGAATCCAACCCTCTTCCCTCAGCTGAGTCATTATTGCATCGATCCACGGAAAACCCGTCTGGCCCTGGTCGAAAAATAAAAGTTCGATGACCCTCGTTTTATTCTACTCGCAATTTTTTTTCTCACGTCTCGCGTCTGAGCAGCGCGTT
>OZ020176.1:9696708-9711920 GCA_963971145.1 Sussaba pulchella
TATTGTTATAATAATATTATTTTTTCCAGTTATATATTATTATTATTATTTCCAGTTCGCAACTTCAATTCGTTCCAGTAAAGATTGCGGGTTAAAAATTAATTTTTCGAAAATTGTTCGATCTACAAAAAATAAAATTATTATTATTATTATCATAATTATTATTTCTCCCACCCTCACAATGATGAAAATAATAAAAATAATAATAATAAAGGAAATCAAAGCTCACCAAGTTCCTCGAGAGTGGGAACTCCATAGACGTCGTCGTGATCATCCCGGAGTGGCGTATACGCATTTCCTATGGAAGCCGCGGTGACCGGTGGTTCCGGATGCTGGGGCGGTTCTATACTCGCCACGACATTTTGAAATTGGTGGTAGGTCAGCGGAGTTTTACCACTGTTCTTCTCCAGTATCCTGATTGAGAAAATAAACGCCTTCAAAATTTTATATTCAGATTATTTCCGTGTTATCGAGCATTCGATCCGATGTAGAAACGTTTTTTTTTCTCAAATCGTTATTCACGGATTTACCGATGCAAACCGTATAAATCATATAGAAACGAGGCTTTGCAGTCAACGGCTCTTTCCTATCCAGTTTCTCTCCCACTTTTCGGAGAACGGAGAGTCTATCTCGTGCGCGTTAATACGCGATCAATGAACGCCAAATCTACACGTCGATGCAAAATTTATTGACAAAAATTTTTGTAAAATAAATATTTTTTTTGCTAAAGAATTAAATCGAACAGCAACGAGAAAACGTTTTTTTTTTTCTAACAAACATTTTTCATCAGAAGCTCGATAAGCTTTGACGATCTTTTGTTCACTCATTCTAAAATATCATACTTCATCGGATTAATTCTTTCGCTTTTTTCAAATTTTTATTCTTCACTTTTTTCTTATAAAACATTATTGCGTCTGCAGAATCGTTAAACGACATTCGGGACATCCTGTAACGTTGCTAGAAAAACCCTTGCGAAGGGCTTGTGTAAGTGTGCGAGAGACACGAAAGAGAACGGAAGAGCAAATAAAAAAAAACGCGAAGGAAATCGGTTCGACGCGCCTAGTTGTAATTCAGAACTTTTTATCCGCATTTATCTCCGTGAATCTCTTAATCTCATTTCACAGCTCATGTACCAAATCCAGGTGCATCACGCGTCGTACGTACATCCTTCGTGTATCGAACGGTTTTTTTTTTTTTTGGCCGGAACGTTTCCTTCCGAAGATTATGGAGGCGCGAGATTTACCGATTGCGCGAGAAATCTATGCATTATCCTCGTCGAAATGGAGCATCTCGTGATTATTTTTTGTATCGTATTTTTTTATACTTCACGTCGTAATTTTTGCTGCAATATCGTGTGATGGAAATTGAATCTTAATTCCATTTTTGGGAGGCTGTGAGAGGCGCGGACACAGACGTAAACCAGGTTGGTACAGTAGTTACTATAGATACAGATTAAAGTGATCGGCAAAAAAAATTTCGCCGATTTTCGCGGCCGATCTTTATCGAAACATCTTGCATCTGTAGAATCATACGGGACGATATGAGCTCGATTGCGCGATTCTAGGGGTGACTTCACAAAATCGGCGCCACCCCTAACATTGTCCGATCGGGCTCGTCTTGTTATAAACCATTTTACGGAAGCAAGATACTTTAAAATAGACGACGACCGCCAATACGGGATGTTTTTTTTCCGATTTTTATCGATAAAAAATAGAAAAATAAAAAAAACGAGATCGATATAACAATTTTATGACACGCTGCGCGTAAAATGCGATTTTTACGCTCACTTTTTTTTTATTTTGTTTTTTTTGCGGAGACTCACCCGTCGAGCTTGAAGAGAGTGTGTGAGACTCTCTGGACCACCGAGATCCCGAGATCCTTGCAGAGCGCCCCGATGTTGAGGTCGCGGGCGCGACCGAAGGGTTCGGGATCTTCCTCGAAGGTCAGATTGGTCGTGCCCCATTCCCGGAAGAGCTTCGGCAGCGCGTCCGCCGGTTGACCTCTTATCACGAACAGTCTCGAATTGAGCTTTCGCAACGACGTGTCCAAGTCGTCCAGGCATTGCAATAAAAATCTGTAATAAATATCCAAGTAAAAAATAGATAAATAAATGAATAAGTAAATAAATAAATAAATAAATAAATAAATAAATAAATAAATAAATAAATAAATAAATAAATAAATAAATAAATAAATAAATAAATAAATAAATAAATAAATAAATAAATAAATAAATAAATAAATAAATAAATAAATAAATAAATAAATAAATAAACGAATAAATAAATAAATAAATAAATAAATAAATAAATAAATAAATAAATAAATAAATAAATAAATAAATAAATAAATAAATAAATAAATAAATAAATAAATAAATAAATAAATAAATAAATAAATAAATAAATAAATAAATAAACAAATAAATAAATAAATGGATAAACAAATAAATAATTCAACGATTCGACCTGTGGTTAGTAGGCTATAAAATCCGAAAGTTAATAAATAAATCATACAACTAAATAACCTAAATATCCTAAATTAATTAATGTTGTGAAAAATGGCTCGCTAAATATCTAAACGAATAGACGATATTACTGTTCACCTCCATTTGTTGATGCCAACGGTTTTGCTGCCCGCCGACCAGGGATCGATGACGAAGACGCATCTGAAGGTGGTTGCACCCGCGAGACCTTCCCGCAGGGCAGGATTATCGTGGAGTCTGAGCCCTTTGCGGAACCAATGGACCGTGTGTTTGCCGGAAGCTCCGGGAAGCGCATTCCGCGGTTGCACAGTTTGGCCCCGTTGGCCGTGTCGATTATCCGTCATCCCTCGCAATGTCCGTGGTCAGTCTTTTGACCGATGGCTCATGTCTGATTGTTCGATATTCAATTTTTTTCTTCTCAATTTTGTGATTCACGCGAATATCATAATCATCGAACGGTCATCCATTGCTTCAATGTATATCAAGATCGTTGAGACTCCGCGTCATCCCCTTTTGACCTTGGTGCGAAGCGTGAGATCATTTTTTTTACCTGCCAATAGAAGTTTGATTGAACATCTGAAAAAATAAAAATTTTCTGGGCCTTTTTCGTGCATATTTTTCTTCAGCTTTGGATTGCGTAGTATTTTTCGTTAGTCCGTGAATCATTGGCAAGCCGCTATTTCTGGTTCGTAAGAAAATATATGAGCCATTCCGAAGAGACTTAGATCGTGATTTTTAACCACTGCAATGTTGTTGAAATCATATTGATCGGACAATTTTTTATAAATCATTGAACACTAATTTCCGTTTTTCAATTGCATACTTGAGTTTGAAATCGTCGAATAGAGAGGAAGAGGGAGGGACGAAAAAAGCGAGAGAGAGAGAAAATGCAAGAGGGTGGAGAGGGAGAGGGTTGAAGTGGAAAGACGACGACGGGGGGGATGATGACGCGTCACGCGTATGGAAGCGTGCCAACGTTGTGGGGTTTGTCGCTTCCGAACGAGGCGGCGATTGCCACCACCGAATTTTCCACAATAAAACGACCCCACGTTTCAACCCTCTTGATTGTTCGCCGGCATTGTACACGCTCGATGCAACAACCATTTCGTATCGTCGGATACGGAGGAAAGAACCTTTGTGGATTTTCATTAGTCTTCTCAGGCTTGTTGAAGCTCTTCAACAACCTTTTCACAAATTCAAGCGTACGCGTGTCATTCCCGAGAATAATGGATAATTGTTCCGCAGTTGTCCGTCACATCTGCGACGGTCGATGAATTACATTTCAGTTGGTACGAAATATTATTTTTGCGTGTGTCGTAGAATATTTTTACAGGATGTTTATTCATTGACAATACATTGAACAACTATTTCCATTCTTTTTCCTTATTCGTGTACACGATTCGAGAATCTTCAAATTAAGAATCTTAAAATTATTTTTTTCAATAATATCGAATAAAAAGATTTGAAAATTGATTCCTGTTGAATTTAAAAGCAAACGGTGTTGCTAATATCAAATAAATTCATCGCGATCTTGGGCCATTGACTCGTGCTTTCGGGACTGAATTACGCAGCCCACTTCCCTCCCCCGAGAATAGTTAGAAGCTGCGGGATGATTTTTCCATCATCTCGTCATCGCTGACATAATTTCGGACCGTTAAACCCATCGCGGTTTCGAAATTTACGATTTCCGTGGGTTAAATTTTCAACGCGGTGAACGCCACAAAAAATCCGTAAAAACAGGCGCAAAAGAAACAAGAAGCTCATCCGAACGGCGTTCATGGCTGACCGAGTGTTCTTCGATGGTTTATTGATCGAATTACATCGAGAGAAACCGTCGAATCGGGGTAAATAATTCGTCTGATCTCGACCTACCTTATCCACTGAAAATCTTCGCAGGGCGCTAGCCGATCCGAGCGCCCTCTGGCACTCGGTCCACCCGCGCCAGTGATAGTGACGAGCACTAAACTACGTCACTGCGCACCCGTGAAACCCGCGAAAGCGTGGGTGAAACAACTATTTCAATAACACAAGCGTATCAAAATTAATTTGCAGAAATTAAAATAAATGTGGTAGAACATAAAAATCAATATGATCGAATCTTGACAATAATTTCAGCCACTAATTGTTTCGAGGCTCGGAAGAAGATCGATATACAATTGAGATGATTTTTTTAAATGTTCCAGAATCAAATTAAAAATTTTAAAAACCTCGTTGGCACATGAAAATTTCACTTTTTTCTATTATCACGTATTGCTGGACCGAACTTTGCACAGCACTGAGTTTGCGGGTAGTTTATTATGTAACAAACACGAAAGATGCTATTTTAGCGTCGTTTTGTTGTTTTGTTTTAACGGGAGATAGTTTTGTCGATGGATTTCGAAGGATTGAGGCGACGATTTGAAAACGAAAATGCGTGAAACGGGAGGAAAACGACGAGCCCGGGGAATATCGTCGATTGAAGAAGCAAATACACCGTAGCGAGTCATAGCATCGGCCGTGGTGAGAACCACGGGGGGGATGGAAACGCGAGGGATGGTAATTCAACCACGCCGTGTGCAACGTGACTTCGAGTTCTCAGACCGGCGCGATCGGTCACGTTGGTCACGTGATAGTCCAAGTCACGTTGCTGCCGATGTTTTGTGTCACTTATACGAACGAATTCACACACGTGCAATTTCAACGTTGTGTAAGTAAAACATTGCCGGCAATTCGCGTTTTTTTCGAGACTCAGTACTCATTTAACTGTCATTTATAATACGGTATTTAAAAATATATTTATAATACAGTATTTAAAAATGTATTTATAATACGGTATTTAAAAATATATTTATAATACAGTATTTAAAAAGATATTTATAATACGGTATTTAAAAATATATTTATAATACAGTATTTAAAAATATATTTATAATACGGTATTGAAAAAGATATTTCTAACAATTTTAAAATATTGTGGGTACGAAAAAAATCTGCATAATTGAAATTCAGAGAATAGAGAGAAGGCATTTTAAAAGATTTGTGATACAGTCAAAACGGTTCGTAATACATTCTCTAAAAATATTTCTCTACTAAGTTTATTATCAATTATTTTTAAAAGATTGTGAGAAGAAAATCTGTAAGATCGAAATCCAGGTAAATAGGGGGAGGGCATTTTTAACGATCCGAGGGGGCTGTGCAGGTATATACGCCCCTGTAAAGATTACTCTTCGCTATCCGTTTCGACGTCGGTCGTTTGAAGTTGAAAATAGAAAAAAATTACTTTCATTGGAACAATTTAATTATTCCAATGACAAAACTTTTGTCATTTACCTCAAGGTAATGGGATACTGCTCGGTCGGTAACAGAAAACTGTAATCAATTGTTTGGGGCCCCAATTGTTTCGTCGAATAAAATACGGTCTTCACATCATGCACAATGTTCAGCCGAATGATGTAAGAACCGTGTTTTATTCGACAAAACAATTGTAGCGACAAACAACGGATTGCCGTGATTGCAGCTATCTCTCTCGCACTCGCCAATGCAGTCCCTCACCTTAAGACGATGGGATACAAACGTTCTCTCCTTCTCTTTCGCTCCGCAACGAGCGCCGATATCGCTGTCACCTTCGCACTGGGCGATGTGGTCCATTACCTTAAGGACACAATTTGACAATGGTATCATGACATGCGAACGCAAGATTGTTTTATCATTGTTTATTCATTGTATCCCGCATACAAAGTGTATCAAGAAGTAACGGAAGAACTGTTAAATCTCGACGTTTTTTTTCTTCTTTTTTGTTTTCATCTTTATCTTCTCGCTTCCGCATCAATCGTTCGAGATCTTCCTTTACTTTTGCGACACCTCGTATCACGTATTTATGTATAACATTATGTATAAAACTGTCTCTTACTAAAAATCTTTCGCCTCATTCTCACTCGTACTCGATTATTCACGCGTTATCATTACGTCTTTATTTAATATATATTTTTTTCTTGTTGTTTGAATATTATTATTACCGGATTTATTCACGTTTCCCTTCCTCATTCGCTTCAATTAGGTCTAATGTTTTTTTTTTTTTTTCATTAAATTTATTTTATGTAATTTTATATATATATATATATTTTTTTTTTGTTTTCACCTCGTAAACTATTGTTTCGTTATCAGTACAGTAATATTCGACGATATCTCATATCTGCATTATAACGCTAAATATTTTTCTTCATCATCATCTATACATTTCTCATATGTTTTCATTTTTTTTTTTGTGTTTTCATTTTTATATTCATGCATGCACGTTTTTTTTTTTACAATTTTAATAGGATATAGTACGACAGTGCGAGGGTCGAAAAAATCATTTCTATTTTGACAAAACGATCTCTCCGCTCACGATAATCACTTTATCGATCGTTTACGATAAATTTTGCGAAACGAACTAATATACGAAAGCTCGCCGTTGAAAAATTGTAAATAATTTTAATTCATTTATACAAAATAACATAAATGTGTGTTTTAGGATGATACAAGGAGTTAGAACGTATCAATTATAACCAATAATAATTAATAATTCTCATCTTTATCCATACATAGGAAACGGTTATCGAACCATTGTTCAATCATTCTCGAATCGCACTTCTGTCCTATCACTTCGAAAAAAAATAGGAAAAATGTAATTTAAAAAAAAGAAAAAAAATTGTTTTTTTAATTTCAAAGATGAAGTCGACAATTCGTGCGATCGATTGATATACTCAGAACGGATTTTTCAAACCCGATTAATATTACCGCTGCGAAGACCAAGTGAAAAAATAATCGAGTCTATATCTCGGTTTTTCTCTTTTATCCGCAACTCACAAGGAAATCTCGGTTTTTAACTGTACAAACTGTTAATCATTCCGCGGGATCTCGATGTATTTCTCGGTGTTTAACGTTCGACGTTTAAAGTTTAATCCACACCGGCGTTGAGTCACTTTGAACATTACTCAAAAATCATCATTCGTTATTCAAAATAGATTTTTCTACTCGTCGATCGTCGATTTTACCTTCCCCCCCCCTTTTTTTTTCTCTTATCGTGATTTTTTTTTTAAATATTATCATTTTACAATATTGCAAACGTGTCGACGCGACGTCGAACGTCGAAAAGGAAACAATCGCGAACGAACAACACGATTGACGATGCGAAACTTGATTATAATTATTATTAATATTCTTCTTCTATTTTTTATTTTATTCGCGGAAATATCGTGAATACTGCAATTGATTAATTCGCGAAAAGGGTGAATGTGATTTTTTTGTACAATAAATGAGATTTTATGCGATCGAAAAATTATCGTAAAAAAATAACTGGGACGATAATTTCTTCGATACAATTGGCAATAACGATAAATCGATGGGACAAAGAAATAAAGAAATGACTTTAATGGCGTTGGCGTTTTTTTTTTTTTTTTTTTTTTCTCGCCGACGATTCTTGACAAACGTGTCGATATGGAGACGTTGACGTACGGACACGAAAACCAGAATTTCATCGAGGAAATTCCTCTTAATCTAACGATGCAAACAATGTTCATAAAAAATATTGGTGTTTTTTTTTTACTATTGCGAATTCGTGAATTACGAACGAGTTTTGTTATCATTAAGAACAAAAATATGTACGATAATGAAAATTAAAACAAAAATTAAGGCAATTTTCAATTATCGCGTAGATGAAAATCCTGCATTTCGTTGATTAAAGTTGGCTGGGATTTTGGCTGTAGGAACGATTACATGCTCGTCGTAATTGTAGTTTTTTTTTTTTTTTTCAGTTTCGTTACGTTCACCCACGTGGCAGTTGAAACTAGCGTTTGACATTTTTTCAAAGGAAAAATAAAATAAATATTTGACAGTTGTCATTGCCACGAGGTTTTTACGAAACTTGACGATTTGAGGAATTTTTGTAACAAGAACGATCTGAGCTTTGCGTTACACAAACGCTGGTTTTCTTTCTTCGTTCTTTCTTCAATGCGTATTTAATCGAAGTGGTTGCATTTTTTTACGTTCGAAAAGTTTTTTTTTGGAAAAGAATTTTCGGGCGATTGGAAATTTAACAGACGAATTTGGGGTGAATTTTGGAATTTTAACGAAAATTTAAACAAATTTATAAATTAATGATTAATTTATGAATCAATGATTGATAATTAATTCCGTGATCAATAAGGAATTATTTTCAGAAGCTCGACGTGGGCAACTTTCGAAAAAAGTAAAAAAACGCAAAGAAGAACGTTGAGAAAAAGAAAAATTGCACCTCTGTTAAATTTCGATTTAACTTTTTCCGCAATAAAGCAGGATAAAATTGACGATAACGCGATTCACGAGATGGTAAAAAAAAAGAAAGAAAGAAAGAACGAAAGAAAAAACATCTCCAAGTTGGCGTTCGAAATTTTTTCCTTCAATTGGATGAAATATTACGAAAATTTTCGATCTAACGTCTATTTTACCATCGGAAAACGTTAAATCGTGGACGTGCTATTATTACGGAAAAAAAAACTAACAATAGGAAATTTATGGCGTTTTTTTTTCTTACTAAATACCACACAGATGTGAAAGCTTTGAATACTTATTTTTTTCTTCTTTTTTAAACAATTTTTTCGATATTTCCGTATTGCTACGATTTTTTTTTTTCGCAAACGAGTTTTTCGTCACACCATAAATAAGAATTTGTTCAAACGCCATCGATCGATTCGCTTGTCAGCTACGACAATTATTTTACAATTATCCTAATACTGTTAATAATAATAATAATAATAATATATATATATTTTTTCGTATTTCACCACTGGGAAAGTAAAACAACGACGAAACCTGATCGCACGTTCATAAATTCTCATTGCGACGTGATTTTCAGTTTTTCTCTCGTTTTTTTGTTGCTGTTGTTGTTGTTTTGTTTACAAATTTTCGTTGTACAAACAAACATTTCAGTGTTTTTCGTTTGTTTCTTTTTTTTTTCTCTCTCTCTAATATTTCTCGTTAGACGAATAATTCGCGAAATAAAAAAAATATTATGATACAATTATTCACGGTAATAATATATGTATACCATCTTCTGGCCCATCTTTTCCACCATTAACCAGGTACGCATGTTTTTTTTTTCTTTTTTCTTCTTCGTATTTTTTCTTTCGCGTGGCGCAAATTTTTTTTTTCGTCCGTTCTTTTTTTTTTCGCTGTACATCGAATTGATGTACGGAATTTTTTTTATTTTATTCCTTCGAATTTCGAATTTTCACGTTATCCGTTAGAGTCCGTAGGAACATCCGGGTTGGAGGGTTCGCTTTAAGGCGACACGAAAATCTTCGTCGTTGAGATTCCGAATCGTTTTTTTTTTAATCAATTAATAAAGCGAAAAGAAAAAAAATAATAATTTTGTACGACAATAAATCGAAGATTTTGGATCGTCTTTGAAATGTTTAAGTTAATTTTTTTTTTAAATTGATTTCTCATCGATTATCCTCATTTTATTCGACGGTTGGTTCATTTAACCGCGTGTTTTTGAGGTTTTCGACGTTGTTTGCTGCTGCGACTGTTACGAATCGCAGTTTGACGATTGGCAGTGCGCGAAATATCGTTGAAACCGTTATTTATCGTCGCCTCGTTCGTGGAAACGACGTTGGAACTGTTTTCCATGGCTCTTCTCGATCCTCTCGTGCGTCCAGCGATTCTTTCCATATCGTTGAATTGCGCCTGAAGCCGAAGAGCCAATTCGAAATCTTCTTTTTCTTGCATGATCAAACGTTCCATGCGTTTTTGTTCCTCGATTATTCGCTCGTCGATGACGTTTTTGTCGTTTTTCTTCGACGACGAAGCATCGACGTCGTTTCTCGACGAATCATCGTCAAAATTTTCATCCTCCGACGTATTTTCACACGTTTTATCGACAATAATCTTCGTTCGTTCGTTCTTCGAGGATTTTTGACGATTCATCGACGTTTTCTTGATTCCTCGAGTTTCCAAAGTTTCGTTCGTCGATTCGATCGACGAATCGACTTTTTCCGACGTATTTCCATCGTTCGTTCGTCCGTTGCTGCTCGCGCGCGAACGTTTCGATCCAACGAACGTTTTTTCAACGTTTCTCTTGCGTTTTGATCCCGAAATCGATGAATTCTCGTCAATCGCGTCGTTGCAATCGATTTGCAATTTTTTTTCCACATTCACGCGACGTCTCGTGTTACGATGATGTAATTCCCTCTCACATTCGACGATCGTTGCGTTTTCACGAGTCAATTTTCGTCTTTTTATTCTTTCCGCGATGTTTTCGATCGTGCAACCGTCTTCGTGATTTTGTGGCAAATTTTTTCGTTCCAAATTTTGTGGCGAACAAGATGAAGATTCGTCATCTTCGTTTGCGATGTTTTTTTTGTCGTTCCAAGGATTTGGTTGACGTTTGTTCTTTGTAGCGCCATTTTTGTTGGCTTGAAGCTTCGTCGGTTTGTTGAAGGGTTTCGTGATTTCCGGGGTTTCGTCCATTAGAAGACGTTTGCTGACTTTAGTGCCGTTTAGGATACGATTTATGTTTTTGGAATAATTTTTATTCCCGTCGAATGTTAGATCGGGAGCTAGATCGATTCTACGAACGGTTTCGGACAATTGAGGCTTCGATGATTTGTTGGATGTTTGGTGAGAATTCAGCGACGATGTTGACGGTAAATTCGCTTCGTTCTCGCTGTTGGACATTCCTCCGGGTTGATGTTGTTCCAAATTTTGTCTCGCTTTTCCTGAGAATTTTTAATGGAATTTTAATTGACAATTTTTGGTTTTTCTTCGATGAGAGGATATTGGGAAAGACTTGAAAATGGGGTTGAGGTAGTGAGGTTTTGTTGGAAACAGAGGTTTGATCGAATTATTTATTATTTTTGACGTGATTCTGTAGAAGGAAATTTGAAAAAAAAAAATTATACGGATAATAATGAAGGGGAATAATTGTTAATTAATTAACGTTCTATCGGAATTTTTTTTCGACAGTAAATCTGCCTTCTTTGCTTTTTTTAGTCGTTTATTTATTTCCTTGTTTTTATATTTAGAGGAAGAATAATTTTTATTCTGTCGAACTTTATTTTCGGAAAGAAATTTGCTTTGTTTTTTATTCCTTTACTTTGGATTTTTTAAATTTTTAGAGAAAGAATAATATCGAATCTTCTTTACGACAAAAAAACTGCTTCCTTTTATTTCTTCATTCATTTATTTCGCGGAATTTTTATTTATTAAGAGGAAGATACGAACGCAAGGTAAGAATAATTATGAATTATTATTATTTAAGGGTTTTCTTTTTAGGTTTTAGAGGAGATACGTACCTCGAAAAGCGCTCCAAGAACAACCGAGTATCCTTTTCATATGCGTCGGCGATGGTGGTTTCAGTACTGCGTTGGTCACGCGTTTCAAAATTGGTATTACTCTGACGAGTTTTGGATCTATCGGTCGTCCATCTAAAAATTGCGATGAACCATTGGAATTCGATGCATAAATACCATAAGAAAAAAAATCAAAAAATCTTGTCTTCCTTAAATTTAAATTCTTTGTGAATTTTTATCGAGTTCATAACAAAATTTCGTTTCTATTTTTATTCCTCGACGAATTTTAATTCCATTGATTGAGTAATTATAAATAAACGAAGAAATTAAAAATTCTCGCTGTCCCAACAATTTTTCCCGGGCCTTTAAAATTATTTCGAGCATCGCGACGTGAAAATCTCATTAAGAAAAATAATTCATTCTTCAAAAAAAAAAAACAAAGCTTTCTGTATAAAGAAACCACAAAAACCCAAAATACAAGTTTCGAATCCATTCCCTCCGTAATTTTGTTATTCGTCAAATAAAGTACATATATTAGGGTGACTCAAAAAAAAAAAAAAAAAAAAAAAAAAAAAAAAAAAAAAAAAAAATCGATTTCAAACCCAACAAGCCCCAAAATAGCGAGAAATCAAATAAAAATCCAAACCCAACCAAAATCTATTCCCCCAATCTCGCCCAAACCAAAAAAGAAAAAAAAAAAAATTCAATCTCTTTCTCCCACAAAAACTAACCGTGAGAAGTTTTCAATGCAGTTCTGGCGATCGGTTTGATCGGTTTAAAATGATGAATCTCTTGATTAATGCTGTCATGGCTTCCCGCGCTTTCGGCACTTCCGATTCTCTCGTCGTCGTCGCCGGTCGTCATGCAAACTTCGACCCCGAGACTTTTCTTCTTGTTGCTCAAAACATCCTTCGGCACGTGCAATTCTTCCTTGCTTCGACTTCCATAAATTCTCGCGGTCGAACAACTCGCTTCCCCGCTGATATTCGAACTTCCGGTATTAGAAAATTTTCCAATAGTTTGATGTTTCAACGTTCTCGTGACGGCGTTGTGAATCGGCATGGATTTTAATCCAATCGATTTTTCACCAACGATTTCTTTGCAAATACTCGTCAAACCCGTTTTAACACCGACGTATCTGTCACCACGAATTTTCGTTGTCAAAGAAACATTTGTTTTTCGATTTTCCACAATTTCTTCGTCAACGATGGTTAATAATTTTTTTTCACCGTGAAAATTCGAATTTGACAGATTTGTGGAGTTCGAAGGATTTATCAGAGCTGTTCGTTGATCGGTTTTTGTTCGATCGTTGCTGACAATCGTCGTTGGGTCGCAATGGATTTTGAGGTTGGCGAAGTTCGCATCTTTGTTCGTCAATTGTTTTTTGACTAAATTTTTTGCCATCAATCGATCTTGCGCCAATTGGGACAATTGTTGTTGATGCTCTTCGGCGCGAATTTTTCTTATCAACGCCTCGTTAGCTATCCTCTCGGTTTCTCGCTGTCGACGCATCTCTTCCTCGGCCATGCGAAGTTGCACCTCATATTCGCGACGAATCTCACCCGCCGCGCTGAGTATTACTTTTTTGGAGGTGAAACCTTTGAGGGAGAACGAAAGGTGATGTTAGAATATTGTAACGTTGGGGATTTTTTGTGACATCGGAGATTCTTATGTGAATAATAATGTATACGACGATGTTATTATATTGGCATATTTTTTTGATTTGTCAACGTGGTCGAAGCACCTGATCTATATTGTTTTCTTGTTGTTCGGACTTTCAACTTTAATTTAGTCAAAAAAATTGTATCGATTGGTTAATTAGTTTCGTTTTTATACCAATTTAAAAATGGAAGAACAAGACGCGTATTTTTCAGTGAAAAATCACCAGAACGAAAGTTGGCAAATCGATTTTGACACGGCTTTTCTTACGAGGCTTCGTTACCGTATTTCAATACCGAATAAAATAATGCAACTGTAAATAAAAAAACTTTTACAAAAAAAAATAATAACCGCGCAGTTTTGAAGTGCTGCGAAACGATGTTAGAATCCAAGCCAGGCTGAGGGTTTCTTTCTTTATCTTTGATTTTTGTGAAACCAGCGTCGCACTACCCATACATACAAATTTGGACCTCTGTTATCAGCATCGATTGCCACGGAATCGATTACAAAATAGCGGAAGATGGAAAAAATGGAACAGCAACGAAATCGTGTTCGCGGCAAAAAACAATCAGGTTTTCTTTTACGGCTGCTAGCGTGGGACCGCGACGCCATAACGCACAAACATACCGACCGATAAATGATAGAATAATAATAATAAGTGATTGCAAAATGATTATTCTATCTCATACAATACAAAGATCAAACTAAACCTCGATTAGCGTAGCGTATAATTTTTACAAGATAAAACATTACTCAATTAGCTTCTCTACAGCATCAAAAATTTCAAACAAATTAAAAAAATATCAGCGACTCATAAATCTCACGATAGGAACCACACAAGCACGCGCAGCATCCAAAAAATCCATCGCTTCGATGATAAATTAGTACACCGTCGAAAAAGAAAAATAAATTCCATCTTCATCAAAGCCGCGTCGTCCTCACCGATTCCAAAACCCCTCCAAACCGCAAACCCTTAAAAATCCCAAATTCCCAAACCTCAACAACCCCAACCGACCGACACCGAACAAACACAAAACCATTCCCCATCGCATCCAAACGAAATTCCAACATTTAGGTTATGTCACCTTTGTTTATTATCATCGAAGAAAAACAAATAAAAGAAAGAATAATAAAAACTCAATCAATCTCACCAGAGTCCAGCTCGATGTCACCCTCGTCGCCGTTGTGTTTACCTTCGACTTCTTTCGGAAATCGTGTTCTTATGAGTTCCCAAAGCGCGTTGTTGACGAGAGTTTCGGATTTCGTGGCCGTGCGTAGCCAAGAACCGACTCTAACCCTGCACAAGGGACAGCTAAGGCTGTTGTGTTCGAAGGTACCTTTTAAACAACCCAGACAGAGGTTATGGGTGCACGGTAATGTGACGGGTTCGATGAGAATGCCACGGCAAACCGGACATAACAAATCTCGAAGATTAACTTCGGCGGGTGGTAAGCGAGTTAACGAAAGATCAAACAACTTTGACGTTCTTTTCAAATACGTCGCCATCTTCCCATCTTCTTACGTCAGGCACTGCCAATGTTCGCCGGAGCGATGTTTTGTGCTGTTTTTCGTCGGGGCCCGAACACTAACAGCGATGCGAGCGTCGCGGGGCAAGGAGGGGGGGGGCGGGGGGGGGGGGGGTTAATCGACGCGCCGGGCGGTGGAGAAAGGGGGGACGATCGTTGATACAACAAATTTGGCCGCTGGATAGCAGCGCCAACGGCGGTGTGATGGCGAACTTGGGAATCGTGGAAAGTTGGATTGTTGAAGGGATTTTG
>OZ020176.1:9712120-9814620 GCA_963971145.1 Sussaba pulchella
GGCGCGCAACGGAAATTTTCATCGACCAATGGCCGGCGCGGTAACCCACCAGTGGCCAGGCTAAAACCCCGTCAGGGGGGTTCAGCCAAACTGAGGAAGAAGAAGAAGAGTCTACTCGGAGCGAGTGCGAGTGAGATGGCGCCATCAAAGATTGCGGTGGAGCAAGAGAGAAGAAAGATATTGAAGGAACGAGTTGTACTCGAGTTGTCGAGTTAGGTTTCAGAACGCTGCCCTGCGGTCGGGCAAGCTCGGAAAAAGGAGTGGGAGACTTGAGGCAAACTGACACGGGGCGACTTTCCCAAAGGCCACTTTCCTTCATCCCTCCCGCTTTGATTAGGGATTGGAACTGACGAAACGCTAGAAGATAATGTAGGAATCTTGCTGGTCCTATACCGATCGTAGTTGACTCGTTGAGATGCTGGGCGGGGGGTGAAAATCCATCTGTGGTAGAGATCTCATCCGAGTGGGATAACTATAAACGGTTACAACTTATCGACGACAGTTCAATTGTTTCTTGTCACTCAACAATTGATGTAGAAACGATTTGTAATTGTTATCGAATACGAATTCTAATTTTTCAGGGAAGAATTTTGACGATTGATTGCGGATAA
Source organism: Sussaba pulchella (assembly GCA_963971145.1). Lineage (NCBI taxonomy): Eukaryota > Metazoa > Arthropoda > Insecta > Hymenoptera > Ichneumonidae > Sussaba > Sussaba pulchella. Next base: position 9,712,732 of record OZ020176.1, read on the forward strand.
AATTGCAGAAACTTTTTCATACATGTGGGAGAAGGTTGGAGGAAATATTTCTTTACGGAGGTTGAAGGTTTTTTTCTCGACCTGCAATGCGACGAGAATCGCCGGAGAATGTCCAGCAAAATGCTGGTAGATGGAGCGGTAATCATAAATTATGTGAATTTTTTTTTCGAAGGATTGTCGGACATTTTTCTTTTCATCAAGACCGGCATCCATCCAAGGATTTTTATGAACTTTGTTTAATTTTTTCAAAATTTCTTTGCTTTTAGAGATGGAGAATTATTTTCTTGTTAATTGAATTATTGAAGATTAACGGAATGATGCATTGTTTAAAAGCTGTTTTTGATACGATAAAGAGATAATTAATACGATAATAGAAACGGTTCGTTTATTTAACCCTTCGGTGGATTAAACCCAGTCAGTTTTTAAAAAACGATTTTGAGCAAACTATCCGTCCGAAATGGTTGAAAAAATTACAGAACATGCTTTGAATAGTCTAGATAATGTACGAAAAGCTTATTTATAAGAAACATGATGGCAACGTTTAAAAAAAATTCATAAAGAGATGAAAACGGTGACAAAAACCGCCGGTCGTCGTTTGATCGAAGGGAGGATTCCACCCTGTGTGACGATGAAAGGTTAAATGATTAAAATATTTTGGAAAATAAAATTTCGCGTTATAATAGAGTACGAAATGTTAAGGCTTGGGCTTCAATAAACGTATGGTAGTCTGTAAAGACATTTCCAATTTCGTGACTGGTCCAACCGTGATTTCTGGATTCAGTCTAATTTTTATGAAATAATTTTAATTCAAATTCGCCAATTATCCATCAATCGCAATATCAAGACAATAAAATTCCGCCTTGAACCATGCAGGTGGCTCGGATTTTCGTCCGATTGCCATTTTTCAATTATCTAATCAAATTCTTTCAAATTTTCGAACAAAACTCGATCAAAAATATTCCATAAGACGACTTTCCAATCATTTTTGGGATAAAAAAAAAATAACGATTAATCCGTAATGCAAGAAATTTATGTTACGTCGTTTTATTTTTTTGAAATTTTTTCTAAAATGTCTGACATACCATTTTTTTATTTCAATAATTTTTTCAAGAGCGTCGATAACGTAGAGCTCTTGCGGTTATTTCCCGGATTACGATTATTCCTCCCGCCATAAATTTCAATCCACGTATAATCCCTACAACCCCACTAAATGTGAATTCATCAATCTCCTATGCATTTTCTCTAACCAACTCAGCCAAAAAAAAAACGACGTAATAATACAAATAATAATAATGGTCCCCATTTTCACGATTGACCGAAAACGCGGCACGTCAACATTTTTCGTCCATTCCGGCGCGCAAGAGAGATGAAAAACCATCCTCATTATAAAATGGCGTCGTGGTACCAAAGTTGAGCCAAGATTTAACGATATAAAATTTTCAGCGGTGACCAAGAGCGCGTAAACACGAAAATTAAATAATAATGATTTCTCCCGGCTCGAGCTTAATTGAAATACGGTAAAAAGACGTTAACACAACAGAACCCAGAAGCTCTAGAAAACTCTGATTTACCTTTTCCAACAGTCGTCGCTTGTTCGCTTCCCTCCTTTTTTTCTCAACCCTTGATCGTCCTTATTATTATTATAATTATGACTATTATTATTATTCGTTTTTCTCCGTGTTTGTTCGTTCATTTATTTATTTATTTATTTTACCGCGGTTTCGAGACCAAATTGTATTCCTCGTTAAGCGATTCGAGATCGAGACGGCGAAGCTGTCGACTTTCTCACCCCTCGTCGGTCTTTCGGTGTTCATGGCGAAAACAGCAGACACTTTTACGTTCTTTTTTTCTACATTTCGCACATTTTTTCCTCGTTTGTTTATTATTATTATTATCATTTTTTTTTACATTTTTTTACGTATCTCGCCTAGCCAAATAAATCGTTAAGAAATCGCTCCACTTATCCGGCTTCAGGCTAATGGCCCGCGCGGCCTTGTTATCGCCGCCCCTTTTCAGCGTGTTCATCGAAGAATCGACCAACTCTCACCAGCAACCCCTTCCGGTGCCCGTCTCAACGTTTTCCATGAAAAAAAAAAAATTTAATTTCAAAGCTGTGTCCTCCCTAATTTACTGCCATAACAATTACGAGACATCAAAATTATGCTCTTCAGGTGGACGTCCGACAAAACTTTTCCACCGTGTTCTCAAAAACTACGCCCTTATTTTCGAAAACGTTGAAAAATTTGATGATAACGGAAATTAACGATTCCGGACTTCAGTTAAAAATGTTAACCCAGGTTCAGCATCCAAATTTGTCGCCATTGCCGTTTTTCAAAAATCGATTGTGAGCAAACTATCCGTCCGAAGAGGTTAAAAAAATTACAGAACATGCTTCAAACATTCTAAATGATGTGCTAAAAGTTTATTTACGAGAAACAAAATGGCGACATGTTGAAAATAATGCCTAAAAAGATAAAAACGTAAAGAAAAGCCACCGGTTGTCGGTTTATCGACGGGTGGATTTCACCCAAGGTGGTGGGGAAAATTTAATACAGATTTAACGAGCGTGCGTTTGTTTATTCCTTCCTTGTATCAAATTGAAAAAAAAAAAAAATGCATCGTTTGTTCACTCGAAACAAGTAAAAAATAAAATTTTATCAAAATTTCACCATTTTATGGTGCCCATCAAGGGATGATAAAATCCGTTACGCAATACGAAGAACCAGTAACAAAAGCAGCAGCGGTAAAGCCCGAACTCAAAAAAAAAAAAAAAATAAATAAAAAAAAAGTTTTCATCATTCCTGACAATTCTATTGGTCGTTAGGCTCTCTCCATCGGGGGTTCTCTCGTACCCGGGGGTTTCGTCCCCCTAATCTAACCCCTAACGACGTAACGACGTTACCTTGTTAAATAAATGTCACGAGGCGTGGATAACGCTCAAGCGCGAGAGAGACGCCGACGTCAGTCAATAGAACGAGACGACGGGAAAAAAAAGAAAAAGAGAAAAAAAACAACATACAGGACTAAAAAAAAAAAAAAAGAGGGGTTGTGCCACGTAATAATAGAAGCGAGACCGACGGGGCTGGCGATTCTGTCGCGGGGCAAACGTGAAAAGCCAAACCCACCCCTGAAAAGTGGGCCAACGTTCGGGCGAATCAAAATGGTGGCCACTCGCACGTTCGTGAAACACATCGACCACGCGTGTGTGCTCGTTGCTTGATCGTCGTTGCAATTCAATGGTGCAACAAAATTGAAATAAAAATGTAACGTGCGACAGTAAAAAAAAAAAAAAAACATCATGCACGCGTGCGCGCGACGATTTATTTGTTCGTCGATGTCGTGTGAAACCGAACTTTTTGACGACGCGAGCTCGACACGGGTGGGCGCCGTGTGAATCGTTAGTTTGGATTTCTTTTTCTTTTTTTTAAAATATATATATGTATATTTATTTTTTTTTTTGATATTGTAACGGTTATGGTCGAAGTGAGAAAGTCGAAGAATGGGTATTATGTCACCGACGGATGGGAATTGAAACGTGTGGACAATTATAGAGGCTCTTGATATGCTTGAGATATCAATGAGTCGCGCTTGCTTTTCCATTGGCTTTGGTGGAAATACGCGGCAGCGTCACGTACTGGCGATTTTTTTATTGGAACGAAAGATCGGCGGTATTGTCGTATTTTTTTTTCAATATATTTTGATGAGGAATGAGAGACCATTTTGCGACAACTATGGAGGGCTGTCGATGCTCGCATAAATGATAGTCATTTTATTTTTCCGTTCGTACTTTCCGTGGTATTTCCGTAATGGTGGTATTAAACTATATTAGCGAGTCTCGATTATTCAAAATGCTTTGCTTCATTAATGTTACCAGCTTACGAATTTCGAGTCTACTGTTATTGTTTTATGTTGTGTAATAAATTCCCACTATTTTTGTATTTTATTTTTTTCCCCCGATTTTGTGATTTGGTAGATGAAATATATATGTGCATTCGCAAGTTCTTTTCCTGGTCTACAAACCTGTGTGTTTCAATATTTCGAATTAATTAGATTTAATCAATTTTCAGGCTTTCGAAATGAAAGTTTCAGGAGGCTAAAACATATTTTAAAATTCGAACTTGGCAAAACAATCTTGAGCAGTCTTCGGAGCTTTAGCATCTACTAGATCCACATTGAAAATATCGCGAGCTGCATCAGTAGCTTTTTGACCACGACGAAACGCCAAATAGAGCAGACGTCGAAAATAAATTATTTTGCCTCCTAAAGCTTCCATTCAAAAGACTTCCATATGTTTTTCTTTGTATTCCAGTTCGTAGAGCAAGAAAAGAACTTGCGAATGCATGCATATACTTTATCTAACGAATCATAAAACGCGGGAAAAAATAAAATACAAAAAAAACGCGGGAATTTATTCCGAAACCTAATAATAATTGAGTTTCATTGCCTTCTGTCTTAATAACCCAAATGAAAATGGACCTTCGCGTTTTTAAATAATAACGACGAACGTTTTCACTCATCAGTAAATATAGTTTCTTTCAAGATCAACTCGATTTTATATAATCCACGGAATCATCTGCATTGGTTGGTTTATTATTTACAAATTTTGCGCCATTAGCGTTTCCACTAATCGATGATTAATTTACCATTACTTTGTATCATTAAATTGTTGCATCAGTGGCTATTTCAGTATTACCTTCTTTGGCATTCCAATAATTCACACTGGTCGCTGGAAAATAATTGAATAGCCAAGATTACTCATGACAACAATTATCACGCTACAATAATAATTACTCATATTACGATAATTACTGCAATATTAATTAGAATTTTTAGATTAACCCTTATTTTGTCACATTAATTCCGGCACCTTTTTTCTGTAAGCACATCTCACTTGTGCCAGAAGCTTTAAAAAGTACTCTAAAATGCTCTAGAAAAATTCCACAAAATCCATGAAATCTGATTAATCACCTGAGTACAAGAATCAATCATATATTGCTGCAATAATCATTTGTTTAACCCTTCACCATCATACTAGATGGAATCCGCCCGTCGATCAACCGTCGACCGACGGTTTTCGTTTCCGTTTTCATCTCTTTATGAATTTTTTTCAACATGTTGCCATTTTATTTCTCATACATAAACTTTTCGTACGTCATCTGGAATATTCAAAGCATGTTTTGTAATTTTTTTAACCACTTCAGACGGATAGTTTGCTCACAATCGTTTTTTGAAAACTGACCGGCTGGAATCCAGTCAGTGTGACGGCCGAAATATTATTTGGTAGTGTGACGATGAAGGGTTCGACAATATAATTATATAAAAAGATTGAATCGTGAAGAGCACACCATCGTTGAAAAACACGAGTCACTTATGGTTACAGTATAAGGGTTAATAAAATTCTGATAGTTTTCAATCATATCACATCGCTTCAAACGTTTAATTACTCATTGAAGCAATGTCACAAAATTCCGTTGTAATTAATCATGGCGGGTCCTACGATCTACAGCTCTGTCAATAAATCAAACCGCTAATACGTTTGTTTTCTCTCAATTTTTATCAAATTATCAACCACTAAGGCATACAAAAAACTTCCCGGCAAAATTTACATTTTGCGGGAATCACGAAAAGATCTAAAACAGTCGTAAAGAAAAGCCATTCCAACGCAAATAATATGAACCAAAAAGAACGTCACAGCGACCGTCGCAACACGCATTGTCAAAATACTCACGAAGACACAAGACAATCTATTATTACTTTATTATTCTCCAACCAACCGTCGCCATAACTAAAAATTCATGAAATCAAGTTGAAAAAATGAAATTGAAGGAATCAAGTTGAAAAAATAAAATTGAAGGCTCAAAAAAATTTTTTAAATTAAATTTTTTTTAAATCGACACTGACGCAATTCGATAAATCGTTGACACGGACTTCCGGTGTCCGATGTACGCGATCGACGGTTTTCTTGAGGCACAGACCATGCGTAATTTTTTGTTTCCAACGCTAGAGATATAAAAGACGGATGAATTTATACTTGATTCGTCGCGTAGATCGTTATCAATCGTTATCCCCTCAAACGTACATTTTCATTCCTTTTTCTTTCATCGCAACCCGCTTCTCATCCACATACCGGATGGCACTCCGCAACTTGGGCCCAGCTGTGAGCTTTTCACACGTAAAAAAAAAAACATCGCAAGCCCTGACGGTTGCGAGATTTTTATCCGAACACCTCGACGGCCCGTTCAACGAGACGACCGATCTTTCACGCCCGATAACGAGCGTTTACACGTTTACTGCTGTTTGTTTGTCTGTCTGTTCATTTTTCTTCGGTTTTTTTATTCTTTCTATCTTCTAAACGTGAGTTAATCGACGTCACTGTCAAATGCAACTGACAGATTATGTTAAAGCGCCCCTAAAACTTGTTTGAGGAAATAAGAACATTATTTGCTGATAAATAAGAATTACAGTTGGAATTTTAACTGTTTACAATAATAATAAAATATATTAATAATAATAATAATAATAATAATAATTATTATTATTATTATAACAATTAATTTATAATTTATAATTTATAAAATATAATTATTATTATAACGATTACCAAATTATTATTATTATTATTATAACAGTAAAAATAATGATAATAATAATAATAATAATTATTATTATTATTGAAATAATTAATCATATTACTATTATTATATTAATAATAATAATATTATAATAATATTAATAATAATAATATTATAATAATATTAATAATAATAATAATTATTATTATTATTATGTAATTATATTATATTGGTCAAACAAAAATATAACTATTACTATTGTTATTATTTTTATTCAAACTATTATCATAATAATTCACTATATAATAATTCTTATTACTCAAGCTTCTCGACAGCGTTGCACATCGGTTAGGTGTTCACTTTTCCCCATTCTGAACAAACGAAGAAGAAAAAAAAATAAACGAAAAAAGTAAATAAATAAAAAGCTCTTTTTCCGCCGTCCGTCGCGCCATGCAACCACGATCCAACGGATTTTCACGACTCTCGTTGGTCTAATGCTGCCCTAAGGCGCGCTGAAAAACCCTGTAGTTCGTTCGTTCGCGAAAATGCAAAAGGGAAAAATGAGAAAAGCCGAGGAAGTGAAAAAAAAGAAGAAATTGTTGAAAAAAATCGTTGGGTAGAAACAAATCTAGCGAGAGAAGAAAAGGCGAGAGAGAAAAGAAACGAGCCGCAGGACGTTACGATGGCTAAGTCAGCATCAGCAGCAGCAACAGCAACAGCAGCAGTGGCAAACGTGAACCACCGACGAATACCGAAGAAAGCAAAAGCCCGAGAGCAAGAGAGAGAGAGAGAGAGAGACAGAGAGAGAGAGAGAAAGAATGAGTGAGTGAGTGATATTACGTGAGTCGTGCGAGCTGCGGCCTGAAAGAAAAATAATAATTCACAGAGCAACAATTGACAAGGAACGCGAAAATAATTGCGAGTTCCCGCACTCGCACAGCTCGAGGCCCGATGCCGTGAACTGCTTCGAAGCGGCAATTTTTTTCCCTCCCCCCCTCTCCATTTTTTTCTTCTTTCCTCTTTTTTTCGTAATTTTTTTTTTTTTTCGTAAATTTTTTTTTCTCATTTTTTTCTCGCGTCCCCGTTCGTCGGGGGGGATGGAGCGCGAGTGCGTGGGAGGCCCAGAAGGGTTGGCCGCGTCGCGGTCTCTCTCGCGAGGGGGTTTACGAGCGTGCGGTACGGGGATAACTGCTCACTCGTTGGCGCGAGTGAGGAACTCGCGGTGGTGCGAGAGAGACCGATATCCAATTAAAAATATTACACATTACCCGGCTGCGGGACGGCTAAAATGTATTTACTGTTTAAAAGCAGATCGAGATGCCACGGGGGTAGGACAGTAGGGAGGGGGCGAGTCATATCCGTCCTTGTATGGTACTTTGTGCATACGTATATACGCGATTTTTCGATGGGATTCCCAGGTGTACATAGATTTTTATATGCACGTGTATAAATATATATAGCGGAGACCGGGGCTCGTTGTAACGTATTTTGCAGACTCAAGTCTTAGTCCGTGACGTTATTTTCGGTGCCTTGACTCACACTGGTCGCTGGGAAATAATTCTATAGCCAAGATCACTCATGACCCGGGTTAAGATTGTTATTGCGATATTAATTGGAATTTTTGCGTTAGTCCTTAGCCTGTGACGTTATTTTCGGCGCCTTTGCTCTGTAAGCATGGATCACTCCTGCCTGGCGATTGAAAAAATGGTCCAAAGTTGTATAAAAAATTCCGCAAGATTCGTGAAATCTTATTAATGATTCTAGTGTATGGGGATTAATTATTGTATTGCTGCAATGATCATTTGTTTGAGCGATATAATTATAGAAACGAATAAAAAAGTGAAGAACGCACCATTTTGGCAAGGCACGAGAGGCTCGTGGTTGCGGACTAAAGGTCGAAGATTTAACGATTCGCTGGTTTAATTCAACATCTCTCTACAACATTTTGTCTATTGGTCCACTAGTTCGTTGATTCGCTATTTGGTTATTTTTTTGGGACTCGCTATTACGGAAAAACATAAAATTATTGAAAATATGTCTGGTATCCGACATTTTGTAACTCTTCATCATAGAGAAACCCAAAGAAAAAAAAATGTAATTTTTCAGAGAAAAAACCATTTCACAGTTCAGAACGATATCTCAATATCCATTCATAACAAGACCTATAAAACCAGTTACATCTCTTCATAACGATAACGGAAATCCACCAATCATCATTCGTTTCGATCGAATCTGTTATATGCCAAAGAATCAAATACTTTCATTTCTCACAGTGCACAAATTCTATAATCGTATCAACAAAAATACAATCACCGATATAAATCGTCAATGACATACCAATTTATATTAAATAATAATATATTATTTACACAAGTTCTTCCTTAAAAAAAAAATCCTACAACCAGCCCCGGTCTTTCCTCCGTCAATATATTTTTATTTATATTCATGTATTCGCGAAATATCACACCTCCTGCGTATTTAAAAAAATTTTGAGTCTACACTCTTCGTCTTGGTCGCGTCATTATGTACTCGAGAACTTTCGTTCCCGAAGGGGGCGCGAGGATAAGGCAGGGGGGTGGGTTGGGTGGGGGGTTGGAGACGAGAAAGGGGTGACACTCATTCACGTTCGCCAAGACGACGTCGACGGAAACGCGGAGACTCGGGGATGGCGCAATCGCCCCCCGTGCGGGGGCGCCACTCTCGTATTAATTGGTCAGCACGGTAATTGATCACTCGTAATTATCTTTCATACCCGTAGCGCGAGTGCAGCTCCTCCTTCTCTCCCGCCAACCCCGAACAATCCTGATCTTCACGGGGAAAACGCTCGATGCCGGAGGAATCCTCAAAGAGAGGGTTTTTCTTTTTTTTTCTTTTTTCTTTTTTCACTTCGATTCGGGCGATCGCGAGCACGAAATCGTTAATGCTCGAGGAGGAAAATGAGGAGATAAAGATTGAATGGATTTTCGCCGACGATGAGAGCCGGGGAGATAATTCAATAGCGCGGAATCTATGGGCCGGAGGAGATAAATGGCGCGAGCTCGGGACGGTTAGGATTGGGCTGTAAATGATAACTGATGGTTCGATCTTTGTGTATTTTGGTGGGAATTTGTCGGACTTGGATTATTATTTTTTTATTCGACGGGTTTGATGTCATGTTGGATCAATGTATGGGTGTTAATGTTTTGTTGGTGTTGGGATTGGTGGATTGGGCGAATTTGATTTTTTGGCGGTGATGGTGGATATATTTATTCATTTTTTTTTTGCTAAGGTAGTAATTTATTATAATTACATGTGATACGGTCGTCTGTCTGGGTAATGCATCCGACCGACGATAATAATTTTTGAATTCATAATTCGAACGTATTTACTCGAGAAACATGAAGTCGAAATATTTAAAAAATATATAATATTTTCAAGCAATATAATACAAAAAAATAAACGAAATATTTTAGATGCAGCCAATAGAATTTTTTATGTAACAAACATTTATTCAAATGACGAAAGAAATTTCGTCAACGAGTAAAATTGTCAAACACCCCCGCGAAAATTCTCGGATTCAGCCATTCTTCGCTTAGTCATGGATGCAGCCGACTGATCATGAAAAAAAATTCTTTCGAAGGCTTCGATAACTAGAAACCCAAAATGGCTCGTAATTTAAAAGAAATAAAATAATTGAAATTAAAACTTCAGACCTCTGCCGTTTTACAAAATTACACGTCTCAGTAAAATTTATAAATAATACCAGTTGAAATTCTTTTAAAATAGTTAAGAACAACTCTAAAAACATAATTTTGCATATTGATATCTCATCTTTTCCCTCTGCCTCAAATTTATCTCTTCGAAGGATTAAAAATTTATCAAAGGAACTTTTTCGCAACCGAGGCACAAGCTTCCATTTTGCAATTTTTTATACGCTCTATACACACTCATGCAGATAATAAATAACTCCATTTCCAGACAAGAACGATTTTGCTTATCGCCGTATTTTGTTTACATCGTCAAATTTCCATTTTCATTTCTCAGCGATGAAACCACCACAAAAATGCCACTAATAATTTCCAAACAAAAAAAAGCCAATAAAGCCACTAATAATTTTGTGCGAATTGCTACATAAGCAATGAAATGAAATGAAATCATGAATTAAAAAATCAGTGCTAAAATCATGTGCGTGTCGATAAATGTAATTCGATGAGGTTTTGCTAATCCAAACCCAAGATTCCGACGATCGTGCCATTGTCCGTCAATCTCCCATTTTCCGACGGACAGCTCCTGGCTCAAAATCTCTCCCTCAAAAGATTTTCACCGACGTTAAACATTCTTCATCTCGTTCTTCTTTCTCTCCTCTTCCCCATCCACAAAACGCCGCGTAATTCGGAAATCGTATCGTGCAACAACAACAACAAAAAAAAGATCTTCTCATCGCGTAATTCGAGAATATTGAATTGATTTAACACGACGGTGCATCTTCGTCATACGATCATCTCCATATCACAATCCTTTCGATCGCAGGAAGTATTTAGTTTCCGTCTTCCGTCACGACAGTCGATTTCCAACGAAACAAAAGCACAAATGAACCAAATAAAAATAGAAATCAAATACAAATACATTTTTAAAAAAAGCATAACGATAAAAAAATATATATAAATAAATAAAACAAAAATATAAAATTGAATAAAATGGTAAATATAAAGAAAAAAAATGATGATGAAGTAGATAAATAAATAAATTTTCGATTGTGAATGACAATGAGTCCGGTTGATAAATCGATTTGGACAGCTCACGGTAAACATGCGAGTCTCGAGCCGTAATAAACCAACGGGGACGAGGATTCGGCTTTCGGGTGATTCTCGACAACGAATTTAATGGAAAGCGATGGTAACGGAGATCGCGAGGCTGCGGAAGATCGTCGAAGAGGCTTTTGAAACGAAAGAGAATCGCGGATCGATGCTCACAACCGATATTGAACGTGACATGTTTTGAACACACACCCCTTTCACAAACATTTACGATGATTTCTATGAGTTTTTATTTACAACCGCACGGTTTCTTCCCACGTGTTCGCATCTCGTCCAACCCCGACGATCAAAACGCGGTCTCGTGTTACCGGCCATTCTTCCACGCCCACGCGGTGGACCCGAAAGAAAAAATGTTGTCCGAGAAATTCGAATCCCGAATAAGTCGTGAATCTCGTACGAACGTTTTGTGAATCGAATTCACACGTTTTCGTCGATTTCGTCGTTCGATATTTTATTCCGGGATTTTTTTGTGGACGAAAAATATATAGTGATTGAGAATCTGATTTGTTTTTTTTTTAATTTGTTCGTTCGTTATTTATTGCGATATTTTTTTTTTATCAGAGACTGATAAATTATTATTCTGGGCTGATCTTCGTCGAGCATTTTTTTTTATTGGTGAAAGAAAAATCGTTTTCTATTTCTCTGAGCAATATTTGATTTCGACGATAAACATGAGAATTAAGAATCTAATTTGTTTTTTTTAATTCGTTTGTGAGTTATTTTTTTCCGATATTTTGTTTGATTAGAAAATTGATGAATGATTATTTTAGGCTGATAGAATTCTATCGAGATTTTTTTTTGTCTTCGTTCTTTTTTTTTTTGTTGAGGAAGGAAAAAATGTTTATTGCAATGATTGCATTTGCAGGTAATGGTCTCAGTTCGGAAAAAATCTGTGTTAATGCGTTTTCTGGGGTTCGCCGGATTACGAGACATAACATATCCTGTGGGGTATCGTTTGAATAAGTTAATTAGAACAGGTAGGGCTTTCAGCGTCGACGAAGACAAAGAAACGTCCTGTCAAACCGAACCAAAATAAAAACCATTCAAGAAACTTTAGCCACGATCAACAGCCTTAACCCCTGACACCCAGATTTCAATCATTTATCAAAAAAAAAAAAAAAACAACAAAAAAAAGAGAGAACGAATAAAAAAGGAATTAAATTTTTTTCGTCTTATAATTTTTCTTTCAAAAATTGGTATCCCAGCCTAAGCCATCAATTTTCGAACATCAGATAAGTCCCGAATACTTTGTTGAAATACATAGACTCGTGAACATTTCGTTATTATTTTTTATTGAATTATTACTACATTAAATTTTAATTATCGAATATATTAAATAAAAATAGATGCATCGATAACTCGTAATCGACATTTCCGATCAACGATTGCGATAATTTCGCAAACATCTTGATTAAAACCAAACGAATAACCCAACAGCGTATCTAGTCGGCCACCATTTAATTAAAAAAGAAAAAAAAACCCGCCGGAAACTAGCCCAAGATGGGTTTCACCCCCGTCGAGGTTATTCCAAATCCCAAGCCAGGCCTTTCAGCGTCAATTAAAAAAAAAAAAAAGAAACATATGACCACGCGTGACGCGCGTCAAAAACATTATCAGCCAACATAATTTCCTAGTCGAATTTCCCTCAACAATCTTCACCCAAAACAAAATAACCTAAAAATAAACCAAAAGAAAAAAAAAATCAAACAATTAAAAAAAAAAACCCTCCCCCCCCCCCTCTCCCCAACATCCTTCAACCTCAAAAAAAAAAAATTCCAAAACCTCCCACAACCTCCCCTCCCCCCAAAACAAATCCCAATGCAGCATCACGACGCATCAAGACGTCAAAATAGACGTTTCGTTGCGTACGGGACGCCCTCGTCTCATCTCAACGCGCCAGGACCACCGCAACGACCAGCATCAGCATCAGCATCAGCATCAGCACCAGCATCACCACCACCGTCACCATCACGAGGCCCAGCAGCCGCAGAAGCATCCCCCAAAGCCAACGGAGCCGCGAGTCGACGTGGAAGCAGCGGATTAACGCGAACGCGGGTGTGTCAGTGCCATTGGTGTTAGTGGCAGAGTCAATGGCAGGGTTGGGGGCTGAAGTCGCGCGGGGGTGTGCAACGCGCGGGGGGCGAAAGCGGGAGGGTTGTAAAAGGGTGAGCCCGGGGCAGAGTTCTGGGTTTACATTTCGCTCTGCCATCCGTGTGGTGTTTCGACGTGTCGTTGCATACATTATCTCCCCGCGGGTGCCAACCCACCCGCGGCCGCGTTACGACGTCGTCGTCGTCGTCGTCGTCGTCGTGGCCGTCGTCGTCGTCGTAGTGCGGGGGCGAGAAGCGAGATGCACATTGCCGAACGGTGCAACGCACGGTCGCGCGCGCGCTCTCGGAAACAGAAAAAAATGCACGGGGGATTGTAAAAGGAAAATTTTTTTCTTTTGCCTCTGATTGGCGGTTGCCTTGGCAACGATCCCATCCCTTCTCTCGGTCTCTCTCTCTATCTCTCTCTCTCTCTCTCTACCTCTCTTGGTTTCGTTCTTTTTCTCTTTCGACATCTCGTTGCGCTCGTTTCGCGGGCTCTAATTATTTCCAGACACTGAGAATCGAACGAGAGACTCGGCACCAACACTGACGGAACACGAAGTCGCGACGTAACCCGCTCACAGCCGGGGCGAACGGCGTCGACGGGGATTTACGAGAGACGCGAGAAAGTGGGAGAGCAAATGCCAGACATTATATACTCGTACGTGTGCGACTTGTGATACGTGGGACGTATGAATATTATTTTGTGTATAGATACATGCGTTTTTGGTGTGGAAGAGGTAACCGACGTCACAGACGGGGGGGTATTTATCAAACGGGATGAGCGCCCACCCTGTATATTCACGGGGAGTTATTGTGATGGCCAGACCCGCGCCATTCACCCGCGGCTCTGAGAAACTCGAAATGCCGACGGAGAACCTCTCGAATTTCTTGATTTTTCTGGGTGTATTAATTACAACCGAAGGATAAAACGAATTGTTGCATCGAAGAAGGAAATAAATGATAAATCAAATGAGAAATTAATTCGATTGGGTTACAGGGATTGATTGTAAAGCTTCTTTAATTTTGAAATTATGAGCATATCGCGGGGAGAACTGAAAATGCAATTTATGGGTACGTTATTTTGTTTTTGTTTTTTTGTTTTTTCCTTCTCTCTTCTTGTCTTTGTCCGAGGCGTCTCTCGTCAAGTGCCGCGGCAGAGAAACACTGTCTTGACAAGGCGTGCCACAAGCTACGTGGGCAATTTTTTTTCTCTTACTTCTCGCATCAACGAACACATTGTTTAGGGAGAATGGCAAATGTCGGATGGTCTTGTCGCTGTTCGAATTGTCACGACACCGTTTTTTTCTTCTTTTCTTTTTTTGTTCTTCGTTCTTTACTTTTGCGCGAAAAAACGCGACGCGTCTGCGATTGCTGAGGGTCCGAATGAGAACGACGGCAAATTTGGTCGTCAAGAGCGTTGAGACACTTGGCGAATAATTGTGGGGAAGGTAATTACAGTCGATGAAATATTTTAAGTACAAATTTTGGTTTGAAAAAGTTAGGCGTGAGTTAATTTTTGGATGATTGTTTTTATCATTCTTGTTTTTTTTTCTATTGATCGATTATGCTTCTATTTTTCGATTGAGTTTATTTAGTTTTGAAGCCTTTATTTATTGAAGCCAGTTTTCTTTCCCTGGAATAATTGACCGACGGTTTTGTCGAAAAAAACCGCGAGCTTAGTAAAAATTTATTTCCGCTTCGAAACTAAAAAACAAGTATTACATCGAAATAAGCAAATTTTCAAAGATAAATGCAAGCCTTACATAAAAAATTACAATCTTTTAAAATTAATTATTGATATAAAAAAAAAATGATTGCAAACATAAACAATGAAATTCGCACGATCGTTTGTAAAAATTGTAATCAAAAGTTAAAAAATTAATCAACCAGATATCAAATGATGACAAAATATCGTATTCGCCCTTTGAATAATTCACAATGATAAAAAACCTCGTTTGGACATTATCGCGACATATTTTCACTCCGCTATCAACACGATTTCAAAATGAAAAAATTTTACAAATCTTTCCCGCCGTCGTCCGGAGAAACAAATATTTTTCGGTCAAACGCGCGTTCGCGCGATTAAAACGCATTTTTCTTTCTCTCCAACGTCAACGTTTGTACATAATACACGCACGCACGAACACATACATACACGTGTGTATATACACAGGTGCGTTAAGCCGATCTTTGAATCTCGAGAACATAAAAGCCCGTGCTTGCGTGGCTCGCCGCGATTTTTCACCGACAAAACGCCCGTCGACGACTTCATTCACATCATTTCATCGTCACTTAAACGCTTCCACGCAAAAATATATCTCTTTTACATCTCCAACGCCCTCGTCTGCCATTTCGTGGCTCAAATTTCCGTTCCCCCGTGTCACGTGACGAAGAAAAAAAAAAAAAATACAAAACAAAAAATTACACACACACGCGCACGTACAGATTTTTTTCTTGTAAAATTGATACTCGAGCGGATCGAGATATCGAGTTTGGCCATTGGAAATATATTTTCGACGATCCAAACAAACATCCCGACCGTTCGTTCGACGTACGTGCCTCCGTCAATGAATGGCCACCGCCAGGAGGCGTGAAAAAGCGTTTCGAAACATACGAAAAAAAAAAAAGAAAAAAGAAAAATACTCCACCGAAACCCTCGAAGGGTCTGCGAAGCCTTAAATTTCCAAACTAGTTTTTCCTTTCATCGACGAAAATTAGCTCTTCGACGTCATTCTCGCCGCTTCTTTTGTATCAAATTATGTTTCACGGTTTATCTCGTACGTTTCGGAACTCCGAGATTCGGTGAAAAAAGGGAGGAAAAAGAGAAACGTGAAAATAAGAAACTTTTCGAGGCAAACAACGCTGATCGAATTTACCAGAAAAACTTGACAACCTTCGAGGGGTTGAAGAAATGAGAATTTTTTTTTTTTCGAGAGGAAAAAATTTAAATGAAATTTGTTGGATTATCCGGCTCGCTCGGATATTTGATTCCGTGGATGAAAAAAGACTCGGAAAACGTCGAGACCGCGAGGTAAACGTTTTTTTTTTTATTTTTGCAAGCTTTTTTCGCACCTCCGAGGTTCGAACGAGCGACGGACCACGCGGGAAATTGAAGAATTGCGTTTGTGTCACGGATCCTGACTTCGTCACGTCGCGCGATAATGTGGGGGATGATGGAACGTGTAATCTTGTCACGATAGCGTACGAATTTTCAGATTTAACGTTGGGCGTTAAGTGGAAGAAAATAGAACAAGGATCGTCAAATTATTGACCGCAGCTTAGCGATGACATTTTTTTCGCCATGATGAGCACGAAGGTTTCAATTAAATCGACGAAACTGCCTGTAATTCGAGGAAACAAACGCAGATTGAAATTAAGAAAGAATTTTTTTTTCTCAATTATTTTTTTTAGTTCTTTTTCATTTGAGTCCCTGAAATTCTTGTCGAAGGTTCGTTAAGGGCTTACGAAGTTGATGTTTCGCGAAAATCAAAGGGAAATTGTCGAGCCACAAAATTTATTATTATTATTATTATTATATGATAATATTATTATATTTATAATATGTATAATATTATATAATATAATATAAAATAATTATATAATAATATAATTTATTATTATATTACAATTATATTCATAAATATAATAATAATATTATAATAATAATTATTATTATTATTATTGTAATTATGAAAATAATAATAATAATTATTATTATGATTATGAAAATAATAATGAATTGAATAATAATAATAATAATGATAATAATAATAATTATTATTATTTATAATATTAATAATAAATTGAATAATTATAATAATAATATTTATTATTATAATTATAATTATTTATAATAATATTATTATTATTATTATTATTTATAATAATAATAATAAATTGAATAATAATTATTATTATTATCATTATTATTATTTATAATAATAATAATAAATTAAATAATAATAATAATTATCATAATTATTATTGTATTTACATTATCCGAATCATTTTCGACGTCATTAACATTAAAAAAAATTCTCGCCAATTTTTATTCATGAATATTAAAAACGTTATTTACATTTAACAAGATCATTCGATTTTAAATTTTATTTTCAAAAAATTATTATCAAGACAAGAACGAGCATCAGTGAAAAGTACAAAAATTTTAGGCCTACGCGCCGTCGGCCCGCAAATAACGCGGAGTCGTTCCGTCGCCTCGCGAATCTCCGTTACGCCTCCGCGCGCAAAAAAAGCGAACAACCCAAAAAACGGAGAAAAAAAAAAACAACGACGGAAAGACAAAGAGAAGAAAAGTATTTTTTCGATTCTCACGAAAAAGTTCGACGGTCTTGCTGGCAAAGCGGAAAGTCGACTATTTCGAGGACTCGAAACAGCGATTGAACGGTTGTTCCGGGAAGGGCTTGAAAACGGGTTCTCGACAAGAAAGCCCTATTTCTTACACCTCGAAGGTATGAGCGGGGATCACTCGCGTGTGGCACTTCTAATACAGAACCGGTTTAACCGGCGTGGGAGAGTCTTGCGATCGAGAAGCGACGAAATTAATACGCCAACATATTCATTTCCACGGTCGATTGTTCGTTCGGTCACTCACGAGACTTGCCAACGTCCAATATTATATATATGGATATATATGTGTATATATATACATATATACTTATATGTGTTTGTATGCATGTAAAGTATTATAAATATTTAAATTATATATTGCAGCACAAGAATTGTATACCTATGTTAATTATTTTATGTGTCATTAATTTTATACATATTTCAAATATATATTCAGTTATTCATTCTATATCAGGTGGAGTATTATTTTTTCATTTGCACTTGTAGATATTGTAAGAAGCCAAATTGCGGTGCAAATAAAGCTCCATCGATCTATTTAATTTATTCGGTATTTAATTGTGGTTCTGGGATTTTTTTTTGACAGCCACACAACTTTTAAAAAATTCTATTCGATTTTATTCATTCGAACTAGATATTTCGAATGATAAATCAGTTGGCAAAACAAAAAAACTTGGAAGTTTTTCGTTTGTTTTCGCTACGTAAATTAAAATTCAGACGGAAAACTTTGATCTCGGTTTTTAATCATCATATTGCGATTAGAGTTGTGATGCTCGTTGAATGAGCTATCAAAATTTTTTTCGCATTTCTGTGAATGCAGATTTGTGGTCATTCTGTCCAAAAGTTTTGGCAGTGACAAACACATTTGAGATAAAAATGTCGATTTTTTTCATTTTATTATTCCGAAAAATCAGCAGAACGAACATCAAATCAATTTTTCATAGAATTGTAATCCAGTGTAAATCATTCATCAATCATTTAATAGTTCACACGAATAGAAGTATATTCTAACCACCTGTAGCCAATTTTGTGACGATAAAAGCATTGAACTACTTATAATTGGGATTACGAAAATGTGGTCTCAAAATCATTTCAATAATTTTTTCCTCGGCCATTTTACAACAGAAAAACCAAGAAATAGCCTCAAAAACGCTAAACCATAATTTTCGACAATATTCGAATTTCCCTGTTCTAATCAAATTATGGTTGACTACTATCAAATTTTAATTCTTTTTTGTTTTGAAGAACTTCATTGAATCATCGAAATCGAAGTAAATTTATTCCGTGTCTAAGAGTTATCACAATGGACAATTTACAGCGCTGCATAATCCAAAGTGAAGCCATCGCCATCACTTGAATAAAGAATAAGTCTCGCTAACAGCTTTTCGTATTCTTCGCACGTCTTTTCCTCAAAAACATTCTCCCAACCTTTCATCCCCATTCCGATGCCTCTTCCACGTTCCACATTATATTTTCATATTTCGTCGATTTTCCATTATGTCGACAAGAGTTTTCGTTCGTCCGCCATTCAAATCCCAGAGTGGACAAAAGTTGTCGGACTCTATGTATCGAGGGTTTGGGGTATGTCCGCAAATATTGTCGCGAGCAGATGTAATCCCGGAGGGTTCGGATCTCGTCATCTCCCTCGAAAGAAGAAAAAAAAAAAAATAGACATACAGCTCGAGTCTTTTCAGAGCTATCCGCACAAGCGCTACCTGGTTAGTGAAAAACTTATTCAGATTTCACGCCGACCATAATAACGCGTATTTAGATAAGAAATTATACGAAGAATAATTTAAAATCTGTCGAATATTTTCAATAAGTATACGCGTATGTTGGATATACCTATTGGATCGATGGGGAAATATTTTTCGTGGAATTTTTCATAGGAATAAGTGTTTTTATAGTTGGCTGGAAATTAAAATAATTTTTCCCCTTAACAGTTATTTATTTAATTGGATTAAATTGGATTTTATTTATTCGCATATGAGTTTGTCGTTGAACAAATCAGTGTACGGAATAGAAACTTTACGAATATTTTGGTGATTTTTACTTCGTCAAGTTTTTTCTTAGTTTAGTTAAGAAAATTTTTCGACGGAAATAGAATTTAAAATGAATCAATTAAAAATAAGAATTCCCGCGTTTTTTGTGTTTTATTTCTTCCTGCAATTTCTAATTTGTCAGGTATAATATATGTACGCATTCGCGTGTCCTTTTCTTACTCTGCAAACCGAAATGGGAAATAAAAACATGGAAGGTTTTGAGATGGAAGTTTCAGGACGCAAAAAAAAAAAAAAAAAATATTGTCAGCTCTATTTCGCTTTTCGCCGTGATCAAAAAGCTGCGGAAGCAGCTTCCGACATTTGTAAAGTGTATAAAGAAGATACTATAATTCCAAGGACGCTAAAGATTGATTCGTCAAGTTCAAATTTGAAATAAAATTTTTTTGCCTCCGGAACTTCCATTTATAAAGGCCGAAAATTAATAAAAATGAATTAATTCAAAAAATCAAAGGAAATAGGTTTCTAGAGCAAGAAAAGGCATTGCGAATATATGTATACTTTACCTAACAATTCACACAATTGCGGGGAAAAAAATAAAATACCAAACCCGCGGGAATTTATTACATAACCTAATAGACACGTCAGTTAACGAATTGATTGACCTTCGTCTTTTCCAATTTCCCGTCAACTATAAAAAAAAAACGCCTGTCCCCATTAAAAAAAAATGATACGAAAAATAATTTCCCATCTATCCAATCCCTAAAACAAACCCTCTACCACCCTGCGAAAATTCCCCGACACAGCAGGATCAAGATAGAAAAAAAAACTAAACAAACAAAAAAAAACCAACAACATACCGAACGTAACAAGCCGCAAATTGCGAATCAAGAAGATTGAAATCAAAGAGTTCGTCCATCGAGTAATCCGACGCCAACCACCGGCGTCAAAAAACTAACCCGCGAACCCTGCAAATGAACGAATAACCATCAACAAATCCTTTCGAACATCTTTTCTTCTCCTCCCATCGATTCTCCTTCCCTCCTCTCGTTCGCCCCGAACGTCCGAATTTCTCGTTTTTTCTCTTTCTTTCGTCTTAATTACGAGACGCAACGGTGATTCATGGCCACCGATGGTTATCAGCGCGTAACCGCGTTGCGATAAACGCGGATTGAGGACTCATAATGCCCTCTCACAGGACGTTTGTCCGTGGCTAAAGAGGATTGGATGGAAAAATTACGGGAGGCCGGCGGAGTGCAACGGAGCTCCCTCGCAATGTGCACATAACCAACGGGGGTAGTTTTTTCTTTTAGTTTTTTTTCTTTCTACGGTTAAAGGATTCTCTCACACGGAGAGCCCCGGGGACGGCGTTTCTCGCCGCGAACGCGAATGCGAAATGATTTTTGAAAAAAAAGAAAAGAAAGAAATAATGCGAAAACAAAGAAGAGGGGCGTGCCCGGGTGCCAAGATGGCCGTTAGAACGTGGAAACTGCGCGTCGAGCGTCGTCCCGCCGGAGGCCGGAGCTTTTAATTAATGCAAAAAACGTCTGGCCCCACTCTTCGCAGTCTCTCGATCTCTCTTGCTGCCCGTGTCCGACCCCGAACCGGGGCCGATGGGCGAGGAGGCCGGGGGAGGGCCGGGGGAGGAAGGGGGTGGCGGTGGCGGAGGCCGGGCCATCCCTCGCGTGGTGACTCGATCGCAGGGGAGGTTTCACATTTCTAGATTTCCGATTATTTACGGAACGAACGATTCTTTCTACCCTGTTATCGGGGAAATTATTTTTGTTTATTCATTCAATTTATTTTCGGTTCTTTTTCTGTTTCGTAATTGTTCTTGTTTTTCTTATTGCGGTATGTTTTATCGATAGGTCGATGTTATATGGAATGTTGATGGTATAGAAATATAATAATATGGGGGATTCTATTAATTTTATCGATATTATTGTGTTATGTTATTATTCGATGAGGCTTGTGATCATCGACTGCCAACGTGGTGTATTTGACCGATGGCTAAATTAATATATTCTTCGAAATATTTTGACTTTTTATTTTTATTTCGATGAAAAAAAATTTACATGAAAATTATGAGTTATTGAAGATAATGAGGACTATGTTCTACGCTTTAGATTTATAAGATAAATATATATTGCAGTACAAAGATTATTCAATTGAATTATTATGATCATAATAATAATAATAATAATAATAATAGATTCATTAACTAATTATTAATTATTATTATTATTAATAATAATAGATTCATTAATTAATTATAAATTATTATTATAATAGTAATTTATAATAATAATAATTATTATTATTATTATTAATTAATTAATAATAATCATCTAGTTGATTAATAATAATAATAATTATTATTATAATTATTATTATATATAATATTACAATTATAATATTATTATATATATTACATTATTATAATAATAATATAATATATATTATATTGTTATAATATTATTATAATTATCATTATTATTATTATTATTATTATTTTGTGAATATGATTTTACATTTTCTATTTTTCTATTTTCCGAATATATTCCATTCCAATTGGTTTTGTTATCTCGTCGTACTTCCGATGACTCTAGGCGTCGACTGTACGCCGCACCCTTGATGGTGATATTCGTAGCCTGTGTCTATATATATATATATATCTATAGATATATACACAACCGCCGGCCCTTCGGGGGATGTTTGTAACGGTGTGAGGGGGGGGATATAAAAAACCAGAAGCGACAACGTAGTCGTTAATAATTTCACCGAGTCTACGAATCTCCGGAGATTCGAAACGGTCTTCATCCGCGATAAACCCGGATGGACCATTGTTCGCCAGTCAACTTCCGGTCGTGCCGAACGGAATTTTTACAATCGAAGAATCGTGAATGATAAATTGGGAAACGTTTCGTGGGTCGAAGAAATTGATGCGGAAATGAAACGTGAGGTGTCGTTCTCGTTCGCCAGTCACACGAGGGAGAACCGTAAAAATCAACATGGCTGAATCGCGAGACGAGGGAAAAAAAGATGGCGTCGCGGGCGCGCGCAACGACGACTACGACGATGACGACGGCGAACGCGACGAATTCGCGCTCGAGCTTCGTCGATTCACGGGCAAAACACGATTATAGGATTTAAATATTTAAATCGTTTTACTCCAAACGGATGCGAAATTGCTCGAGGAAAGCTTCGGGAAAACTATGAGCATCGTGAATGAAGACTAAATAAACGCGATAACTAGCTGAATTAAGCGATTTTGAGAAACAGAAATTCGCAAACGACTCCGTTGTAGCGTTCTTCGCCGAACTCTCGAGTTTTATGCTGATTTCGGGAAATTTGATGAACCGCAATTTGCGGAAAATGAATTTTATGGAAAATTTATCGTCTTTGTCGAGTTGGGATTGCAAACTTTCGAGATTCGAGGGATGTTCAAGGGGGATGAGGGACGCAATGAATTTACGGGTATTGTTGTTTGATGGGCAATTAACGAATACCGGAAAAAAATGAAACGCATAACTAAATTAACAAAATAAAAATATTTGAGTGGATCCGAATATTTATATATAATGAAAAATTATTAACACATGCAGTACATATTTCTATCACCCTCATTAAGTTCGAAAGTTCAACGAAATGTCGTCCCAATCGTATTCTTCCGAATAATAATCAACTCAATTCTTATGAAAACAATTAATTTTTCAAATAAAAAAAAAACCCCAGTCTAATACGAATTAAATTTTCAAAAATGCAATAAAACAAAACAACCCTTAATTAGATCTCAAACTATAAACCAAATATTTCCGAAACTGTTGAAAAAAACCGAAATAAAAACCTCAACCCTCCCACAGCCGGCCGCTCGTTCCAGCGATGGCTAAAATCATCGACTTCCGGTTGACGAAGAAGATAAGAAGCGTCTTCCGGCCCACGCCTCGGTATCTTCCTTCGTCCCGCGGCTTCTCGTTTCACCATTCCCGTTTTTAAAAATGGCGAACGATCGCAATTATTTCAATCCCGAACACTGAGTAAAAAGCAAAGGGTTGAAGAGTCGACAACGACGATGCAATTTTTTTTTTACAGATGCTCAGCTGGCCAGAAGAAAGCAAAATCTTCGCACGCAACGATGGCTCTCGCGTTCGTTTAGAATCCTCGGGCGATGAACTTCCGGGAGCGGCACTTTTGAGCCATGGTTATGAAACACACTGGCGCCCGTACATCGCGTAGGGGTGGGCGCAAGGTAGGGACGAAGAAGTCGAGGGTTCGAAACGACGACGTTGAGAACGGGGAGAACCATTAGTAGAAAAATGTTTTCCAAAGGGCTCGAAGTATCCCGCACGGCTTCACAACGCTATCAAACATCTCTTGCAGCATCAACAACGGCGTGTAAACCCTTTAGGGTGTTGCCAAACGTAAACGACGATTCCAACGAGTGCGAGTCGGCGATGTGGGGACCGGTAGGGCGACAAGGGGGGGAGAGGGACACGTAAACGACTTAGCCCGTTGCGATTGAAAATCTTAATGACAAAATGGCCGACGAATATTCCGCAGAATTATACCCGCGAGGTACTGCAGGGCCACATGGCTGTTCGATTTTTTTTTCTAGTGTCAAGGGAGCAATAATGCTATTGGAGCCGAATCTCGGAATGATAGTTACGTTTTTGTTATTATTATCATTTTTTTGAGTTATAAAGAATGTGAGTTTTCAATGAGAGTCGGAAGGACTCATAGATGACTCTGATTTTGTTGGGAATTCTTTTTTGTCTTGAATTATTGTGCGATATATACCACAAAATGATAATAAAATATGTATGTATAATAAAATGAATTTGAATTGAAAAATTGAAAGATAAAAAATAGAAATCTGTATTATATGATAATAATAATGTTGATTGATAATATGAAATGAAATTATTGATAAATTCCTATATGTATAACAGTAATAATATATAACATATAATTAATCATATAATGAATATTAGAAATATAATTGATGATATAATGAATATTAGAAATATAATTAATAATATAATGAATATTATATTATTAATTAAATAATAAAATAATGAAATATGTATAATTGATAATTATTATATTAAAATTATGCACAATTATGAACATTACTGATGATATATATAAACATATCAATTTATCATATATCATTCATAATATATAACATATGATTAATAATATTATGAATATTAGAAATATAATTAAATATTATATTAAAATTATGGACAATTATGAACATCACAATTAATATACATATACATATCAATTCCTCAATAATCAATGGATCTTGCAACGCATCATATCCCAATGTCATTCATTTTCAATAAAAACATAATTCCAATTGCTCCGAAATTCTTGCGAATAAAAATCCCCCATAACGCCTTATCGAAGAATCTCTCAAACCCAACGTGCAGACCGTACCCCCATCCCGTTAAAAAATACGTACGCATCCTCTCTTACGGGGAGATGGTATCGCGCCATTTTGAAAAAACGAGCCGGCGACGCGTCGTCGGTAGTTTTTCGTCACTTTGGAATACGTAAGCGACACCGATGAGACGAGCGGAATGAGGAAAAGTGAAGAACGAATGGGCTCGAAGAGCGAAGCCGGGCGAACGAGTCGGGGATGATTCGCGGGCGTCGTGTGTGCACATACCCGAGAAGGGGGCGGATGGTTGTGCAAAAAATAAAAAAACGTTAGGGGGTGGTATTTTAAAGCCGTCATCATCACTCGAGCGGTACCAGCGGCGTCAGGAGCGAGGCGAGAAGGGAACGTTGGAGCTGAGAAGAGTGATAGATACCATTATCCAAACTCCCCGCTCTGTGCAACTCGCCCTTCGTACGTCCTCGAATAATAATGCACAGAAACACCCTCTATCCATCTTCCTCTCTCCCTCCCCCTCTCTCTCTCTCTGCGTCTGGTTTTAGCCGACGAAACACCGTCAATGCATCTCCTCGCCGGTTATAATAATAACGGGGACGACTTAACATATGCGCATAAATCCATTATTGAAATTTCGTTGGGCTTTGTGTTACAGAACAGAAACACCCTTGTGACCATGGACTTACCCCCGCGCCCGCTCTTCGAAAAAACGTCCGACATTTTTCTCGTATCCATGTATGCGTGTGGATATATTTTTTTTCTTCGTCATTATTTTTATTTATTTATTATTCTTATCTCGGACCCTCATAGGTGCGGCGAAACTCGTTCGCCGACCGCCCGTACAGATGGAGAACCCGACGCGATATATATTAACCGAAGAGCGAGGCTTACGCGTCGTCGGGTTCAACCCCCCGTAACGCATATGTCATTCGTAAATATGACATTCTATAATCATAATCGTATGATAAATAATTATTATTCTTTTCTTTTTTTCGCGCGTTTGGAATGCGTAAATGAAAATTAATTAAGAACGAAGGTTTTAATGAATTAATGAACCGTATGGCTCGTTATGAAACCAAGGAAGAAATAATGAAGCGTGTTATTTATTGTATTCCTATCTCGAATTGGCACAAAAATTTGAAGCCGAGAATAATCGAAATATAATAATAATAATAACAATATTAATAATAATATTACAATTACTATTATTATTAATTCATATAATAATGAATAATAATAATAATAATAATAATAATGATAATAATAATAATAATAATATCAATAATATAATAGTAATAATAATAATAATAATAATAATGATGATAATAATAATAATAATAATAATAATAATAATAATAATAATAATAATAATAATAATAATAATAATAATAATAATAATAATAATAATAATAATAATAATAATAATAATAATAATAATAATAATAATAATAATAATAATAATAATAATAATAATAATAATAATAATAATAATAATAATAATTATTATTATTATTATTATTATTATTAATTTTATATATGAATTAATAATAATAACTACTATTATCATTATTATATTATTATTATTATTATTATCATATTAATAATAATAATGGAAACAAAATAATGGAATAAAAGTGTAAATGAATCATTTTTCAAAATCTGATTTCAAGATGAATCAATGAAATATGATCAAAATTCGCAGCACCGATGATAAAGAGCTATCCCTCAAGATTTTCCACTTTCCCGTATTTCGGCGGGACTCGAATCATTGGTCATTATCGCGTCAAATCATGCGACGCGGGCGGCTCGAGGGGGTCGGAATAACCACACCGTGTATTCCACATTTCATTCAATCGCTCAATCAATTTTCGCGCATTACGACGAAAACGCAATGAAGCACATCCGCGATAAAACTTTTCCGTTGAATTAAGAGAGTGAGGAAAATCGGGAATAAAAGAACAGATCCTTGGAAGAAAATGGAAGACATGAAAAAAAATAATAATAGAGAAAAAAACTCCGACCGGCCAACGTTGGTACGAGAATCGGGGGTTTGTGCCGGACGCTTTCATTCGTGAGATATCGAAGAGTACACGACACACAATTTTTCTTGGACCACTAGCTCGCTACAAAAGATGTCTTCTGCTCGTGACAAGCATTCAGAGAACGAGGAGAGTCCAATGTGCACTGGGCGACCTGGCTACACACCTATACATATTTTCACCCATGTATATTCATATATACATACAGACACACATATATATGGGGAATTCGGTTCCAAATCATCAGATCGGAACCCTTCTATCCCCTGTCGTGGCCGATGATTTTTTCTTAGTATCTTTCGGATCATACGACCTCGCTAATTTTTTTACAGCTTTTTTGGATCCTCCAAAACTTTTCAATTTTTTTATTTATCAAAAAGCCACTGCTATTTCGCGATTTTTCAATTGGATAATATTTTTTTCCTAGATACTTTATTGTAATTAGAGACATTTTTCGATAAAATCGGAGTTGCACTCATGTTTGTAATATATTCTAAAATTCTTTCTAAAATTTGAAAAAATACGATTTATTTTGGAAATTCCAATATATGATAATGGTCCCCTACCTAAAGAAAAAGAGAAAAATCAAATCCTTCCTGCAAAAAATCGGTATTTCGATCATTTTCGATAGAAAATCAATTTTTTATTTATTTTTTTTTCATTTAAAATAATAGAAAATTATCAAAGAAGGCTCGAAGTGAGGAGAACGGAGGATCCAAAGAATAAAATAAAAAATTAGTAAAGTCGTAAGATCCGAAGGATTCTAAAAAGAATCATCGACCACGTCGAAGGCTTTCAATCTGACTATTTGGGACGGAATGCCCCATATACATACCTATATATATCTAAATATCTATATATATTTAGCGAGAGCACGAGAGAAAGAAATAGTGAAATGTTTAGGGTGAGGAGCGAGTGAATGACGAAGATCTCTGGTCCGTGAAAAGGGGCGCGTCGCCAATGTCCCAAGATTTCTTACGATACTCGGTTGAATCTCCGAACCTTGCCGGGAGTCGCGTTTATAGACTCTCGCTTTCTCGCGTTTTCCGAACGATCACAATGCCACCGAGGAAACGACTTTTTCAACGTCAACGCCGCGGAGCTTTCCACCGTGAAAAAGAATACCCCCAACGACGACGAACGACGACGATGACGACGACGAAGACGACGACGACGACGACGACGACGACGAGGGTGTATATACCAAAGTCCATACACGAGGAGTTCACAGAGGAAGGGAATTGAACGACCCGGGAAATATATACCCGGCTCTCGTAAGAATTACGGATAAAAATTTGAGCAATTTTCCAAATGGATTCTTTTCTCCAAGAAAATCGTGCGGTCAATTACACTATAGGGTCTTCATCGTGATCCTGCATTGTGAATAATGGCGATTGTGTGTGTGTAGATGTGTTTATTGTTGTTCCGAAAATGAAATTGTCGTCGATAAGTAAATCTTTTTTAATTAAATGATACGTTTAATGAAATCTGGTGCGGATTTATTGAAAAGATTAAATAGAGATTTGGAAATTAAAGAAATGTACGGAAACCAGTTACATAGGGTTGGAGAGGATGCATAGGGGATGAAGACGATGAGTTTGAATTTGCAGAGATATCGTTTATTGAATTGTTAAATTTTTTTATGGGTTGTTGATTTTTTTTGGAAAGCTCATTTCAATGGTCGGCGTTTGGATTAAATGGAAAAATCAAAAAATATAAATGTTCTATATTATTGCGATCTAAAAAATATTTTTTCCTCGTACCGGGGAACTGCGCACTAAAACTGAGCAATAAAAATGGTCGAAAGAAATATCGCGACCCCCAAAAGAGACGAAAGAGCAATGAAAATGGAAGGGCAAGTAATAGACGTTGAAGATCGTCGAGGCGGAAGAACAGAAACCGTAATGGGTTTACTGTTTGCAACCAACGGAGCATGCCAGCCATTTTCTATCGGGAACGAAGAGAGAGAGTTAGCTCGTTAGTGTTAAATGTAATTGCGTCACTCGCTAACTGCTGTGTTGCCTCGAGGGGGGCTCCATCGTTCTCTCTTCGGTCCCTCGTATCTTCACGGCAGTGGCACCGCAACTCGCGCGTGAGTCATTTTGATTGGACCGAGAAATTAAGGGTGGCAAAATGGCGGCAAGGGTAACGAAAAAGAGGAAAAAGAATTTAATAATAAACGTTCTCCTAACTCGACCACCCTAAGGCTTGAAATTGGAGGCGTGCATGTGCCTGAGGTCTTGTCATTTTCATTTTCATTCATTTTTATTGACTTCCATTGAATTTTATTTATATATTTTATTCTATTCGTGTGACTTATTTATAATTCTTCGACGCCATATTGGTTACCGACGATAAGAGAATCGATTAATATTTATCGTGGAAGAACGAACTGCCAGAGGGTTTTTCATTTGACGCTTATTCATTTTTTCGAGTTCTATCGATGTTTATTGATTTTTATCCTGTTCATTTCATTTATTTCCAATTGTTCGTCGCCATTTTGGTTATCGAAAAAAGACGAAGCGACAAATATCTACAAAAGAAGAACAAACCCGAGCCGGAGTTCTTTTCATGCTCATTTTAATTTTTTTTTCGTTGAGTTTTATCGTTTGTTATTAATCAATCAATCATTTCATTCGATTCATAAATTTTTCATCGCCATATTGGCTACCGAAAATAAACGAAGCGACAAATATCCATCAAAGAAGAACGAACCATCACAAAAAGTTACGAAATTCACAAGTACGACGGTGAAATAATATTCGCTGGCCTTAGCAATATCAATATAAGATTGTGGCATTTAATCTCATGCGATTATAATAATCCGAGGCACACAGGAGAGAGCAGCGCACGGGGAGCGAACCGAGAGGGCGAGTTCCGATAGACGTTTATCGAATTTATTATCAATTTCTCGGCTAACGGCAATTTCCCATAGCTCGCGGCGACAACCCCCCAACCGGGGGGCCCAAGGACGAAGACCTTAACTATTCGTTCGCGCCCCTTCGCGTGAAAGAGCTTCCAAGCTCTGACTCCATTTCTATCTCCAGTCGACCGGAAGTCTCGCGCGAATGGCTTCTCAGCCATTTCCGCACCACTCTCGACTCCGTTCCCGACGAAGAAGAAATCGAATGAAGGACCGGGGAGGGGGTCGGAGGGGTGGGTGGGTGTAAAGGGCGGGGATGAATGCCGGGGGTGAAAAAGTTAAGCACGCTCGCGATTGGGAACAGGGGTCGTGATCCGCACTGAGATTTGTGGTCCCCTCGAAATAGAAAAATGAAGGATGCGAGAAACACTCGACTCTTTTGCCCTTGACGAAGAGATTGATTTTTAAAAAATTTTTAAACGCATGAAAAGAGATTTTTTTTTTTGCGTACGAGCTTTGTCGCCGTAATGTTGAGACGATTGTAATTTTTTTTATCCGTGCCAATTGAACAGAGCGGCTGAAAAATTATGGAGCATCGATCAATGTCAATCTTCAATGTGATTAATATCACAAAAATGATATAAGATATTTTGAAAAATGAAGATTGAATGGTTTTGGATGGAATTCAATGTCAACGAGCTGTCATTTTATGAGCGCTTTTGATGCTTTTTTTGATTTACAAAGCTTATCAGTTATCGCGTCGACTTCATTTAGGCCGAATAAATTTCGTTCATCGGTTCACAAGCTGAATATCAACATTTCTTCACCCCCTCCCGTCCCCCATCCCCGTTCAATCAATCAACGAAATTACAAATAATTCGCTTCAAAAGTGAAAATCAAATCCAAACAACGACGCAATATTTTCCCCTCGTCGATTATAATTCGAAAAAAAACAAGAAAATACAGTTTCTCATTTAAATTGAATATCCGCAAAAGAAGAATAAAATAAAATCCACAATCATCCTCATCGCGGCCTGCCGCAGATTCGACACCCTTAGCCGCAAAGATCTCGAAAAGCGAAAAAAGAAATAAGAAATCCACATCTTTCCCCCGATACATATATATTTTCCATTGAATCCCGCAAACTTTCCAGCCGGAGACTGAATTTTCCTTCGTCACCGGGCCGACTGCACCGTTGAGATCCTCGGCGTGCGCTGCAGACAGATCCTTATAGTAGTTTGCATGGTGGATTACACGAGTCCTAGCCGAGGGCGGCGACGACGCCAACGACGAAGCAGAAAAAGAAGAAGAATCAGAAGAAGAATCAGAAGAAGAAGAAGACGACGAAGAAGAATAAAAAGAAGAAGAAGAATCAGCAGTCGAAGACGAATAAACGAAACGACCTCCACTTCCACGACCTCCGTCGTTGCGTTGCGCGCGATATGCAACGAAACGTGGAACATCGTAACAGGAGTGGCGAGTTCTTCAGGATGTCGGTGGGCCGGGCAGGAACGAGGGTGAGAGGGGGATGAAGGGGGTTGGTTAGCGGATGATAGCCGAGAAACCGTCAAGATAGGAGGGTACCGAGGGGTGAGCGTGCGAGGGAACCGTAACCGGGTTGGATCGAAGGGAAAAAGAAGGCATGGCCGGGGGGTGGAGGGGTGGAGGGAACCCCTGGTGCTAGCATAAAGCATACACACACACACACACACACATAAATACACACAAATATGAATATCGCGTGGTTCGAAAGCGCGAATGCAACGTTTCGAATTTTCCTGGAGGGGGCGCGGAGACCTTTCGACGCGTTTCCGCGCGTTCTCCGTCGATGCAACGACCGCCCGTGGCCAGAAAAACTCGCACAATGCACCGAGGGTTGCTATTCGAATGCAACCCACTCTCATTGGCGGATAGACGGGGATGATGGGCGTGGCTTGTCCCGCAACGCCGACTTATGATTTTATATACGTGCGGGAAGTCTCGATGGGAAGCCTTTCAGTGGAGAATATCTCGTTTCTCATTGCTCCGGCGATGCATTCTCGGTCCTCGTTGCACTTCTCGTCCCGTTTTAAATTTCTCGGCGTCTCGGCGGATTTTTTCGGGATTCGTCCCTCGATCCAGCTTTCGCGAGGATCTTGGAACCCAGCGGCCACTGTTTTTTCGTATTTTTGCGAGATATGCTTCTTTGCACTACCCCCTTGAGCATCTTCACCCTCTTGGGCTTCGGTGCGAGGGCGGAGGAGCCGTGAATGCACGGAGCAGACGGTTCGGAGAGGGGGTTGTGTGTATACGTAAATTTGAAAAAGTACTCGGTTGCTTCTGCTGCGCAGCGAAAAAGCTCGGATTCTATGGGAGACAATGAAGCGGGGGTGGGGGCGGACGGTGGATCGGGAGGAGATTGGACTTGGTTGGCTTTTTTTTTTGTTTTTTTTTTTGGTTTTTGTTACTTCTAGGTGGAAATTATTGTGTCGATTACGCGTTTTATTTTTCTTTATTTTTTGACGTGTTGCGATGTTTTTTTATTAGATGTTTGGTATTTTGGGACTGGTTTGTTTATCGGTAGTGGGAGCGTAGGTTTTATGGGGAATTTTTTTTGGTGGTTATTTATGGGAAAATTGATGGATTGATGATTTTTATTCGTATTAGGATATTTTTTAATTAGTTGTGTATCGTTTTGGGACTGATATATTAACGTAATCAAATTTTTTTGCTGACTCGTTGTCTGTCTCCAAGTTATTTTCAAGTGTAGAAAACAATAGATCGTTCGTGCTACTTTAGTTAGAAGCAACAAAAAAAAATGTTTTCAGGGAGTTACGTCGGTCGCGACGAAGTTTATCGACTCGATGCATTTTTATATTGCGTTATATCGCAATTGTGGGTTGTCAAAATTATTCAGAGCAATTCAGAGCGTATCGTCATCGTCTCTCGCGAATTTTGTCGTCTGCGAGGATCGAGAAGAGACGACGATAACGTAAAGATTTCGGGATTATTAATATAGATAACCCGTGGAGATGACGAGAAACGATTCGAGAAGAGCGTAAGGCCATGCTTAAGAGCCCTCATCTCTCGTCGGGGCGTTTAGCCGGCTCAGCACATTAATATTCATAATGTGGTGACGCTGGTTTGCCACCGGGCAGCCCCTTCCACGTTCGTGCCGCCCCTTAACCGACGAACCATCGATGGATGGGAAAAAACGTCGATCGACGAGAGAAAGGAATATAAATTGAAAAATATCCGAAATCTAAGTTTAAATTGTCGATTAAGAGAAATACGAGAATATCTGACGTTGCAGCCTTGCACCGACCTTATCTGGACCGTTGAACCATCGGTGGATGGGATGGAAACGTCGAACAGCGAAAAAAAAGGAGTTAGAATTGAAAAAATACGTTATTTAAATCGGGATTTTTGACTAACGGGAACACAACAAATTGTTGACTCCGATGCTCTTACTTTCTCCATTGCTTGCGCCCCTTAACGCCCGAACCATCGATGGATGCGGAAAAAGTACGACAATCGAAAAACGAGAAAAATTGTAAGAATAAAATTTTTTAATGCAAATCGTCGCTCAAAACAAGTACAAAAAATTCCGATTTCATAACCCTCCCTTCTGTCTCACCGAAAGTCATTTAATTATGGGATTTTATTCGAGCCAATCCGGCAGCAAATATATGGCTCTGTCTGGATTTTCAGAATGGATTTTCAATTCGGCAGACGAACGGACGATTTAGAGTACGTCTGCAAGCTCGAGAAACTCTCGAAAATCTCTGGAAGCGAAAGCGCTACTCGAGAGAGCGCGAAGCCCGGAATATTTATACGGCTCTCGTCTAGGATTGCGAGTGGGATATTCACTCGGGAGATCCTGGGAATATTTTCGTGGAACGATAAGATTTTGATGTTGGAGATTGTTTTTTTGTTTAATTTTGATGAGAAAAGCGTAATGACGATGACTGTGATTATTAAAACGTTGTGTGTTTGAATTATTTGTCCTCCTTGATGATGATCTAACATTAGGTCGGTTACTACAATGATGTTCACTCTGTCGTAGTCAATAATCAGATAAGATGTGATAGAATGATCAGTTGTGAAATGACAAAGATTGAATGGTAAAAAGGAGCTTCGGAGTTTCTTTTCAATATTCTCAGATCGCACAAAAATTATTACCCAACATTACTTCTCTCATGCACACAAGATTCCACGACTAAATACCTCCTTGATCTTATTTTACTTCATTCATTTACTCATTTCTATCAAGTTAATTTTTGTAAATTTCAATGTTTCCATTTTTGTTTCCGCATTCTTCACTATTTTTCTCTGTTGAAAAGGGCCAAGAGAGTCTCACTGCTGCGCCTAACCAGCATCCCATGATCCCATAGGAATCCATGAGGATCTCCAGAAGAATACACGAACTTTTCTCTAATCTTTCACGATTACACGATTACATACAATTTTCTCAAGATTGCCAAAGATTACACACAGAACACAAAAATTATTACCGAACATTACTTCTCTCATGCACACAAGATTCCACGACTAAATACCTCCTCGATTTTATTTTACTTCATTCATTTACTCATTTCTATCAAGTTAATTTTTGTAAATTTCAATGTTTCCATTTTTGTTTCCACATTCTTCACTATTTTTCTCTGTTGAAAAGGGCCAAGCGAGTCTCGTGACTGCGCCTAACTAGCATTCTTGCCATGTATGACACTACACACGCGAGTCGTCGAGAACCGGCCACTAGAGACGAAGTGCCAGATTCTCGCGACTAGCTTCGGTAGCCTACGGGTTTGTTAGTAGAGGCCTGTTGCATCTTCGCTAGCCTCCGGCCTTGCCCTCCTCTCGATCACTTCCTCTTTCTCTCTCTTCCGCGCGTTTCCCTCATCGCGCTTACTGCTGAAAAATAAAAAAAAATCTCTACGACTCTTCTCGTCTACGACCCTCGCGGGGTTGCTCGCGAAGGCTCTTCTGTAGCGCCGCTAACCCGGAAAAAAAAATACAACAACAAGGAAAAATCATGATTCAAGTTTGCAAAGTCTCTTGTTTCGTTGAAAAAAAATGGTTATCGTGGGTTTTTAATTAGTCCGGGTGGTGTAGGTAATTAGCGCTGTCTGGTCGACTCGGAGGAGTCTCGAGGATTCTGCGGAAACGCAAACTTTTCACCCCGGAAGTCGAGTGCACTTGGAAGTGTTACGAGAAAAGCTTCGGGTGGCGGGGAGTTTTTTTTTCGTTTTTTTTTTTTTTTTTTTTACGGAAATAATTTTTACTATAAATCACAATTACCATTAAAAATATATTACAATCAATTGTAAAACAATAATTCATCGAAATAATTTATCATTACTCAAGAAATGTTAAAATTCCAACTCTAATATAATCCACGATAATTAATCACAATTATTTACCCGAAACAACGATTCCGACTACATTTTTATCGAATCAATCCCCATCCCTGAATTTCTCTGTGACCCTCTGTGTCTCTTTGTGTGTTTCTCTGTATCCGTAACCGTATCGAATAAACACGAATAGACCTTTTTTCGATGATTATTTTTCCGTTAACGATCACACCATCAGAAGTCGCGAGTCGTGACTGCCTCGCGATCGAAGTTGCGTTTGCGTAGGGACGTGGATGTAACGCTGCATGATTCCAACGTCGAAGTACGGAATCCCTTGCCCTGGCGTCGTTGCCCGGAGGGCTTTGGGCGCAGGACTCTGGTTACCTTCGAAATACGCGTTGTCTCCGAATATGGCTAATTTGATTTACCAGCAGGACATCCACGATGGATTTACGTCGCATCTCTCTCTCTCTCTCTCTCTCTCTCTCTCTCTCTCTCTCTCTCTCTCTCTCTCTCTCTCTCTCTCTCTCTCTCTCTCTCTCTCTCTCTCTCTTTCTCTTTCTCTCGCCTTCTCTCTCTTTCTCTTTCTCTTTCTCTTTCTCTTTCTCTTTCTCTTTCTCTTTCTCATTCTCTTTCTCTTTCTCTCTCCTTCCCTTTCTCTCTCTCTCTCTCTCACCCTCTCTGGTTCTCGATGGTTGGCGTTAAACGTGAACGTTAACGGGCGACTGTTGGCCTTTCGTGTTTCAACCATAATTGGATCTCGTGACGAGCGAATGACGACGAACAACGTCGAGCCAGACCGGCCAATAATTATGTCCTCCGTTACATGCAGCGACGTGCTTAGACCGAGATTTGACGTCGATGAAACGACAAATCGAGCCAATGAACAATTCTCTCCGTGTCACGTCGATTATTCGCTCAAAGTTTGAGCCACGAAATTTATTCCTCGATGTAACAATGTGATACGACTTTAAAAAAAAAACAGATAAATCTACATTTATTTTTTTATCTTCTTTTGCATCAAAAGTTATTTGAGCAATCGACGAAGGCGAACATTTATGACAAGAATTAATTCGAATCAAATTTGTTTATCTCGTTAAGGCTGTCGTACCGAATATTTCAATGAAGAATTATTACATATGCTTCTAGA
Organism: Sussaba pulchella; assembly: GCA_963971145.1. Classification (NCBI taxonomy): domain Eukaryota; kingdom Metazoa; phylum Arthropoda; class Insecta; order Hymenoptera; family Ichneumonidae; genus Sussaba; species Sussaba pulchella. The sequence continues at coordinate 9,749,344 of OZ020176.1, forward strand.
CTAGAAAAAAAATTGTTAAAGTAACGAATTTTGACTCGAAAATAACAATAAAATTTATCAAACGAGAGCAACAACGAGAAATTTATCGAACCGCAAAAAAATTAGCATAATCTTGAAAAATCTCGTATTTCAAGATGCCACCCCGGGATCCCATCATTATATGCAGCAAAAGTTACCGTAGTGAGAATACATTAGAAGAAAACGAAAAAAAGGAAGAAATAATATTTTTCAAATAAAAAAAAAATGTTCGGAACGATACGATGATATCTGCGGTAATCGTGTAGCAGTTGAGAATCGTTTGTGATCGAAGAACTTTATAACGTAATATTTAACGAGGATCGGGAAAGGATGAAGACGTCGAGAAAGACTCTGAAAAAAAAATGAAAAACGAATTTTCTTAAAAAAGAACGAGTAAACGAAGGTCTCAAAGACATCAACGAGGAAAACGGCGTAAACTTTGTGAACGCCACGAGAAAGAAATACGTTGACATTACGCAAATCTTCTTTTGAAGCCGTATTCGATTCTCGCCATTAGAGCACGACGTTTTCTCGCCTCGGGTAAACTTTTGATATAATAAATTCGGGGAGGAAAATTATTCCTTCGCCGGGGATCATGTTACGCCTTGAGATCTTATGACAACACCCTAAGGTTCTGGGTGACGGTCTCGTTATCGCAAAAAAACAAAGAACAAAAAGATTCCCCTTACAGATTTACGATCAATGAATCGAGTAGATTTAATAATGTATTTAATAAAATACAAAACCATTTTTTTTCATTGTTTGGTGGGAAAAAAAATTGTTTTTTTTTTTTATATTTTCGAAAATGTAGGTTATTTAGGTGTGATATAGGTTGTCATTTATTAATTGTAATGAAATATGTTAGATTTCAGTTGGCGAGAGCGATGGAAGGATTTTGTTGCGTAATTGGAATTTTGAGTACAATCGGTGGTGAGAAAAACGATGAAGTATCGACCGGAACCGGAGTTCGAGGGGGTGCAAGCAGACGGCAGCACGTCGGGAATTACCGGCATCGACGCCGCTGCCATCTATCGCAATTCCACTCAACTCTGTAGAAATTGCGCTAATAATATTGAAAATTACGAAAAACAAAAAAAAAATTACGTGCTTCCATCGCGATTCGTGAAATTCAATGTTTTATAAAAATTGATATTTGATAGAATTTTCGATTGAATAATGATAAATAAAAAAATGAATTATTCAACCTACAAAAAATAAATGCTTGTGTCGTTTATTTATGCAACTTTGACGATTTATATTTGTCTGATATCACAAAGAATATCAATAATCTTATGGATGTATATTTAACACAATTTTCGATCTAATAAAAATAGAACAAAATTATTTAGGTGAAAAAAATAAATGTTGGGCTGCCTCCAAGCGATATAAACTTCCCATTTCAATAATCTTCACATTTTTCGATTTAATTTAATATTATTTAATTAATTTTATACATTTAAAATTTAATTTAATAAAACACGAAAGCGTTCTTTTCCTGTCCACGTTTCCCACACCTTACCTCCAAATATGTCCTTATTGCACGTAAAAAATCGATATGGTAATAGAGTAAATCAATGTTACAAAAATAAAAAATTTCGCTCCCATAAAAACATTCCTCAAAGACATCGTCAAGGTCTCCAATTTTACCCAGATATTTTTTTCATACACCTTAAATCGTCTGACAAAGTAGCACCTACGAAATTTTACAACATGACCTTATCAAGGGACACCCTGATACCCATACATCCGGCCATTTCCCCGCAAACGTCTTTTCTCGACGTTTCAGCAAACTCTGCACACAATGACACGAAGATCTCGGAAAAAAAATCTGCACCACATCACAGCTTCCTCCGCAAGAAAGCAAAATAACTACGAATCCTTCGAAGATATCGAAGAACCAGTGTTTGATTAATCAAAAGATCCTCGAGAGGGGTACAACGATTTGTTCTCTCAAATGTTTTCTCACAATAATCGAGCAGAGCCGTTTTTTTTTCGACAGCGTCCGTCATCGTATCGAGATCGAAAGAACAACTAAAAAAAAGCCAAAAAAAAAAACCCATGAACGAAGAATTGTATTTCACGTGGTAGGCGACAGAGGGACTGGGAGTTGGCATCGAGCGCATTATATGAGAATCTCGAGTGCTGTACGAAGTCCGGTGGGGCACAAACGGGGCTCCGCGGGTCCGTCGTACTTCTCACTTGCGTCTCTCTCTCTCCCTCGAGTCGAGATTGAAAAAGAAGAGAAAAAATAAAAGATAAAAACAAGAAAAGACTACCCAGTTAGAAGCGATGACTCGAGGATTTTTTTTCACATTTCGAGAGCTCGGAAATTATCTTGTCGTGAATTTTTTTCTTTTCCTTTCTTTTTTTTTTTTTTTTTTTAATTTCATTTCGTTGCCGCCCGTGGGTGGTCTTTTGTAGGTATTTATACGTGCGTTATTAAATATTTTACCTGAGAAACAGGAGCAAAAAAGTATGGCGGCGTTGACGTTCTCGAATTTGAGATTGATTCCGCGAGTGAATGAAACAATTTTCGATATTTTACGAGGAAGATTAAAATAGATGTGATTAGGAATCTCGATTTGATACATGAAAGGCGCTTTCTTTATTTTCGTTCGTCGTCGTCGAATTGTTCAATAAAGTTTGCCCAATTTTCGTTTCCAATAAAAACACGTGATTGGAAAAAAATTGTTTATAATTATTATTTTATGTTTGATCTTGAATAATTTATTGGGATTATCTGTGAAAATTTCTCGAATGAAAATGAAATCTGGTTTATTAATTCGTCCGATTTAGTTGAAGAGAATTTTCGGAAAGAAATAATAATAACGGGTGTATCGCTTAATCGTCGATATCCGGTAGTCGATCGAATTTCCTCGTTTGTGTATGAAACGAGGCAATGTCAAATGAGTATCTCCCGGATTCGAGGGAGGAGGTGGAAGAGGGGACGATCAGCAATTTCCCGTGGAAGGATATTAACTGGAATATCGATGGAAGAGGTAAAGACCCGAAGGACAAAACGTTTAATGGACGACGAAAGGAATCCGACTGTGGACTGCCTGCTCGACATTCGAGGATTCTGGAAATCCTTTCAGATTTATTATCGATATATATATTTATATGAGGTATCCCACCGGAATTCGACCACTTTCGGATCTTGTATTTTTGGATTCAGCTGAAAATTTTTTACGTTATCGTATCCAAGAGAAAATTAGACCTTCATAATTTATGCAACATTTTTTGGATATCCGTTTTTGAGGTATGATTTTTTTTCAAATCGACTGTTTTATTTTCTAACGCTCATAATTTAATGAAAAATTGATTCAATGGAATGGTCCATTTTTTTAATTTGTGTCTTTTATCATACTTTCTAGAAAAAAATTCGAAAAAATTCATAATCAATATTTCATATGTTATTTTTCAAGTAATGTGGAAAATTTGTCTATTTGAAGAAGATTATTATTTTTTATTTTTTGTTTTTTTTTTATATGGTGGTATTATTCGTATTTCTATACTTTTCGTAATTTTTAGTTTCTTTTTCATAAATTTACATTATTCTTCGCAATTTATCAAAAAATAATATTTGAATCGATTCTACATAATTCCCAATCCATTTTAATTGTTCTATATTCGCTAATTGCATCTGAAAAAGTCCAAATTAATCTCCATATAAATCTAAAATAGTATATATTAGTCCATATATGGATCTGAAAGAGTATATATCGGTCTATATACAAACCAATAAGTGAGAGAGAAAGTCATAGAGAAAGAGAGAAAGACGTTTTCTTCGATTCCGTATTTCTGAATTGGGTTTTCCGTTATCCCATCGAGCCAAGGATACATCCACGATTAATCAGGAGTACTGTAATTGAATTTAACGTCCCAATTGAGAATTTTCGCTTACAAAGAGCTCGAACGCGGAAGAGCGAGATCGAGCGCGGGGGAATAACGGACGTTATTCCGAACCACGTGAAAACGAAGGCTGCGAGGAGAAGACTCGAAGAACGAAGATAGCGTTCGAACGAGCTTCGCCATGACGTAATTGAAAAAGCTTCGGGATTAACAGTTTTGCAAGGATCGGCGAAAGTCGTCGCTTTATACTTCTCGGGTCAAACGAATTTCTACTGCCATACTCACGGATTTTTCTCACGAACGAGCACCGATGAATCGCATTGTATTTGAAACGCTTTACAGAATCCACAGGCGTACTATTTCGATCGCTTCGAATTTAATTAATGAATCGTTTATGCGTTTACGAGGATTGAGAAAAATTTGGGAATCTTTGTGAAGTATGGAAATATTTCTTTGTTTCGGAATTTAAGGGGTTTTTGAGAGAGAGAGTGATGAGGAGGGAGAGACAGAGAGAGGGAGAAAGGGGTCGTGAGGTTTTGTGAGAGAAATTATATTTTTAGAAAATTGAAAAAAAAAATTAAAAGTAAACGAAAAAGCCGAAACGCAGCAAAATTTTGGTAGTTTATTCGTTCCGTGAATCCGAGAACTCGGAAGCGCTCGGATTTCTGGGGGAATAAACAATGCTTCTCTCCCGACGATGCGAAGCTGCTCTCCAAATGATCATCAGAGGCTTTTATCAAACGCCTGCCCTGCCCCCCCCCCCCCCCCCCCCCCTCACCGGCAGTCGGGGGCTCGCCCATGCGCGAGGTGTTTTCGAGACCATTCACGGAAGATATATATATATTTTTTTGAAAAAGTGGTGGCTAGAGATGCGACGGAGGAAGAGAGAACGAGAGAGAGCGAGAGAGAGAGAGAGAGAGAGAGAGAGAGAGAGAGAGAGAGACCACAAGCCATGGCGAGAAACGAACTAAACTCGAATCCTCTTCCCGTTGAAGATGAGAGGCTTAAAAAACTCGAGAGTGCAATCCGTCCCGATGAAGATATATACGTGATTCTGTCGTGCATTAGGTGCGTGTGAGGTGGTTAAGGGGTCCAGAGGGTGCGCCGGCGGGGGCAGGGGAAGTAAAGAGAACGAGGCTCGAGGTTAGGCCAGACGCGGGGAATTTCACAGGAAATCCGTGGAATTTCGAAATAAATAACCGGGTGGGTTTAAGCCTGGATTGCAAATATGAGCCATTCATGTAATTCCGGAACCATGGGGAGATTCGTAAGTCAGATTTCGGATTATTGCGAAAAACGGAAGAAAAAAAAATTGAAAAAAGAAATATGTGGAAGGAAGGGGAGGGAAGAGAGGAGTTTTGAGGGAGGGTTGCGGTGAATAAGTTGCGGGGGAAGGGGACTTTGCATGGGAAAAAACGTTTCTTTTGTACTTGAGAATATTAGGATCGTTTTGGGAGAAGCTATTGATATTTATTATTATTATTGCTGACCAATTCAGTGTTGTAAGCTTTCTAAAAAAAATTAAAACACAAACTTTCAATTTTTTTAAATAAGAAAAAAAAGAGGGTAAGAGGGGGTAATTTTGCAGTAATCGGACGGGGGTTGAGGTAGGTGCGTTCTGGGGGCGGGATTTTTTTCGTACTTAAGTCTTCGATTCTTCTGGAAAGGAGCGATTAATATTCATTACGATTGCTGGTCAATTCGGTTTCGTTCGCTCGGTAAAAAAATATTGAGAAAAACTTTCAATCTTTAAAAATTGAAAAAAAAAAGACGATGGACGGAAATTTCGACGGAAATGGAGAAGGATTGCGGTAAGTACGTTGCATAGAAAGGATTTTTTCTCTCACTTGAGAACATTCGAATCTTCTGGGAAGGAGCGATTAATATTTATTATTATTATTGCCAGGGACGTAGTGTCGTCACTCGTGTGTCGTCTGCGCAATTTCGAGTGTCACGAGGGAGACGGCGAGAGGAAGGGAAATAGAGAAAGAGAGAGAGAGAGAGAGAGAGAGAGAGAGAGAGAGAGAGAGAGAGAGAGAGAGAGAGAGAGAGAGAGAGAGAGAGAGAGAGAGAGAGAGAGAGAGAGAGGGAGAAAGAGAGCAAGAGAGATAGAGAGAAAAAGAGAGATAGATAGAAAAAGAGAGAGAGAGAAAGAGAAAGGATTTGTCAGTGCGTTCGTAGTCTCTTTATTCGTGGGATAGTACACGATAATCTCTCAAGACAAGTAGCAAACAAGGGAGGCAAGAGCATCATCGCAGCTCTAACGCGAGATACGAGAGCACGCTGGTGGTAGGGTTATGGAATGAAGGGGTTGACTGAATGCTCCTCCTATGTGTTTCAACCCCTTCAAGATGATGCTCGGCGATTTGAATAAATTTCAATCTTTCGCAAAAATTCAACGATAATAATGCCCCCCCCCCCCCCCCCCCCCCCCAACCTCTCGTCCCGTTGTACCTCCCAGCGCGTACCATCGCGTGTGGACGTATTATAATGAACGCGGTGAGGTTATGCTTTACGACGAGAAAATTTTAATACCCTCTTCAAAGAGTATGCACATATATACATACGTACACGTGGGTGTATGTTTTAAATTTCGCCGAGCTTGGATACGCAAATTTTGTTTTTATTGTTATTTTTTTTTCATTCTTATTTTTTGTAGTCGGTGATTATTGTTTTTTTGGTTAGTTTTTTTTATGGATGACGAGTGAATTTTCGAAATATTCCAATGCCACACTTTTTAATGGAATTATGACGCCAAATGAAATAAAATATTTATCGACCTAAGTTAATACATTAATCGATTCATAATAACAATAATAATAATAATAATGAATTATTATTATTATTATTATTATTATTATTATTATTATTATTATTATTATTATTATTATTATTATTTTTATTATTATTATTATTATTATTATTATTATTATTATTATTATTATTATTATTATTATTATTATTATTATTATTATTATTATTATTATTATTATTATTATTATTATTATTATCATTATTATTATTATTATTATTTTTATCATTATTATTATTATTAATAATAATAATTATTATTATATAATAATATTATTATTATTATTATTATTATTATTATTATTATTATTATTATTATTATTATTATTATTATTATTATTATTATTATTATTATTATTATTATTATTATTATTATTATTATTATTATTATATTATTATTATTTTGATTGTGGCAAATTATTTTTTTATTCAGAATAATAATAATAATTATGATATTATTATTAATATTTTGTTCGTCGCAAATTATTTTTTATTTAGAATAACAATAATTAAAAAATAATAATAATAATTTGCCGCAATCAGAATAACCTGCATGGAGATTTTTTAAGTTTTTGGAAAATATTAATTCCCAAGGAGTTGTGGCTCTCACGAGTTGTGAGTTCAGAGTGCAACTCGTTCGACGATTATTTTTCTGCTCTACCATTTATCGCCCCCCCCCCCCCCCCTCCTGCCCTCCTTTCTATTTCCATCTCTGTCTGACAGATCCCGCCACTACCACTGACGCAAATCCGGATTCTCGTTGTTTCGAATTGGCGGTGTGGAAATCCGTCGAGGTTACGGGAAAAGCGTTCATCAATCAAGAGTGAATAAGGTTCGAAATCGCGTGCGATGACGACTCGGGGGTTGAGTTGTAAATCGATTTGCGCCCCGGCCAATGAGGATCGAAAGTGGCGCTTTCTGATTGGCCCGGAGCCAAGCCACTCCCACGTCGTTAACCGACGCCACGAGCGAAAGCCGGGTTCACACTGCCACGAGATTATTATTTTCACCCTCGGACTTATCCAAACTATCGATTGCGTTGATAAATCATCGATTGGATTTTTTGTGTTGCGGAGAAAATTAATATAAAAGTTATTGATATTTTCAACAAATTATTATTTTTTTCTGAAATTAACTTTGTACGAAATACAAAGAATGTTTTAAGATAGAACGGAATTCAATTTTTGCGAATGAACTATTTTACTTAGGGAAATTTTTGTATTACTTGGGAATTTCTCGGGACAATAAAAACGAAAGAAAATGAAAATGTCGACATTTTTTTCGTACTATTGTAATTGCAATTTATTTTTTTTTAATCTCCGATTATAAAAAAATATCTATATAATAACCTCTATAAAACATTTCTTGAAAAAATCCGTCACCACAATTCAACAATTTAATTCATTCATCAACTTTTCATAACATCCCTAATAAAAATTACATTACCGTCCCCAACCAACCCAAAAACTATTCCCCAAAAAACAACCAAAAAACCGAGACCCACCCCCCAACAAAAAAAATTACATCCACCCTCAGCAATCCCTCCAAAAATAAATAAATAAAAACCCAAAAGAAAGAAAAACGAAAAAAAAAAACAATCACCGATAAGCGACAAAACTTTTTTTCCCATAGTGATACGGGCTGTTTGTAGGCGTATCCGTAACGGGCGTGTACCCGGAAGGTTTCCACCCTCCTCTCTAACTAGGGCTATGTCTGGCCGGATGCCCGTCTCAAGAAACCGACCAATCCGCGATGCGAGACGGCCACTGTCACCCCGTGAAATACCGCACACGGCCAGCCACGACGTGGCCTCCTCGCCGGCTCAACGGTTGGGGGAGGGTGGGAGGGGGTTGATTCTCGAGTGAGAAGAGAGGTAAGCCCCCCCGGAGCCAGCGAGGGGCTCGCGAGTCGAGGGGGGGCCCGCAAGAACCGACCTTTTTTCCCCCAACATTATTTTTTCCTTTAATTTTACAACCCCCCCGTGTGTGTATCCCCGTCTAAGGGTGGCTCATACGTTCGCGAGGTACGTAAAAATTTACCGAGTAAAAATAAATGTACCGAGAATCGTAATGTGCCATTGGTGGGGGATTCAACGCCGCGCGGCAGTAGTTCATGCCTTCGCAACGGGTAGTTAGTACGCCGGTAGTGTCGTCGCACCCCCGCGCCCGCCGCCCCCTGAACCGGAGCCGATGCACACGGCGGGGGTAGTTTCGCCGCGCACCCACACACACACACGCACGCACACACACACGCACCCGTACACACCGAAGCTTTCGCACCCCGCCCTCATGCAGCATCTTTTTTCCTCCGCTAACTTCTCACCCCCTCTCACTCCCCCTCATCACCGTCGTCCCGTCACCGACCCCGCGAATCCGTTGGCACAACCCCCTCGCTTCCCCCTCTCCCTCTAACTTACCTCGTTTTTACTCCCATTTTTCTTAAATTTCGTCGTTTTTTTTTCTTCTCTCCCGTAATTCTTTCTTTCCTTCTTTTTTCTTCTCGTTTTCATTATTATTTTTTCCTCATTCGCACGTTCACACGCACGTTGACGAGCCGCTTCCCACCCTCTACCGGCCCCCCCCCCCTCTTCTTCTCCCCACCCCCGCTCCGATTCCGTCTTTCCTCCTCGGCCCGCGGACGTCGTCGGTCGCCGTTTGTCCCGCGCCGTTGGCGATGCTCGCGTCTTTCTCGTTACGTACAGCCCCCATGCCCCACCCCCGGGAACCCTCGACGACGACGACGACGATGCAACCTTCCCGGGGGTTTGACGTGCGTGTGCTCCGGCTCCGATGCTGCTCCTGCCACTGCTGCTGACGTCTATCTCACTCGCTCTCTCTCTCGGTCTCGTTCTTTCTTCGTCATTCTCCCCCGTCACGGTTTCTCTCTCTCGCTCCGCGTGCTTCTTCCACGAGTCACCCCCGTCAGTGGCTCAGTTGCCGATCGCCGCGACGACGAAACGGTACGGAAAACCCGCGAGCTGCGCCCGCGCCCCCGGTACACGTTTTACAAAACAATTCGTCGAATAAAACACAACCGCCTGTCGCGAAAACCATCGGACGCATCGCCGCGCTGTAAATCGTTCGTTTTTGTCCAACGAAATCGTCAATCGTTCGTCGATTTTTTACGATAGATATCGAGACGCGAAAACCTTTGAAAAAAATTAATAAAATAATAATAACGGTAACGAGAGACCAAATAAATGAACGAAATAACGTAACGTCGATGGCATCGTTGTCGCTCGTCGTTTGTGCCTGTTTGCGAATTTAGAGGGAGACGAACAAATGATTCCTCGTTTTTTTTTTTTTCAATCGTCGATCGCAGAGGGTGGAGTATAATTTTTAACGAACGAAAATTTTTTATATAATAATAACGGTAATAATAATAATGATGACGATAGTATGAATAATCATAATTGATGCTGTGAAGAGTGTTGGTTTGACGTAACCGATAGACCGGAAGGAACGATTAGTGAGGCTGTGGACGTTTTTTCGTGTTTTTATCATTCGTCGCTGCTTCTGCTGCTGCTGTGCCGTCGCGCAGGAAAAAATTTCGGAGCTACGTATAGAAGGGAAGAAGACGAAGGTGGACGGAGAAAGACGGAGAGAAACAGAGAGAAAGAGGGGGTTTTTTCGGCTCCCAGAGAAGTGAATGGACCAAGACACTGGAGGCCTCGTCCCGCGTAACCCGATCCAACGATCTTTCAGTGAGTAGAAAAATATAAAAACAGCGAAATAAAAAGAGAAAAAAAAATATATATCGCGCGAGCCAACGGCTATAAAAATCCATATAATTCGAATCGAGAAAATTATCCGCGAGAGAAGTGCGCGTAGCTCGAAAAAGGCACGCGATTGTTCGAACGAGACGTCGGTGAAGAAAATACGAACTCAAAAACAAAAAGGAAAAGAAGAAAAGATAAAGAGACGAAGAAAATACAAACGGAAGTAAGAAAAATCGTGTTTGATCGGCCTGATGAGATATAAAAATCGATGAAAATGTCTTCGACGACCGGTGGATCGACGATTTGAATTAAAATTGAGAAAAGAAACGAAATCGAAAAATCAACGAAGCCGTCGCTGACGGACCGAGCGATTTATATTTTATTGACGATAAACAATGAATAATTGAGCGGCGACAAAACGTATTTTGCGAGATTGATTAGCACGACCGTCGTTCGGTGGAAAGATAAATAAATAAATTAAAGATAATAAATAAAGGTATATTTAAAAAATATTTTTAGCAGCGCAGCGTTGACGATAAAACTCGGCCGCCGTCGCATCGCGATTCGCGTCGACCCACAACTGATTCCCTTCTCTCGATTAAATATTTCAATATCTCCTTAATTCGTGGCACTCAATCGCACAATTTATTATGGAGATTTATGAGAACACGTGAGACCCAACGAAATTAAATAATCAACGAAAGATCAGCTCGATTCAATTGATTTCGACGGGACAAATTCGTTGCAACTCCGCATAATTTCGTCCGTCGGAAACCGCGCAAAGACGCGGTTTGCGGAGGCCCTAATTCGTCGTCGCTCAATGCAACCACGAATTCACAAAAATTCATAAATGGTGTTTTTAATTTCCATCTCGCATTCTCCGACTCAACCAATTGACTCGTGATCGACGCAACAGAATCGAAATCCTACCCAAATTGCGATTAAAAACGAATCGACACAACGATTAAATTAATTCAATTGCGACGAAGAGCGATAGAACGAATTATCAAGAAGAAAAATAACGAAAAAAGCTTATATATTTACACATATGAACATATATATATATTCAAAGATATATATATATAATAATTAGGGAGCTATGCAATATTGAATCAATCACGATTCAGCCGAAGAAGGAGCCGAAGATGCCGCAGCGATCGCCATTCGCGATCCAGGAGCTTCTGGGCCTTAACGGTACCGGAAACGCCAGCGGCGGAAGTTCGACGGATCGCGGATCGCCCCAGAGCTCGCCGACAGCCGGTATTTCAGCCGTCTCTTACGCCCCGACGGCGCCCCATCACAAGCTATGGGATTACATGCCGAGTTTGACGAATCATTTGGGAAATTTGGGAAATTTGGGAAATTTGGGAAATTTGGGAAATTTAACGGCGTCGCGAATGGCTTATTTGAACGCTCAAGCGGCGGTTGCGGCGGCTTTTTTGCCACCCCCGCATCCCCATCCGGCTCATCACGTTGCTCATCATCAGGTACATCAACCGGGTCAGCTAACCGGCTCGCCCGGGGTCAATGTTCATCCGGCTGCGCATGCGCAACACGCACTTCCGGGCACCGCTGGTTCCGCTAATCATCATCAGCACGGTTCCAATCAACACACACCTCCTCACGGTAAGTTGTTTCATGGTTTTTTATGCCTTGAATTATGATTCATCCAGATTGATTTCGTATTTGAAGCTGCGTTCATTGATATTGCTGTTGTTATCATTTTGTATCATGATTTAGGTCAGTTTTATTTTATTGATTATGATTCAGAGAGATTGGTTTCGTATTCGAAGCTGCGTTTATCGATATTGTTGTTGTTATTATTTCTTAACACGATTTAGGTTAGTTTTTTTAATTGATTATGATTTATAGGGATTGGTTTTTATGTTTGGAGCTGCATTTAGGATTATTGTTATTCGTATCCTGATTGAGTTTAGTTTATCTTTTGTCTACATTATTTTCAGATTTGACGCTATATTTATTGTTGTTATTGTGATTGTTAATTTTATAATCATTTAGTTCAGTTTTATGGATCGATTAGAGTTAATCTGCGATATTTTTAGATGTAGAGATGTATTTATTAGCTTTGTTATTGTTATTGTTTTTCATGGAAGTTGCTGCGGTTTTAATAATCGATGCACACTCTGAGAATTTGAATATATAGCAATATTTGAATATATAGCAATAAAAATTATCAGCCATTCAAGATTTCGGTATTTTGGTCAAAGAAATTTTAAATTTAGAATCTGCAATGAAATCAATCGAATGAGGAAGCAAAATAATTATTCTAATTACGTAAAAAGGATCTTTTGAATATAATTATTGGAAATCGATGCTTTTCGTACGATTGTTCTTTTCCAAAAAAGCGCAATCTTTTTTTTTTCGTTTCTTTTTCGATTCTTCGATCGAAATACGATGTCGCTGATCATCGCAGAGAAAGGGATAGAGCGAAAGAGAAAGAATTTCGCAAGACAGAGAAAATATATTCGAAGAGTCGATTGGTAAAGTAAATTTAATAGCTGTATCGTTCGTTAGGTGTGAAACGAACACTTAACTGCAAATGCTCTTTGCTTATACGTTCCTATATCACTTAACAACAGGCTCGAGATGTGTTCACGCACACAAACCCACTTACACACACGCGCACACGCATTATATACACGAGTTTGTGTATTTGTACATACATCTACGTGTGAAAGAGGGCCACTGAAGATCGCGTTACCGTAAATCGATACTCTTCTCTCGACGAGAGTCGTCTCTTCGAGTGGAGCCACCGCAGTGGGTATATCCTCCTATTATGTGAACGGAACGTGGAAATAATGCATTTTCCCCGGAAATCTAACGTCGTCCACAGCTGTAACAAGACCGAAAATCCACGGCAATGTAGTTCTAACATTCCACCGAAGAATAATTTTTATTGACCAATTTATTTCGCTCACAATTGAATTAAACGACCGATAAAACGATTTCCGCGTTTTTTTTTTGGCTCGTTTGATAGACGTCCGTGAAAATATTGTCTCCCGTCGGGTAATCGATGGAAATTCGGCAGCCCATTGAAAATTACGAGCCTTTGCGAAATCGTCGATTCTGACGTCGAAGATTGAATGAGAAAAAAAACAATCAATTTGAAAGAATAATGAGAATAGAATGAAGAAATAATTTCCGAGAGAGCGTCCGGACTTTGGCCTGTGTGGGAATTGATTATTTTCGTAAGAATAATCCACACCCTCTCAGCGTTATGAATAATTAGTGGTATAATGAGTTGAGTGTTGGGCAGACCTGCAAAGTCTCACCAACAACACAAAGGAGCACGAAAAAAAAAAAATTAAGAAAAAAACATAACAAAAACGTAAAAATGGTCGTTTCGTTCGTCTCGCGAACGTAACTGGGTTCTCAACCAGATATACCGTCTCGTTGGACCCTTTTTCCATGCACAACCTCATCGTCCAATAATCCCATCAACGTCTCGACGGACGAGTCAATTTTTTTCGTATCGGCAGGGACGACGTTGGGGTTGAATCCCTTCGAATTCGTTCGCGTTGTCACAACGTATAGAAGCCAAAACGGTAGAATTTCTACATCAAACAAATAAAAAATAAATAAATGTTTTAGATCTTCGTTATTTATTTCTCTTTCTCTTTTTACACCAAGAAGCCATTTTAGAGATCCTTATCCTATTTTATAGAATGTTTTAGACGAGAAGGAGTATTTATTAAAAATATATGAAAATACAATATAATGATATTAATTCAATCATAATGATAATATATAATTATATATTATTATTTTTTATATAATCGTAATAATATAATGATATTAATTTAATCTTAATAATATTAGATACAGATATTTTATTAATATTTGGAAATTACTTACATAAAATATTCATACATAATTTATTATTATTATTATTATTATTATTATTGTTATTATTATTATTATTATTATTATTATTATTATTATTATTGTTATTATTATTATTATTATTATTATTATTATTATTATTATGATTATTATTATTACTATTATTATTATTATTATTATTATTATTATTATTATTATTATTATTATTATTATTATTATTATTATTATTATTATTATTATTATTATTATTATTATTATTATTATTATTATTATTATTATTATTATTATTATTATTATTATTATTATTATTATTATTATTATTATTATTATTATTTTTTTTTTTATTATTTAAATTAAATATATGTATACTTGTGTGTGTTGGAGTAATTTTGAGAACAATTTTGGGGTATCGGGTTTCCAGACCGAAACGACGGACAAAAAGCTTGTGCCCGGTCTATTCAAACGTCACTCTGGCACCTCGGCTTACACGTATAGGGCCAAGTACGGTATACATACCGAGGAACCGGAGAAATACGCGTTTATTTCTTCGACGCACTTGGCCGTCCTCAGCTTCGTTCCCTCTCTCTCAATTGTCTCAAAAAGTTTGGCCAAGAACTCGGCCGTGTAGTCCTGCCTTCCGATGTTGGCACCGCTGCTGATGCTGCTGCTGTTCCCGATGCCGATGCTGAATCGTTCGCTCGGTTTATAACCGAGGACGTCGGGTCCTTCGGGGCAAACGGGACCTCGCCAAACCGAATGCACAACTTGAACCACGACACAACTGGGTGGAAATAATTATTTCGATTCCCCCGCGGGTGCCATCGATCCTTCGTTCGTTTGTCCACGGTTCTTCCCTTCGTCTCTTTCTCTAATTTCCTTCTTCTTTCTTTTTTCGTTGATCTTTTTTTCTTTTCTCTTTTTTTTTTTTGTATTTTTCGTTTCTTCCCTTCCGCAACGGTCGATGCTCGTTGGCTCCATCGAGCCATCGTCTAAATTGCTTAGCGACTTCTCAGTGACTTCATTGTTTTCTAACCAATATGAAGTGTATTTCACACGAATCGTATCGGGGATTTTTTCTCTTTTTTTTGGGGGAGGGGATTCGTTAAGAAGTCGTCGTCATTATCGTCGTTATCGTCGTCATCGTCGTCATCGTCGTCATCGTCGTCATCGTCGTCATCGTCGTCATCGTCGTCATCGTCGTCATCGTCGTCATCGTCGTCATCTTCGTTGCGTTTATTCACTCGCGGATTTGTTTGTCATACGTATGATCATGTCGTATTCCATACCTACTCGGGCATACGAAAGTGAAGTCAAAAAGCTCTATCAAAGTGTCTTGTTTCCATAGGATCGTAAAGAAAACGAGCCGAGTCGAACAGTTTTTAGGGGTTGCTCTGATTTTTTAAAATTTTTATGCTCGAAAACTTTAAGAAATCCGGCACGCCTAAAAATCGCCCGATCTGGCTAATTATTCTGTACAATTTCACGGAAGCAAGAAGGGTGCCTCAATTTTCCAAACCTTCCAAACGTAAAAACTGTTAAAAAAATCCGCCAACCCCTAAAAATCGTCCGATCGGGTTCGTATTTCCGCACATAGTCCCACAAGTTCCTTCGAAACAGCGGCGTGTCGCTAAAATCGTAATTTTTTTTTTTTCTCGTCGAAACACCCCAGTGTACGCACTTTAACTCCGAGCTGGCTTACTTTGGAATCGTATACATGTATACATACGTACGGTGACGGTATCTCGGCCCGTTTCAAGTTGGCAATCAACGAGATTGCCTATCAACGCCTGAGAAACCCGGGCGAGCTTTCCCTTCTAGGCACCACCACCGTCGCCCGTGGCGGTGCCGCTCTCTCCCTCTCTCTCTCCCCACCCCCCTCTCCCTCTCTCTCTCTCTCTCCCTCATCCCTGCGTCTTCAACCCTCTCACTCGCACCCTCCCGCGCAACCCACAACGTCCTCAGCCTCTCCTTCCGTGGCTCACACCCCCATGCGCTTCCACGCAAACACGAGCTCACACACGCTCGCGTTTCTCATTCGATCCCCGGCAACGCTCGTACGCACCTCACTCTTTTTCACACTTTCACTTATTTCCCTCTCTCGTGTCGTGTGTGCTTCATCCAAGTGCAGAGAAACGCTTGCACAAAACGTCCCCACAATCGGCGGCCTCTTGTTGCCGCGCGCTGTTGTTTTATTTTTGCTTCTTCTAGACCAACCCCTTTCCACGAGAAACACCGAACGTCGCCGCTGACGATTCCCCCCCCCCCCTCCCCCTGCGGGCGACACCGCCCCTCCTCGTGCCGCCAACCTCGGGAAACCGACCCCCGCCACTCGAGCCTCGTCACTTGTTACACGCGAAAAAAGAAAGCAGAAGAAGAAAAAGAAAAAGTAAATGAGAAAAATGAAAAAGTATGGGCGTTGTTATGAGATCATTGTTGCAACACCATGGCGCAATTATGTGCAGCATCCCTGGAGATCCGAGAAAAATAATTGAGGGAAAACGTGAGCGTTGACGATGGAGCGAAGCAATGGGTTTGGGGGTGGAAATTTTGGAAAGTATCGAAGAATTTAATCGCTGAGAGGGATTTTTTTTCTTTATTTTATTGTTTCTTTATTTGGTCATTTTTTTCGTTGGGAGACTCTTAGGTTATTTTAGTGTGGGTTAATCTTACGCTGGATAACATACAGCTGGTTCGTTTACTGATGGATAAACTTCTGCAATGATAATGAATAACTCACGTGAATTATGGTTTCGCATTCCATTCTAATATTCAATAGGAATTATAATTATCGGGGTAATAATTATCATAAATTCGAATTATAATCGTACTCAATTATATAATTATAATTAATAATAATTATAATTTAAATTATATTTATTTACTATTATTAATTATACTATATATTAATTATATATTATAATTATAATGAATATATAGTATAATTAATAATAGTAAATAAATATAATTGAAATTATAATTATTATTAATTATGATAATATAATTGAGTACGAATATAATTCAAATTGATGATAATTATAATTATAACTATGATTATGATTATAATTATAATCCATAGTAATTTAGTATCGAAAGTATTTTACATACATTTCCATCGAATCTCCCGAATACCCATCTCTGATCGTCTATGAGCGAAAAGAGGGTGTGTGTTTTTTTTTTTTATAGATTCCAGATCCGTCCTTGGTTCTTGTTTCATCGAAGCGTAAAAATCTTGAACGAATTAGCGAATTATTAATCCTCGAGCAATGCCGCTTTGTCGGAGGAAAAATCAAGCGAGCGCGGAGCAGCGACACACCCACGGTTTCGCGTCTACACGCGTGTGCACCGTTAAGAGAGAGAAGGAGAGAAAGGAAGAGAAAAAGAAAGCGAGAGAGAAAGAGAGAGAGAGAGAGAGCAAGAACGAGCAGTGGAACACAACCCGTTGGCCACCCCCTCCAACCTTCCTTGGATAAACCGTACCGCCGTCAAGCCACTTTTTCTCTCTTACTCGATTCACTTCCTACCCGCCACCTTTCCATTATTCCGTACCGCAACTCCCTGCAACCGCTGCTTTGCCATGTGTATATATATTCATTCGCATTGCAGTTTTGTATGCACCATCGGGTACACGTAAGTGCCTTACAATTCAAATTAGCCTTCTTCTATTAAAATTCAATATTGCCGGGTGAGAACGAGGCGAGCGAACGAAAAGTGTACCAATCCCACATCTCTCAACCGTTATTAATTCTTAATTATTGCATCAATTTATACAGTTTCGTTTTATTCATTCGTTCATTCATTTTTTTTGTTTCAAAATGTATTTATAATTTTTTTTTATTAGGTTGCGTAATAAAGTCTACAAGTTCTTGCATTTTATTTCGGGCAAATTCGGATTCGTTGGGTTGAGTATGTAGAACAAATAAAATACTTGCGAATGTATTTATATACCTACTCTATCCAACAAATCACAAAATTGCGGGTAAAAAACAAAATACAAAAAACGCGAGAATGTAAAAAATATTTACGACGATATTTCTTTGATTCTCGATCACCGAAAGAAACTGGAGTGTCTCTAGATTTTTTTTTTCTACCCTCGTTAATGTTATTATCATGGATTTCAATCGATCGCGATCTTTCGGGCAGTAGAAAGAGTCTCGGAAAGCTTTGTGGAGGGGGCAGAGGGTCGAAAGCACGATAGCACGGATCCGCGTTTGCGCGAATGAGAGTTAAAGGAGATTAAACAGTTAATTAAAGCCCGAAGGGATGCAAAGGTATAAATAGGAGCGTGATAGCAGAGCGAAACCGGGACAACCCGTGGCAAAGTATAGAGGAGAGCAATGCTCGAAAGCTTCGTCCCTCGCTCGCGGGCTCGCCAAGTTAATTGAGATTCTTGGAAGATTTGTCGCGTGGAATGTCTTAATTTAGTTCCTTAAACGTCTCTTAAACGCGCGCGCGCGAGTCTCGAGCGCACGAGCGCCTCAACAACTTTGAATAATTGGATAACATCGCGGTGATAAGGAAGAAACGAAGCCAGAGCGGGGGTGGAAAAAGTACGGAAGAACTTGAAAAGCTCGAAAATCTTATTTTGCCGGTCTTCAACTGTTGGCTTGACGTCGTTGTTTTCATCATAATTTCACCCAATTTCGGGGTTTAAATTGGTTTTATTTGTCCTCATTGTTTGCACCCTGCTGACGAATCCCGGAATCCTAATTCGAAAAGAATTGACCGAAAGACGTCGGAGGTTGTTGGCATATTGAGATTTTTCTGTAGAATTAACTGGTTTATATCTCTATTGAATATCCTAATTTTACTCTGTCTTCGAGTAATTCAATTCAATTTTTTTCGTCATCTATTTTTGAGGGTGTAAGGTTTGAAACCGTGCAACGATTTTTTTAATTTTCATTTTTTTGTTACAAAATTATAAACGATGAAACCAATCCCGGTTTCCACTTTATTTTTTTCCATATTCTAATTTTTATTGAATAAAGTTTTTAACTATTGACACTTATAAGGGCTGGAACGCATAAAAGACACTTCAAGAAGTAATTCTTAATTTTGGCTTTTTTTTCAAAACCCAGAAACAATTAAAAAACGAGTCAGGCGGACACAGTTGAGGGAAGGTTAAAAAGCTTACGACTCAATACAGCCTCTATCAAGCATCAGCTCATTATGGACCCGTTCGGCATTAGAAGGTGAGGTCGGATGATCAAAAACAGCCTCGACCGAGTCCCAGTAGATCCCGATTATCTCCAAACACTTCTAAATCCATTCCAATCCCGTCGCACCAACATATTCCCCGTAGAAAAAAAGGGGGATGTTGGAAAACCTCGAAAGGGGTTGGAAAAAACCATCGCCACTTGTTTTCGTTGTATTTCCCACGATGAAGTATATATCCAACGGCGAAAAGAGCGAGCAATTTGAGGGGTTCCTTCCGACGCTGGAAAGGACACGGAAAGACCGTGGATAAGACCTTGAGGGGTTGAAGAATAAATCTGGTGGGCGATAAAACGAGGGGATGACGAGAAAGAGATGCCGAAACCGAATCGACGACGAATTTATCGGATCCAAGCTTAACGCCAATTTTCTTCGCACGGTCGAACACGATTTCTCGTCTCTGTCGGATGGAGAAACAACCTCGTCCTCGTCTCCGTCCTTCGGGATGTATATCCTCGCGTTTGGATAGCTGGTCCCCGTGTCAATCACTAACTGTCCGCGAACAAACCGCCCACCGGCCGCACCGTCACGCCATCTAATACGTCGAAACGTTCTAATCTCGTAATCCGCTCTGACAAATCAATTTTCCGTTACGATAAGCACACGAACCACGAGGAAACAATATCGACGTCGGAAAACTCCGATTGCTAAGATTACGATAATGTCCAATTGAATTTCGTTGGATGTGAGATAAACGTCGTTTGTTTTATGCTTCGATTATTACATGTTTTTGTTGTGGAAGGAAACAAATGAATAACGACGAATTTGAATTGGATGAAATTGGAAATTGTTGCGTAGATTTAGGAGTTAGTGGTGAATTTTTCATTCGAGCTTTTTTGGGGTAGAAAAAAATATTGTACCGAGACGAATGAATCGAAAATAATCAAACTTCCGGAAAATATTGTCCTGACAATTGATTATGAAGATATGAGTCACGTGCGGTCGACAGAAATCGATAGGAATTCGAAATGATTAAATACCAAAGACCAATAAATTGGAAAAATATATATTAAATAATTATGACGATCAACGAATCGCTGATTAATTAATTCAGCTCATTATTACAAAAAAAAAATTAATCCCGTACACTCAAAAAACATTTAAATTCATCCAAAGCCACATCCCAACGATTTTTACCCCAGAAAGCAATCGTGAAATCGATAATAACGCACGATTGGTTGGAATCAATGAAAAAGTGTGTATCAATTAAATATCAATGCTCAACAAATTGGGTGCACGAACCAAAGTATCCTCGAAAATGTCATAAATCTCTCGATGGAGCCATCGGAGTGAACATTGAAGTAATTATCCGAGTTTTCAGGGTCAATTTGACGTACATGGAGAGTTTTCAGCGGGGTGGGAGAGAAAGAGGGCGGAAGGGTGGGGCTGAAACGGGGGCTTTGCAGTCGCCATAGTATACATTCGTGTTTTTACACACACGGTTGATTATCGAAATACAGTACAAGAGAAGCGACAACAGAGTCGACCGAGAGACCGAGCGAGAGCGAGAACGAGAACGAGAGAGAGAGAGAGAACGAGAGAGGGAGGGGGAGGAAGGGAGGGAGACAGATATAGAGACCGAGTTATTATCGATCCACTTGAGACTGCAGCAGTAGCCACGCAATGCACACAGGCTCGATGCATATCCCGGTGGCTCGATGAATTTGCAATGCGTGTTGCACGCGCTGGGCGATGATGCTTCTCGGCTGCGTCGGTGGAACGGATGAGTAGACATGTTGCACCATGGCATAAACTACTCGCATTACTTCCAGTTACATACAGATTATCAATCGACTGAATTTCATTTATTTTTCTTTCTTTTTTTTTTTATTATTATTTATTTCCAGTCATAGGCCCGGCCAGTAGCCCTTGCAGCATGGAACACCAACGGCGGTTCTCTCGTACGTGGGTTTCGCACGCCGCCCGTTCAACCCTTCCATCCCTGTGCCCCATGTACATGCCATACATGCTTATTCACACGCGTGTGTGTATTTCAGTTGCGGTAGAGAAGGTACTCGTGTTCCTATAACGCGTACGCGCTCGCCGTCGACGACGCAAGCGCCCTCACTCGCGCCCCGGTACCTCGTAAATTTTCGCACCCCCTTTGACACGCGCCTAATACACACAGAAAGCTCGCTCGCGCTCATCAAGGGCGAGAACGATAGACGGCCGCCGGGAGACGACGGGGAAGGGATGACTGCGTCTGCGTCGGCGGTGCCAACTACCGGAACGTCCGTGGTGTCGGCGTGCAACCCCCTTGGCACCCCTTCTCTCTCCCTCTCGCTCTCGTACGCGTTCTATGGCTCTGCCAAACGGACGGATAAGGGCGAGAGCGAGGGCAGGACGGAGCGAAGAGCACTCTGGCGGTAACGCGATGCACGAAGGACGTGCATAGACGACGGAAGTAGGACCGTGCCACCGGCTCTAACCACCTACAAACCTCCCGAGGGACCTGCGGGACGTTAATGAAATAACACGGGAATTAGTCTCGGACATTACTGGCGAACTATGTCCATTATCACCCTCGCCCCCTTTCTACGTGGCACCGGCGTTGCTTCCTAAACCCTTCGCCGACCTACACATTGTGTGTGGGGGGGGGGGGGCAGAGGGGAGGGGGTGGAAGCGCGGCAAAAGAGTCCGCAGATCCTTTTCGGCGAATCGTCCATCGTTCTCGTAAATTGAATTTAAGGATGGAATAATTTATCGATGGTTGTGAGCGTGGGATGTTTGGATTTGGGTGAATTTGGGTGGGAGTATTTGATAGGGTTGGTGATTTTTGAATTTTGGGGTGATTGGCGGGGTCGGAGATTTCGGGGTTGAAGAATTATTGGGGTTGTTGGAGTTGTTTGTTGGTGTTTTTGTTTAGAATTTTTATGGTTATTAGGATTGGAGGGATTGTCAGAATTATTGGAGGTATTTTTTAGGGTTGTTTTTTGACATTTTGATGTTTAATGGAATTGGAAGAATTGGAAGAATTATTGGAATTATTTGTTTGAGGTTTTTTTCACAAAAATTCAAACGTGCAAGAATTCAAAGCATCCCCAACTAAATACACTCTAATTCGAAGCCGACAGTCCAGCGTCATCCCCTCCCACCACCCGTCGCCAATTTCCCCCATCTCCAACTCTTAATTACCACGAAATAATTATCCCCCACCCTTAAAAAAAAAAAAACAGTCAAATTGGATTCCGCAAACTCGGTGCGACGGAATTTGCCGGTGCTACGCTCGCGCACGTTGACGTCGGTAACGAATTTGTCGACAATAATAATAATGAGAATAAAAAATGAATCTAAAAAACGGGGAAAAAAATTAAAAACAACAACAACACGTCAACCAACACCCCGAAACGATCGAGTTTAGCGAGTACGTCGCACACGTGTTTATAAACGCGCGCGATTGCGCCGAGTCTCTGCTGTACCTACAAGATTTTCCCGGCTGCGTACCGAGAGACCCTCCACAACCAGCCGTATACATTACACACCCAAGGATTTTGTACACGCTGAGGGAGAATCGTACGTTGCTCGCGAACTTTTTTTTTTTTTTTTCGTTTTATTTTTTTTCTTTTTCTTTTTTTTTTGCGTACGCGGCTTTGGCGATGGTGCACGACGTTGCCGCGTATGTATATACGGCGCTTTCAAACGAGCGAGCGTAAGTCGCTCAAATTGGTATGGATTTCCAGTCCAACACCTCGATTGTCCCGCGCGTGAAGAGTCCTTCGCCCGAGCATACATGAATTCACGCCTCGAACACACTGTCGCGCATACACTCTCGCGCTCTCGCTTTCTGCGTTTTTATTTTTTATTTTTTCGGTTGTTGCTTTATTTTTATTTTTTTCGAGCTTTTTTTTATCATCGTCGTCCTCTCACTCTTACTCTTCCGCTCTTTCTCTCTCGCTTTCTTCGGTTTAGACATTTTTTTGGTTGTTCTATTTTTATTTCTTGTGCTTTTTTTCATTATCTTCGTTCTTCTCTCGATCTCATTCTTTCGCTGTTTTTCTCTTCGCTTTCTGCATTTATAATCTTGTTGGTTATTGTTTTTTTTCGTGCTTTTTTATTATCATCGTCCTCCTCTCACTCTCATTCTTTAGCTCTTTCTCTCTCGCTTTCTGCGTTTTTTTTTTAAATTTTGGTTGCTGTTACATTTTTTTTTTGCTTTTTTATTATTCCCGTCCTTCTCTCAATCTCATTCTTTAGCTCTTTCTCTCTCGCTTTCTGCATTTTTTAATTTGTTCGGCTGTTGTATTTTTTTTAATTTTTCCTGTCTTGTTATTATCTTCTCACTCCCACTTTTTCGCTATTCCTCCCTCGGTTTCCCCCCTTTTTCTACCCTGCGAGAAGCATCTGCTATTTTTTTTACCTCCAACTGGGTTTCGTCTTTCGGTCCATTCGCCGGCTTTCTTCGCGAAGTAACTGCGTGGCCGGTGAGCTTGGGGGTAGTTTTACTAGTCGCGACAATTTTTCTCACTCACCAACACGGAGGTGGGATTTTGTAGCGAATGGGTGCGCGTTGAGGAATGGGAAAAGTCGTCGTCACACTCGCGACTCCCGCGCGATATCCGGCCTCGGTGCGATGTTGTAAGCCCGGACGAGTCTCGCCACCACCTTCACCATCACCACCCCGCGCACAACCCTTGGGCTTGAATGGCTTTCCAGCCTGGCGTTTGCGCTAAGTAGCAGCTTATTCCGCGATCCTCCTCTCTTCCGTCTCATCGTCGTTGTCGATGTGTCGTCGTCTTTTTTTTTTCCTTTTTCTTTTTTTTTTTTTTTTGAGCTGGTTGGAAATGTTTGAGAGTGCTGGCGGCCTTGCGTTAGTCGTTTCTTGTAATTGGAACGTCTGAATTAATTTGTGAAATATTGTTGGGAACTACTCGAATAATTGGATCAGGCTGGATCATCGTGGCTACATGTTTGTTTATTAAATATTTAATTGTTGATATTATTATGGGAGTTGAAAGATAGATTTAGTGATATATGGTAGCTATTTAGAATCGTATGGGAAAGATATTTGATTGGGACGTTTGAATTAATTCGTGAAATATTTGGAACATAGCACGAATATTTTGTATTACACGGAGGGAGAATTTTGTCGTGTTATTGTTCATAATTATTTAATGAATGTTAAAGAATCAATGGTATGATATTGATTGAAAAATAAATTTACCGCTACTAAAATTATCGCATGCAAGGAAAAAAAATATTCAAAGATTAACAATTCGCCTTCAATATCTCGTTCTTTATCAGAAAAATTATTATTCTGTAATTTTCGCTATGCGAGCAAGTAAAATGATTTTTCCAACTACTCGAAACAACAAAAAAACAAACAAAAAATGATCAACAATCCTTCCAATAATTCCCAAACAAAATTTGAAACATTGTTCCGAAAAATCCCCAAAAATCCCCAAAAATCCCAATTCCAAAAAATTCGAATTCAATTACAATCTCAAAAAAAAACAATCATCCAACAAAATTAATCACGTGAAAAACTAATCACGCTCGCCAACGAGCCACGAAAACAGCCGAATCTCAAAGAAGTATAAAAAGAACAAAAAACAAACCAAAAAGAAAAAAAGAAGAAGAAGAAAAGCCGACACGTGAATCGAAGAATGGTACGATTACGGGGTATTACCAGCTTCACGTGACACACGTGATTATAGACTCCGCTTAGGGTACCAGTAGCTGCTCTCCGAACGTACGCCTATTTCGAGTACGCCCGGGTACAACGTTGGTAACCCGCAAATCCCGGTATAATACTAATAGGACCATAATAGGGTCAATAGGGCTGAACCCCGGCGAGCCGTCACCGTCTATACGACGACAATAAAGATCTTGTCAAAATACTCGCCGACCCAAGGCGTCTGCGTCGAGTAACACGAGATGAACCGGGGAAGTGGATTTTCTCAATGGATCGCAGACGTCGGTGGAGGCTGCGTCGGTCGTGATCGCGTCCGACACTCGCGCGCGCGCGCGCCTGCGCTTCGATCTTCTTCCCCGAGTTTTTCCCATCTTCGGCGTACGTTTGGACGACACCGGGCACGGAAAAGAACGTTCCTGCGCGGTCTACCCTTGCCGGAGGGATCGAACGGACCCCTGGACGGGACTGACGACGTCTCCATTATACGCCGTTTTCCAAAAAAAAATGTGAAACCGCTCAACCGCGACGTGACGGAAGGGCGTGGAACCATGATTGAGGTTTGAATTTCGCTCACTCATCTCCGTCGGACCCCCGTGAGCGGATTCGAAAATGAATGTAAAAAAAAAAAAAAAACTGAAAACCGAATTTTTGAATGGGACTCGAAGAGACCCGAAAGATCTTGTACCGTATTATAATCGCGTTTTATAACCGACACGCGCTGGTATATCATATAATATTCGTTTGGGGGGCTTTTCGTAAAGTGAACAATTCTGGCGGAAACGGCAATCCTGGTAAATCGAAGGTACAATGGGAACCTTCGATATACCTTTTTTTTCTTTTTCTTTTTTTTTTTTTTTTTTTTTTTTTTTAAGGTCTTGGAGATTTACGGTCGGGTGAGCGATTTGTAATTCGCGTATCGATGGACGACTGGGAAAGGCAGAAGTGGCGATATTTGGATGGAGAATGTGGGATGTTTCTACCATTTTTGGGGTATTAGGGGATGATAGTGAGTGAATAATGAGCTATTGATTGATTCGGGATTGGATAGAAATTGATAAAAAATTATTAATTGGTAAAAATCGATTAAGAATTATTGATGGATTAAGATTAATTTCAGCTTATTGGTTGATTTGAAATAGAATCGGGCTTGATTGAATAATTATTTGATTGGAAATTTATTGGTTGACCAAAAACAATTCAACCTCAAAATCCTACTACGCCAAAAAGTTTTAAAAAACCAAAAAAAATGTCATTAAAAAAAAAAAAGTATCCACCCCGCAACAAAAATATCTCTTATTCTCCATTCACGTAGATCCAACAACCCGATTAAATTCGTGCGTATCAATACCACGAATTTCAACCCCCAACCGGCTCGTTAAAGTAATTTCGGGATAAAAAAAGAAAGTCCGACTGAGAAAAAAATCTACGAGTCACAGAGAAACCAGGAGGTTGGGTCCCCGAAAAAAAAAAAAAAAAATCCACCCTTATTTCCATGCTCTCCGACGCGGTCTTAAGCTACGCTCTTATTCGTCAAGAGGGTTTCGGCTATAGGGGCAACTTCGAACTTTCTTAGAATTCAAGAGTAGCGCGCGGAGGAATCTTTTTCAGTCGATCTTGCCTCCCCCTCGCGCTCGCCTGCTTTCTCCTGTTTTTCTCCGACTCCTCTCGTTCTCCCCCTTTTCGCCCCCCCCCCCCCCCCCCACGCGCCAACCCCGAAGTTCGTCCGCGACGAAGAGTTGCGCGATGAGGCGAAGAAGTCGACGACGAGGATCGTGGAATGAAACGCGAGGGTGCTGCCCAACGCTTGCTGCCAACGGCTTTATTAGAAAATGGTCGTGCTGAAAACGTCTTAATATAATGCGAATGAGCACGCGGAGGGGAGCGTCTTACTTATCAGTGGAAAACCGGCTACGAAGAAAATCTCCGTGGCCGTGCTTTACACTCGTTCAATTTTAAACCGAGACCCGACCCGTTCTACGCTCCCTCCCCGCCCGACCGCCCCTCGAGCACGCTCGGTGTCTGAGAAGAAGTCGAGGACGGCCGGGGCTCGTTGAAAACGAGAAACGACTCTCGCTTTCTCACTCTATCTCTCTCTCTCTTGCTCTCTCCCACTTCCATGCTATTTATTTTTCTATCTTTGTCTCTTTTTTCCCCTCCAAGCTTCTTAAAGCACCCGACAAATCGACCAACTTGGAATTAACGAGTAAAGTAGGGTGCAAAGATTTTCACCGGATTTTCAACGTAATTCAATCGCTCAATTGTGTATTATCTTACGACTACTTTCGGGGATTCTTCGAACGTTATCAATTAGTCACTGAATTTTGTTTTTTTGACGTGCGAGATTTTTTTGATTATGTTATTTTTTTTTGTGCAATGACGTTGGTGTGTTTTGTTTGATTATTTTTAATTCGTGAATTTTTGTTGTGGTTGCAGGATTCTCACAGTCGAAGAACTCCTTCTCGAACTCGAGTCCCGGTAAGCTATTGTATGATAAATTAAGACGAATTCGAAAACTCAATGAATTGAATATTTTATGGTTTGAAAGATTAATTGGAATTATTATTATTATCATTATTATTATTATTATTATTATTTGATATTGTTATTATTATTATCATTTTTGTTATTATTATTTATTTATTTATTTTGGCAATATTTTCAAGGACGGTCGAAATTATCGGAAATAATTTGAAAAATCATTGAAAAGTGTCGAATGGTAGTTAAGAAAATTGGAATTACTATTTCACTAGAGAGTTAGAATCATAATTAAAGTGATTATTCGAATAATAATTCAAACAGCGCAACAATAATAATTTTAATAATTCCAATCGCTCTTATTCAATAAAAAATGAATCGAATTAATTTAAATAATGTTCGATCAGCTCAATTATTCCGTTCAGTTCGAAAATCAAATTTTCCCTAAAAAAACTCGAATTCAGTCAAACCCACCGCCAAGAAAAAAACCAAAACAATATATACAATAAAATTTAAAAAATAATACAACGTAATAAAACCCAAAATAAAAATGTCCGTGTTTTCACGTACGTTCACAAAAATACAACTGTTCAAACCCTCAAGCTTCGCCCGTCGCGCCACCAAAGCAAAATCCGCTAACTCGTAACACCCAGAAAATTCATTCGAGCGAGTTTAAAACCTACCGACAGTTTGCAAAAATTTTCCCGAGAAGACGAAGTCGTTAGAAGCCGACGTGAATAATTTTTCATTCTTCTATAAATTCATGACTTCGCGCGTCGTCCATTATCTCCCCCCCCCCCCCCCCCCCCCCCTCCCCTTTGCGCCGCAGTAACGCGCGAACGTTTTCGGATTCTCGGTGGGCAGATGGCTCGCCAACGTCATCCCCGAAAGTTGGATGATGTCACGAAAGATCCGTACGAGAGAGAACGAGAGGGGGAGGAGGGGGAGGCTCATTTCGTATTCATACACCGCTCCCGAGAGTCCGCGGATGATTCCGATTTTTCCGAACCATTAACTGTCTCGCTTTTGCCGTGCCACGTATCCCCGCGAGCGCACGGACCGAACAACCCCCTGGCTTTTTCACATCTATCTCACGCTTTTTCACTCCTCGCTTTCGGGGCCAAGTGATGTTCTTCGAAACGAGATACGACAGGTTGAAAATGCTTCGCTCATCGCACATGCCACGAGCGAAGCCAAAATTTTTCACGTATACACGCGTGGTTATGTATGTATGTGTTACACGTATGTATGCACATTATATATGTATCAGGGTTGGGTTTTATTTGGGTCGTTTCCGAATTTTTATTGGGACGAAGTCTCGATCGATTGCAAAAGTAAAAAAGGACGAAAATGTTGAGCCTGATTTGATTGGTTTTTGGTTTGAAGTTTTTGTTTCGAATTAACATACATTTCCATACACGGTTATGGATGTATATTATTAGAAAAATGGCTTTTTTTTTAGCCAGGGACATTTTTTATTACTTCAAAACTATACGTGATAAAAAAATATTATTTGACAGTTTTGTAGGGAATTTAATGCTGTACCAAAAACGGTCTGTAAAATTTTCGTGAATCTAATATTTATTACGCAATTCGCAAAAAAAAATGTATTTTTTAGCCAGTTTTTTTCACATGATATTTGTTTCCGTCACAAGAAACGAACCAGAGAAAAAATACGCTAGCCAAGAAAAAGTCTTTTAATCTCTTCTCCATCGTTTAATTATTTCTTTGTCCTTCCACAGATGTTCATTTTTTTTCCCGCCTAAAGAACGGAAGCTCGAGAAAATATTGAGACCCGAAAAAATCGTCGAGAAAAATTTTATAATTCGACATTCGTCGATTCGTAAACGGAGATTCGACTGGGAATTTTGGTAATCGTCGGGACATATCGTATTTTCTGTCAAAATATTTTGTAAAAAGCCGTTTCGTGGGCACGACGCGGTGTTGGGAGTGTCACGGGGTGGACCGGAGAAAACACGCCCCCGTCGTTCTGATCGATCTATTGAGACGCTAATTCGTGTAACGGGAGACTCGTATTTCTCGGACCTTTCTTCGTGTAATTCGAAGCCACTTCCCTTCGCGTGGATCTCGTGGATCCTCACACAGGTTCCTCGATCATTAACGTATTCGTTGCGACCGCAACGGTCGAGCATCTGAGAAATGCTTTTATATATTTTTTTATTTTGCTTCCTCGTGGAAGAAGCTTTGTTTTGCTGAAATCTTTTTTTTTCTGGAGATGTTCATGAAAACGTGTTCAGAATGTCCCAAAACATCTAAAAATCACATTCAGAAAAGATTTCCGGATGTGTGTGTGTGTGTGTGTGTGTGTGTGTGTGTGTGTGTGTGTGTGTGTGTGTGTGTGTGTGCGCGTGTCCATCCTAGCTACAACGACTGACCAAAAAGAAGCAAAAAAAGCTTCATCCTAAAAATAAAGTGTTTATGTTATAAAAATTGTTTAAACTCACGAAAAACCCAAATCTACAGATGGCCGTCTCATGATTAATTTGGCTCAAACGGTCGGGCAATATTCTCAAAAAGGTAATAACAAGAAAATTCGACGTAAATCTGCGTTAGCGTCTCGTTTTTCCGTCTGCATCCCCGCCGGAACCAATAATCTCATTTCCCGGCGTATCGATTTCACCAACCGCGCGGACGATGTTCGAAGAGGTCCGCGTTCGGTTGAAGTAAAACGCACAAGACAGCATCCGCGTGGTCGGAAAATCAAAAATAGGACAGATAAAACGAGACCCGAAGAACGAGAAAAACGGAGATACGAGAAAACGAAAACGAGCGAGAGATAAAAGGAATGAAAATAAAAATAATCTGAGCTTCATACTCGGCCTGAAAATGGTTTTAATTCGTAATAGCAACGCCTCTCTATACTTTTCGTGAACGAATTTTAATCGTGGAGCCAAATGGACGTTTAAATAAATTTACAAAAAAATGTCCACGCCAAGAATACTCCGAAAATAAAATACAATAATTAAATAAGAATTAAAAATAACAGATAAACAAATAAATAACGAATAAGATATTCGTTCATTTGACTCGTACGTTGATTAAACGAATGACAGAGTATGGAAAGAAATCGAATCATTTTTACCGCTCACGGTAATAAAAGTAGAACTTTCTAAAAAAAAAAAAAACTAAAAAATACATAAACAAATTTAAAAACCCGTTTCTCCATGCATATTTCCAATTTCGCAATATCGATGAATCCCAAGATTGCTCCATAACACGACGCCACCCCGACGGATACCTCGAAAAAGTTGCACGAAACCGTCACGCCGTTGCCCCGTTTTTCCCCCCTCTCCTCCTCCCCTTACCCCCGCAATCCTCATTTTTCTCATTTTTTTCCCGGCCATTATGACATCGCGGCTAGTCGTCAATTTTTTTTTCTCCTTCTCGTTCCCACGCCCGTCAATGAATGGAAAAGAATATTAACGTTACAACCCTTGCGAGAGATTATTTTTTCTCGTTCTTCTCGTCGCGGATCCGCGCGTAAAAAACTCCCGGAAGAAGACAGAAAAACCCGTTGGTGGGGTTGGAGGCGGAGGCGCGGGTGGCGAAGAGGTCGAGGGGTTGGAAAGGAGAGAACGTGGCTGACGCAAATTGTGTGTGGGAGAGAACGTGGACCAGCAGCGGCATTAGCAGCAGCATTGGCAGTACACCGGTGAACGCGACAAAGATATTAATTAAGAATTAACACGGGTACTGCAAACCACCCTTAATTAGTAACAGTCAGCGCCTGGAGCACGTGACGCGGCGCCCCCCCCCCCCACCTCTTTATCGCTCTCTTTCTCCCTTCCTCGCTCTCTTTTCACCTCTCTCTCTCGCTTTCTCTCTCTGACTCTCGCTAGTGTCGTAAACAGTATTATAGCTCGAAGCAACATCGGCACTAGGCAGCACTAACCATCCGCAGGAACAGCCCTCCGGGTGATTCACCCGAATCGAAACGCGTGTACGATCCACGCTCGTATACTACGCTCGTCCCACCCGTTTCCACCCTTGCGATACCATTCGAATCTACCGTCGAATTTTCATATCAAACAACTCCCGAAATTTCGTTGTCCTGATGTGCGTTGATGAATGAATATTTGATGAATAATGTGAAAAATGACGACGCATTTTTTAAGGGTTACGGAACACGTGCGAAGGTGGAGTTTGAAAGTTGATGATTTTTAATATTTTGCTTTGGGCTGTGAGACCTTTGTTCGTACCAAATTTTAAGATTCTAGATCGACGTAAAGTATGTTATGAATTTTGATGGTTTCTGAGTGGGTCGACTGATGGACAACAGAGAAAAAATAATAATTATTCTACATAGAAGTACAAATCAATGATTATCGAAATTTGTCCTTCACCTCGTGCTACGATTTCTTCCCGTCGAATTTCAAGATCAACAACGAATACCCCCCAAATGTCGCTTATCAACAATTGCATTGACTGACGACCAACAAATAAACAACGATAACCCCCATAAAGTCATAAAAACAACTATAAAAATCTCCATAACAAATATCTCCAATTTTTCGACGTCAAACCGATCCCACAAATCTTCCGTTTAGACGTCCAAACCCCTTAAAATCGCATAACTATTTAAAAACCGTAATTCAAGCCTCCCCCGGATGTCTCTAATAAGATTCGACGTCGGTGACTCTTCACTCGCGTGAAAAAAAAAAAAGAAAATAATAATAATTTCATAAAAGTTAATGAGCCATCAGCACGTGTACGACGCACACTCGTTGCATCCTACGCGCACATGGAACGCGTGCACGTACATGCACATGCACGAGTGTACGATATATCGTACAGACATACGTTTTATTTCTCGGTATTCGTACGTACGCGTAGCTGGCTCGATCGGATACGGGCCACTCAGGCCACGGTTCTACGCAGCTCGAGATAGTTATGCGCGTTCACACGCATCACACGTCTGCAAGAGGAGGCTCTCCGGGTTGCGGCGCTACTCCGACGACGAGAGAGACCCATACGAGCTCGCGTTAGCGTCGCGAGCACGGGACGTGCATCAACGCCGGTCCCATGGGGGAAGGGTGTGAAGAAAATAAAATAAAATGAGTGTAAAAATTAAAAAATAAAAAAACTTTCGAGAACGTGGGGGGGGGGGAGGGGGAGGATGGCGAGGGCGAAGGTTCGGAAGGGAAGGAAGCTGGGCGAGCGAGGCGTGGACCCGGGAAGAGCCGTGCTCTCGTCAAACACTCGATGATCATCTGTGTGCAAACACAAATTTTGCAATGCAAGGCTCAACTTTAATCGAACACTCGAAATTAAAAACTCGGTGGATCCGTCGAATGTTGTTACTTCGATTCGCTCACTTCGCAGATTCGATCATTCTCGACGATGGGGTGTGATCTCCAATCGATCGAACGGGGATATCGATTAGCCCGCGGCGGCGCGTCGATTTGTCTAATTAATTAATTTTGTCGGGACGTCGCACTTTGGGATGATTACCGATGGAATATTTTTATTTCGGTAGATTTTTTTGTATTTTTTTTTTAGAGGGTTGGATGGATTGGGCCTTGATCGAGGATTTATTTTGTAGAAATAAAAAAAAATTGTCCTCGATCACGTGATTAATTGGCACGTCTGATTTGATAGCGGCTGACGGTGATACAATATTCGCAGAGCTGAGACGAAGGGAATTTTTTGAATGTTTTCCGGAAACGTTTGAATAAAATTTCCGACTCGTGATCTAACATAGTTTCAATTTATTGATGAAACATTTTTTGATATATCATTTTTCCAACAATCTTTCTTCATGTTTCTCTGATAAATCGTCGTCAATTATTTTTATTCAATAAACACGAGTCTAATTTCCTATCCGCAATATTCTTCCACAATATTCTCTCGTCTCCGCTTCAACCTTTAATTTTACATTTATCTCATTCCAAATTCTTTTTTCTCAAATCCCATAAATTGTAACCTCCCACGGGAGGTCGCTGCAGTACCGTTATTGGGCCCTCGATTAGTTTTTTCAACACTTTTTTCGTCCGTCCACGTCCCTCCTCCTTCTCTCCCTCTCTCTCTTTTTCTCTCCGTCCTTCTGGTGGGCACGAACCCACCGGATCGATGGAACGTCGTGCGTATAGGCATAAATCCGCCGTGACGTCATTCACCGGTGGCCATTTTGGCTCAGCTGGTCTCGACAAAAGGACCCCGACGCCGTCACATCGGGACGCCATGTCCTGCTCGTTCCGCCGGCTCGAATCCGCCGATGTTTTCCGTTCTAACGTTGATTCCCGAAGCCCGGGAGCTCTACGGACGAAGAGCTCGCGCGTTTCTCGCACAATGGACAATGCTCGAGTTCCGGCTGTGCGCGCGGGTTTGTGCGACTCTGTAAGCGCGTTAAACACCAGCCGTGGCTGTTACTCTCGTTACTCTCCGCGGTTCGAAAGGAGAAAGAGAGAGAGACAGAGAGAGAGAGGGCAGAGAGAACCATCGTGAAGTTCTCGTGTCCCAATTGTACGCAGAAATGTTCCGAACCCTTTGGCTGCGCCCTCAAGGGCCGGAGCTGCCTGAGAAGGGGATGGTAATATCCTAGGGCGAGAACCTATACGTCTAAAAAGAGGAAAGAAACATCCGAACCAGCCGTGGAACCACCCTCCGGCAAAAATATTTTGACATCGATGGGCGTGGTGGGTTATTTCTGTTAAAAAAAAAAATAACAATAATGAAAATATTCATTTTTTTTTCGGGGGGTTTTGAATTTCACCTCGTGGTTCAAGTCGATACCCAACGACATTGTACGAGGTTTAAATCGATAGAGGGGGTCGGTGCGGTTTAAGCCCATCGATGCGAGGCATCTGCTTCCACGAGGAGTATTGAAAAAAAAGATGTTTATCGGTGATGTACATTGAAGACTCGTGACACCTGGCTGTATATCCCCGGAGTGGATCATCTCGATCGAATCTTACGGAGGGAGAAAGCCGAGGAGCGGGATTTAAGGGTTGAAGATCCGTCAAAGTTGAGAGGAAATATTATTCTTTTCGTGCGAATAACGCGGGGGAGTAGCTTCGTACGTGGGGGGGGGGGGGGGGGGGGTAGAAGCGGTGTCGAATGAAAAAAAGGGGGAGGAAAAGGAAAGTGTGAAAAAAAAAATTGTATACTCGAGTGGAAGAGGAGTTAAAGTGAAGCGAATCGACTCGAGAATCGCGAGGGATGATCGTCCTCCTGCTCCTCGAGGCTTATCTCTGTCACCGGGGGGGTTAGAGGGGAAGGGGGCTGCTGAGGGCAGAGAGAGCAACGTTGGAGTATCAAACCACGGCGAGGATGGCATCGCGGAGGATTGTATGGTTGTCGAGTGTGAAAAGATAGGAAAGAAGAGAGAACGAGAGGATGGGGTTGGGTCTGGGCATGGGCACTCGCGAACGTACGCGAAAAAAAAACCGAATCGAATAGCGAGAACGAGCGTGGATCTTCGCGTACATTGTGGGTTTAGGGTCGTCATTGTGAGAAACTCCACTATGGGCCATTGTCACCTTTTCAAACGCGGGGGGGGGGGGGGGGGGGGGGATTCTCCCGTCGCACCTTTTCACGGCCAACCCGGATTTTTCCGCGTTTAAGCCCCGCCCGCCCCTCAACGTTATCGCCCGGGAGTTGTTGCACACGAACGTGTTATTGAGCGGAATCGCGGGGACGAATCGAGACAACGAGGAATTGTGAAAAAAAAAAATTGGAACGAAGGTGCATGAATGTATGAATGAAGGAAACGGGGAGAAATTATGTTTGCAATGAGTTGGAGAGGTTGTGAAAGGGGGGATGGGTAGCTTGAGTGGATAGAAATTGAGGAAGAAGTGGTCAGCGATTCCGGATCTTTTGATTGATTTGATCGAATTGATTGATTAATTGATTATTCGATTGATTGATTGAATTGAGGCTGTTATTATCTGTCGAGTTGAGTTGGGGCGAGAAAGGTACTGACGTTGAATTAATTGGATGGGAGCAAGTAATTTGAGATTATTCGTGATTGCACCGTCTTAAAGGGATGATAGGCGTTGATGTGGAATTTTTACATTGCGACAATAATCAGAGAAATTTTTTGGAATTGACGTAGAACGTCGGAGAGAGTAAAAATATCAAAAATGTTAATTTATAATGAAAAGAAAATTACCCTCTCTTTCCTCTTATTTAGGTCATTTTCTGATTCTACCCTCCTAGTCCAATTCTTACTGCGCGATTTATTATTTTTTTAATCGAAAATGGCCCAAAGCCACAGCATGGATCAGGGTTACACGCGCAATTTAGAAATATTTCATACATTTTTCTCTCAGTGCAGCGAAGAAAAACTCAATGAACTCATTCACATATTTACTGACATATATACACGGATATGTAGATACACGTACAGGCTGGTTCGAGTCAATCTATATTCGTTGCACACATAATGCACCCGGAGCATGTTGCCGGGGTGTTGGAGCAACGCCTCGGTAACGGGCTGATGTCTGGCGCCAACGAGGGTCTAACGGCGCGTTGCCACGTCGTTCCGCTAAAGCTCCGGGTGCTCATCTTCGCCCCCGGTTGCGTCGCGTTTCAACGTGAGCCAGCGGTCGCGAGAGTTTCAGGAATATTGAGTTACTTCGCTAACAGGCCGACAGTCAACACCTTTCTGAAACGTTACACGTGTTTTCGTAGAGAACAGTTGTGGCGTTAGTGACAAAAACAACGATACAAAACGATCGAAACGTTTTCTCACTCGCCGTCGATGAAACAGCGGGAAATACGAACGGAAACGACAACGAGCCCGGTGAAGCTTTGCGTTTCGAAATTACGACGATCGATTATATGCGATTAGACTGTTTGAAGAATTACCACGAATGTTAATTACCGGATGCTGGATTTTTCTCAGTAAGATTCGATGGAATAACGAGGTATCGAACAATTTTTAGCACTGATTATGATATTTAAATTTTTGTATAATATATTATAATATTGAGTGATAAATACGTATTTAGGTTATTCAGTTAGATCACGTTTATAATAAATAACGATGAAATAATTTTTCGCTCTATAAAAAAATATAAATTACTATACAATATATATTATAACTCAAATTTTCGAACATATAAGGAATACAATATTAAATAAATCAAAGATATAATATAACATACCATAATATGAAATAATAAATCTATATCGATTCAATTGAGTCCAATTTCGTCTATAATTACGATGAAGCAATCTTTCGCTCCGTCCATCGATTTCGAACTACAACCAAATTAAACCAGACTAAAATTAGACTCCACCGAACGTCTTAACATCGCCCGATTATTCGAAAACAAGTCCTCGCCCAACCTAACCCGCTAGCTCTACCCAAAATCCCCATAATCCTACGAAAACCAAACGATCCCAACCTACCCCCCGTCGTCCTTTGTAAATTCCTCCAACCCCTTCGAGCTTCATCCCCGCGGCGAAGTCCACAATCTTCGAAAGTGGAAAATTTTCGTTTCAACCCTCGGAGGACATTTTCATTGGTCATCCTCGTAAAGTCGGTGCTTATTGCGCAATCTCCCTCGAACGTGAAGGAGGGTGGACGAAGGGTGGAGGAAGAGGTTGACCAGGAAGAGCACGAGAGACGAAGCGATGGGAGTTCACAAAGAGGATGTTACGGTTTCACCCGAAAGGGTGCACTGTTGGGGTCAACGGAGGCACCGGAGGCCTCGCAAGGGGTGGCAGGATGGTCGGTGGCGAGTTAATGGCAACGGACTATGGTAACAGGCTGCAGGCCATGGAGAACCCGACGGGGACAGAAGGGAGACAACGGTGGAAAACGTGAACAGCGCGAAAGCCAACGGAACAGAATCGCGGGGGCGAGAGGCTGACAGGGGGTTGAAGGGGTGAGTGGAGGAGGAAGGGAATAGTGGTAGTAGTCGCGTTAGGGACAGGGCCATTAAGCTTAATGACATAATGAAGTAAATGGCCGTGCCCCGGTGCCTAGGACTCTACTATAGCTTATAACCGGGCTTTCGAACGCGCAACCCTTTAACCCAACCCCTGTTTCTCGAGCAATATACCGCATGCCCGGAATTCCTGACTTATGCCCTCGAACCTACGGCCTCGCGAAGCCCCGGCCACGGAACACAGGACGCTTCGCGCCACTCGCATTGTCACACTGTGAAAATGCGTTCGAGAGAGCGACCGAAGAGACGAAGAAAAAGTGTTGGGGGTTTGTTTGTTTTTTTTTTTTTGGGCTTTTTATTTTCGTTCAAACTAGCTGGTGGGATATTGAAAGCTCTGGTGGGGGGTGAAAGATTGATTACGCGTGCGGGCTTCGAGGGTTTGGAGCGTATTGGGGTTTTTTTTGGATACGAAGCACATCGGTTAGTAATGACATCTCTGGCCGAAATTTGTCCGCGAATTAAGGCCTATTGGTTCCTATTCGATAAAAAAAATCCAAATACACTCTTCGGTGATTATTTCTCTGAGAAAAACGGGGGTAGAAGCATCGAATTCCTACCTCGGTGATCCTCCAATGATGAACCAAGTCGAATTGGGCACAGTCTTCAAACCTAGAAACTACGACGCGATTAAGATTCCTCATTCGCGAGGCACCATTTCGAAATGTATTGCGAGCAAAGTCCTTGAAGACGCGAAGCCAGTCCCGAGAAACGAAACCCCGGTTGTTCGTTAAACAACTCCCGTAAAAGTGAAAGAGAGGAGTTGTCCTGTTCTCCCGTTCTCAAAGAACAAACAAAACAAATCCGTGACGATCTTTTTCTCAACACCCGTAATAAGAAAAGAAAAAAAACAAAACAATATGTCGTAGAAAAAAAATAGAACGAAGACGATGAGGATTAAGAAGAAGAAGAAAAAAAATGGTTGTTTTCGGTCAATCAACACTTGCGCCATTGTGCTTGGGGTGACAGTTGAATGCGTGGCCATCATAATATTCACACCATTTTCGGTCGTCTCGGGTTTCAATATGGCCACGAGAACGCTTAAAATCGCAGCAACGGCAGAGGTCGTACGGCGAAATAGACGAGATCTTGGCTCGCGCCTTCTCGAAACGAGTCCTATACGGCGATTGTATTACATTCCACTGCTACGTGCAAAAAAAAAATTATTTATTCGAGTCTCCGATGGCTTTCTGCTCGTTCAATCTACCGAGAATTTTTTTTTTTTTTCGTAACTGGTGGAAGGACTCCGAAGGTTTGGCGAGGAACGTCTTGGCAGGAACATCGACGAAATTTTTTTTCGCTATCTTTGCATCGAATCGTCGAGTTATAATCATGACTGTAGCTCGTGTGGTTATTTTTTATTCAATTTTATGTTTTTTCTTTTCTTTATCGGGCAATTATTGGTTCAGAAATTAATTAATAGTAGGCTTACACTCGCCAATTAATGTTCTTGCCTTTCGCTCGTATTGTTAATTCAATTTGCTTCCACGTTTCTCTATTTCTATTTCTTGATTAGGCAATTATTGGTTCAATAATTAATTCGTAGGTAATTCTTCTACACGATTTTCGCTGTCTTTGATTCACGTCGTCAATCAATTAAAACTCTCGACTCACACTCGTGTCATTATTGAAGTTACGTTCTCTTTTGGCTTTCGGTGTTTCATCATTTTACCATTTTTTTCTTTCGATCAGGCATTTATTGGTTCGATAATTAATTCATGGGGGGGCCAATAGAGCGTGAGCGAACGACCGGGTGTCGATGGGTCTTTCCACCCTCTTCGGCCCCTTCCCTTCCGCGGGTGCGTCGTTTCTCTAAGAGCCAAAAGAACAAGGAAGGGTGGACGAGTTGAACGATTGAATTGACCAAATTGATTCGACCCCAAAAACATCGGAGCTGCTACAGGACGCGCCGGGATAACCCGCACGACCCGGAACGGCTGTCGACGAACGACCTACAAGTGTTTTACACGATGTTTCACTATGTAACGCAAAAGACAGAAAGAGAGAGAGAGAGAGAGAGAAAGATCCGAAAGAGTCCACGTTGGCGAGTGAACGAGAGGTGAAGGGCAAGGGAGAGGGGGTTGGTGTGTCCCTAATCTAGCGAAACATCCCTTGAGACCAGTTTTCGAGACCCGTGTCTGCACTCGATACGCTCGATTCGACACTGCTCCCGGAACGTCCTTCCTCCCCCGCTTTCCCGTGGCCAAGAGCCACCCTGCACCCTCGTTCGGAGCTTTTCTCGAGTGTATGTAGACAAATCCCACCCGCTAACGCTAACTCCGTGTGCACTCGATCGTTTCGTCCTCTCGATTTTACATATTCGCTGGTTATCGACGAATTATGTTTGTTTTTTTTTTCGGTTAATTAG
This sequence comes from Sussaba pulchella, assembly GCA_963971145.1. Taxonomy (NCBI): domain Eukaryota; kingdom Metazoa; phylum Arthropoda; class Insecta; order Hymenoptera; family Ichneumonidae; genus Sussaba; species Sussaba pulchella. The sequence continues at coordinate 9,789,207 of OZ020176.1, forward strand.
GTTGTTGCAATTTGGGGGTTGTTTTGTAGGATGAAGAAATGATTGGGATTTGCCGTGTAGTTATTTTCGTATCGAATGTTATTGTTGGGAATTTTTTTTAAATTAGATTGTTATGAGATTCTGAAAATTATTTCCGGTCAATTATTCTGAAAATACTATTTTCGCTGTACTTTGAAGAATTTAGAAATTTTAGCGTTCAGCAACGAATTATGTTGGTTTTCTTTGCTTCTTGGCTCGTCGAAATTTTTCGATCAATTTGGAAAATTGAGAAATAATTGAATCCAACCTGCGTAATTATTTTTCTCTCGAATCTGATTTTTATGACATTTATTTGATTATATTCATGACTATTTATTTATGCTTATTTACAAATATTTTTTATAGGTTATTGTTAATCCAAATCGCGCGTAATTTTTGTTAATTTTTTTCAATTCGCTTGGTTTATTATTATTATTTATTGTTTATTGGCAAATTGTCGTTCGAATCGTACGAGTAAAAAGGGTTGTAGAAGCGTCCGGATGACACGTGGACGCCCAAAACTCCCCGGCGGAAAGCCGTGACGAAAGTTCGACAAACTCGCAGCGAACGATTGCCCGCTATGGGCTCGCGCGCCTGTGGCGTGTCAAATCGTCGAGACTTTTCGTGTTATTTCGTTCGGGGGTGCAACGCGCTCGTGGAAACGAGCGACTCTATATTATCAACGAACGACTCACTGGTGGGTTGTAAATCGAAATATCAAACAACCGAGAAAATTCGTCGCAATAAAAAAAAAATACCCTTTCCCCTCCCCCGCCCTGTAATAACGTGGTTGAGTCGAAATGATTGAAAAAAACATGACGACCGATCGTACTATCGGACTTTCCAAAAAACTACTATAAATATAGATCACTGAATCTTGAGATCCATCGACAAAATAGCGGAGAAAAATGTCCAACGATCAATGGTGGAATATAGGATTAAAAAAACCTAAATACAGAAATATATTAAAATTGAAATATGACTACAATTATATATTATACTTATTCTTGATTTTATTAATATAATAATATAATATATTCTATCTATCGATATAGTCATATGATGAATAAAAATGATACGATATAATTATAATGATTTGCAACAGTTACATTAATTACAACAATTTAATATAATTGTATACATATTATACTAAATTATATTGTAAAAATATAATATAATATACGAGACAAAACAAAAATCTATCCACCACCGGTAGGTTGCAAATCGAAATAACAATCAAACAAAAAAAAATCATCAAGATAAAAATAAACACCCACCCCCACCCTTCAAAAACGTGGTTGAATGAAAATAATTCAAAAACACGACGACACACAAAACGACATAAACAAATAATCCAAATGCCCGAGTCCGTTAGAACGGGTAATCGAAACAAATTTTCAATTACCCTCGACAAAGCATCAATTCCCGGTTTAAATCATCATATGAAAAGGGGGTGCGCGGGGGCGGGCGGGTGTCGTAGTTCCGCGCTGTCAGCTACTGTGGGTTTTGCGGGTGCTGTATCGCCCGAAACTCGTTCCACATCGAGGACCAGTGAAAAGATTCACCAAATTAAATTTTGGGATTAGTAGGCGATGGGCTAAGCCACGTTCGCGAAGGGATCGCCCGGGCCCTTAATGCGCACAAGTAGCGTCGCGAGACGTCCCAAGGGGGTGCTACGCGCTACCGGGGACCGCGACGCGCTCGATCATTCGTGTCTCACGGGAAAAGCTCCATCGTCGATTTCATCATGTAACAAACCTGACAACGGGGTGAAATCAACCCCCCGCCCTATTTTCATTCATTTTTCTTCTTCGAACCACAATAATTCATTATAGTTATTTAGATTTTTCTTTATTCATTCATTTATTCTCATTCGGTTTTGTCTTATTGGCTCTGAAAAATTGTTTTCTGGTTTAAAAAAAAAGCCCCCAAGCGGCACTCATTTTCATCTTCCGGTATGCCACAATGCGGCCACTTCCGTAATAATTCTGTGAACAGTGAAAACCGACTAGCCATCAACGAAATTACCGAAAAAAGAAAACTCCCACGCAAATTTCCTTATTTACTACCTCCCCCGAAAAACGAGGCGGCGGGGGAGTTGGGTCGGGGGGGGGGGGGGGGGCGGTGGTGGTTTACAAAAGTTCAAAGCCAAAGCCAAGAGTAGTCGTAACCGGTGAGAGTGGCACCCGGAGAAGCCGGAGACGAAGCAACCGAGTGGACGTAGAGAAAGCAGGAGAAAGCTTGAAGCATCGTGTATAGAGGTCTAGTGGGAAGGAAACCGCGCGGGCCGGCGCGAGGCTCGCGCGACCGAGACTCGAAGGCTTTAACAGCTACTAAAGCACAAACTCGGGCTTTCGTCTCGCTCTTGAGCACGTAAAACAAGCCGAGTTAGACGAAGGGGGTATTTCGAGGGCCGCCATTGGCCATCCGGGATCCTTTATAGACCCGGTTGCCTGGTTACCGGCAGCAACAGAACCACCACCGACGCAACCACCAGCCCCGGTGGCACCCTCACCCCGTCACGAGGCCCGGGCACAACGAGATTCGTATGAGCCACCACCACTATCAACACCACCACCACCACCCCCCCCCCCCCTTACCCTCCCGGTGACTGCGCCAGTGTGGATGCCGCGTTCGTTGCTGATACGCAAAAACACCCTCGTTTCCAACACACGTAACCATACACCCTCTCTTCTTGCCTGTACTTCTTGGTGCTATACCCATCCCTCATTTCTGTCTTTATCTTTACCCCTCTCTTTCTCCCTCTCTCTCTCTCTCTCTCTCGCTCTCTTTCTCTCTCTCTCTCTCTTTCTCTCTCTCTCTCTCTCTCTCTTTCCCTTTCTCTCTCCCTCTCGATGATAACTCATACTAAGGACACTACTCTGCACAGTGACTCTAATCTTAATTCATTTATTCTCTATCTTCGTTTTTTTGTTGAAATTTCATTTTTGTTTCTCATATTACGAGGTTGCTCGTCAGTTCTGAATACCTACCGTATATACTTACGGAGCTTCATTTTATATTCTTATTTTTATTTCGATGTTGCGATTGTATTTTATTCTTCTATTCATCATTTGTGTTTTGAACTTTCTATGCTCGCTCATCTGTGTCATGTACTATACAAACTTACAGATTGTTGTTTTTATTTTCATTTTTATTTAGGTTATTGTTATTTTATTTGTCGATTCTTTATTTTTGTTTCGTATCTCTGATCTTTGCTGGTGGTTCGAAATACGATATGGACTAACGGACCTTTATTTTTATTATTTTTAAAATTTATTTCGATTTTTATTCCATCAGTTTTTCATTGTTACTCTAATTTAATTTACCATCCTCATGGATATAATTGTTGCACTCAGGGAAAATCGATTCCCTCTCTATCTCTCCGTCGTTTGCTCCTAATTCGCATCGACGAGTTCAAAATCAAACGAAACATTGAATAAAATCGTACTATAAATTATTTCGAATGATATTCTCCAGTTTCAATCATCGCAATTAAATCCGTCGCCATCGAACATTCCGAAATTTGATCACCCGGGTAATCAGCGTCCCAGCTCAATCGGCTGCCAACAGGTACCTCCATTAATATCAATCGATCAATTATCAAACAATAATAAAAATGTTTCCGTCACAACCAAACATTTGAAAAAAATATAACAATCCAATTTCGACCGTCAAAATTCGCATCAAAGCCGAATATCATCAATAATCAATCGTCCCCATCGACTCCTCGCCGTGATTCGGTCGAAAAACCGTCTCGCAACGCAATTCGTGAAGTATCTCGGGCTGTCGACGAAACCATCGTGAGACCGACGAGCCCGGAGGAAACCCGAGAAACCGAGAACTTTTAAAAAACAATATTCACTCCCGGGAATTGACTAACCGCCTTAACGTCTGCGAGTGGATGACGAACGGAAGAAGAGAGTCAGTGGGCCATATGGCAGACGTCTAAGAGAGCTCCTCACTTCCCCCCCTCCACCTCCCAACCTCGTATTCTCTTTCCGTACCGCGGAAATTTTCTTTCAATGTTTATCTTAAACTCTCTTTCTTCGCCGTTTTTTTTTCCTCTCTCTCTTTTTTAAAATTTAATTCTCTATTTATTTTTTCTCAGAGTCTCCGAGCCGAGCTTGGTTCGGGGCTGGAAGTCTCAGGGTTTCCATCTTCTTCTTCTTCTTCTTCTTCTTCTCCTTCTTCTTCGTGTTCGAGCTGAAACGAGCGTGGCACGTTGCCTCGTCACTATTCGTCTCTCGGAGTTTCGAAGCACAAATTCAAACGTCATTCCGTTCGTCTGATATATTTCTGATAGAGTTCTTCCGCGTCTCGTCCGGGGCTGTTGTAGCTGTCGTAGATTGAAGCGAGAAAGAGATAGAGAAAGAGAGAGAGAGAGAGAAAGAGAGAGAGAGGAAGCGAGAGAAAAAACTCGTGGCGCATAGCCGAGCTTGCAGCGAGTAGTGTTGACGTCAGCAAATGTTACGTTTTCAGAGTCCAATTAGTAAAGGGACGCATAAATGGAATTAAGCTTTTAATTAATAGTTAATTAGCCGAGAGAGAGAACTAGAAAGAGTGGAAGAGAGAGAGAGAGAGAGAAAAAGCGTCGAGGCTCCCCAACACGTTAAGGCAACGTACGCGGCTTTGGCTCTTGCGCGCGTGCAAACTCGTGCCTCGGCCCGCGCTTTATTGTACAAAATCGTGTATATCCTCGTGGCCCGGCACCGTTGCAGCCAGTCACTGCCTCGTTAATTCAAAATTAATTTATAATTGATAATTATTTTCGGGCGAACGGGAATCGCACACGCGGCCCGCGCGCGCGCCCGTGCTCGGGCCACACCCGAGTCCGTTCGGGATTCAACAGTGGGGTTTTCGTCGGTCGGGGTGGAAAATTAGCGAACCGGCCCGGGTTGACTTTACATCGCGCAACTCGCCGGATTAATTTATTCGGATGAATCTCTACGTCCGGATCTTGGAGCGTTGATAATTTTTTTTTTTTTTTTTTCGTGAATATATTTATGGATGAAGATTTTGTTAATATGTGGTAATAGGAGAAATATATATTATTGAAATTATACTTATCGTAATTATCACTTATTGTAATTAATATTGAATTAAAAAAAAAGGTTTGGGATGAGAACGAGCGAGCAAGGCTCGACGGGGATGCGAGAAAAACCCGTTGCACAAATTTTTATCGCCCATTCGACGCTTCTATAATGGGTAATTTGATATTCGAGGTGTACGCGTGGCTCTGCCGGATGAGAAACCGCTCCGCGTACGCGCTGTTCCCGGTATTTTGCTTTTGGTTTCCACCTTAATCATCAATTATCCGGTAAACGTCAGCGTCGCCTCCGCGTTCGTCTTCGACGAAGAAATAACGAGCCTTTCAACGATCTTATAATCTTTATCCTTCTCACCCCCAGTCGAGAAAAAAAATGAATAACGAAAATGACGAATAAATGAAAATCAAATTTAAAAAAAAAACAATTTAGTGGTATTATCGATTTTTGATTAATCCGCTTCTGGCCGTCGATTATTTTTTCGTTCTCTTTTGTACTTAAGAAGATGAATGGATAAATGAAATAAACATTTGAAAAATGGAAAATCAAACTTGACATAATTGAATTGATAATTGAATTGAGTGGTTTTAATAGTTTCTACTTAATCCACTTTTGCACGTGAATTATTCTTTTGTACTTGATCGTATTTAATAATGATGGTATTGAAACTACGACAACTTCTTGAATCGTAAAAGAAATTAAGGTGTGGCACGTAATCCTTAATTCTTTTCGTGATTCATGAAATTTTCCCTGCAGTTCACCCCTGAAACTTCATAATTCGATCTAAATAACGATAATTAAAAATTGACCGATCGTTATTTCTCATTAAATTATTTTTGTGCTTCACAGGTGTAGGCCACAGCATCGAGTCCGGAAAAGATTTCACAGTCGACGGTCTTTCCGGTTTCAGTAAAAAGAAGAAGAAGAAACGTCGTCATAGGTGAGTCTCTGACGATAATTTTCTATTTACGAATGTAATTTTATCGAACGAAATAATCAAATGAAAAATACAATAATTACGAATGAAATAATAACGAAAAATCGTCGAACTCAAGAATTCAATCGTGACGTCACGAATGCATAGATTTATTTATTTCACCAATGCGACAAACAATTTTGAAGAATCAATTCGTGGGATTAAAATTATTCGCGAAAAATATTGCTGCCAAGTAGTTTGAAGAATAAGATAAATTGATTCGCGGGAATAGTCGCTGAATCTTCGTGAGGATCCTTGAGATCGTGAATGAACGAACGAAACGAGTCACGAAAAATAATCGCGACGTGAATCGCGACGGGACTCGTCGACGTTCGACGGATTTATTTGTTTCGTCCTCGTGAATGCTTCGTCTCGTCGAAGGGGGGGGATAATAATGATGATGTATTTGGGGTTTTAAAGACCCCAATCGAATTCCGCGGGGAGACGCGACAGACGAGGGAAACGGATGCACAATTACCCAATGATCTCTCGAAACCGGAGAGATGCTTGACGAGATGATTACCGGTTGTTCGGAGCAACCGTGTTCGGTGTTAACGCGTTCAATATCCGAGCCTCGACGCGGCTGTCACGACGATCCAAATTTTCTATAGCTCAATCTCAATCTTCCCTGACCGTGATATCAACACAAATAAACGATAATAAATGGAATCGCATTGAATCGATAATTAATAATCGAATAATAATTTTTAATCAACTCTGATACGTTTGAGACAAAAAGTTTATATTTGATGTCAATTAGTTAATCATTTGTCGATTACAAGATATGGATTTATATTGTAATTTCAATTTGATTTGTTCTCGCTATTGAGTAATATGAATTTATTTGAAGTTATTAAATTCGTTCATTTTTCGGAGAAATAATCTCATAAGATTAATAAATTAGTTATCCAGAATTAATAATTTTTTTTTTCTTGTGATATTGATTGAGTGAAGTTTGGAATTGGATTGATTTTATATCGTAATATTTCAAGCAATATTGTTTAAATTACGGACTGTAAAGTTGAGAATAAAAAGTCTTGGTTGACTATCGCCATTTTACTTGCGAGTAAACGCGATGAAAGTTGTGCAAGGTTTTAAGATCCGTAATTATACTTCCGTGAAAATAAAATTTGTCAATTAAGACAACAAAATAAAAAGTGAATTTGTTTAAATAATCTCCGTTCTCTCAATTCTTTCAACAATGCTCATTATTTAATACGGTTCGCATTGTTATTAATAATTTCGTTATCCGAATCAAACTAATTCGCTTATCAGCATTACACGACATTGCAGGAACATATCCTGCTCGAAACTATCATTCTCGATATTATCATTATCAATTATCATTACAAAAACTGTTCGCAAAATAAACGTGAAAGATTAAATTACTTCACCATCGACGAAGTTATCCGAACGGGGTCAACAGCGAAATTTCGTGAAAGCTCATACATTCAAACTCGACGAAAATATCTGAGCTTTCTTCGCCAAGCTCCAAACCAACGCGAAACTCCATCAACATTTTTCCTCGATTAAAAAATTATCATATTCAATCCGATCAAATTACTCGCTCATTGCAATTGTGCGAAACTAACGATTCAAAATAAAAAAATTGCGATGGAAGCTTCCCAGGCAGGATAAACCGAAACTATGCGCCGTAACCCAGAAAAAGGAGGCTAAAAAAAAATATTAAAAAAATAAAATAACGTTACTAACGAGGTGAGGCATGGCAAGTGGGGTTAGCGCCGAAAAACCGTTGTCCGAGGAAATGACTTTTGGTTTCTCCAACGTCTCGAAGCGTCGAACGGTTCACGGGTTTGGAATTATGGTTGGTACCGGGACAACCAGCAGGTAGACACGAGTCCTTCACGCCTCACAAACGTCTCTTTGTGCCCGTTCTCGCGTACCTTCGACGCCCGTTCGAGACCCCCGCATTATCGCGTTGCGGTCAGTTCTCTCGGGTTTCTGGGTAATCCGTCGAATTAACGATAATTGGACGTCTTTTTCAATGACGGGGTTAAGGCGTGAAAACCCGCCTACGCATCCAAACAATTCGTGTCATGGACGTTTCACGGTCGAGGGTTGGTCTTGTGTCTGTTTATTTATTCATTGATCGATCAATTTATTCATTTATTGATTGAATATTTCATTCGTTAATTTATCCTTTAATCCATTGATAAGATGATTTATTGATTTAATTACTTACTTATTTGTTTTTTTTCGTGTTGTGTCCGTTTATTTATTTATTGATCGATCAATTTATCCATTCATTTATTCATTAGTTAATTAATTAATTAATAAAACATTTCATTCGTTCATTTATCCTTTAATCCATTGATAAATTAATTTATGAATTTATTTGCTTACTAATTTGTTTATTTTTCCGTGTTGTGTCTGTTTATTTATTCATTGACCGATCAATTTATTCATTTATTTATTTATTTATTCATTAATAAATTGATAGAATATTTCATTCGTTCATTCATCCCTTGATCCATTGATAAATTAATTTATTGACTTACTTACTTACTTATTTGTTTATTTTTGTTCGTGTTCAATCGAGGCCACGAGATCAGTAATTTTTTAACGTCCGAGTTAAGGTTAGTCTTAAGATAAAAGCTGTAATGGCATATAACTAGGTTCACGTGGTTGTTGCTCCAGGACGATCTTCACGTCCCAGCAGCTGGAGGCGCTGGAAGCGGCCTTCAAGGACGCTCATTATCCGGACGTTTACGCGCGAGAGATGCTCAGTCTGAGGACCGATCTACCCGAGGACAGGATACAGGTGAGTCCCCGACGTCTTCAATTGTTTTTAAGGTTAATTCGTTTCGAAATCTCTTACGTCTCCTCATTGTATCGAATATATAATCGTCTACTTCGCTTTAAAACCTAACCAGCTATGATAATGAGGCACCGAGAGAAAGAATTTCAACGTCGGACGCATCGACTTTTGGTCCTCCCGCGTGTCCGCCGTCTCCCTCTCTTTCTCTCTCTCTCATCCTCGGTCGCCATTGAAAAGTTTAACGAACTTTGTACCGAAAACGCAATTAAACAATGGCCGCGGACAATTATTGCACAGACTATGTATATACATATATATATATGAGCCGAGTTCTTTCACTTTGATCCTTTTATTATTTTCACCCTCACTAAATCCCACCCTCAAAAAAACCCTTTGCCCGCATATATATATATTTCATGCATTCCGTTGCTTCGGGCATCGGTTGCCACCTACGAATTCATCAACCTCTTCAGCACGCGTCTCGATAAAGGCAACGCGGCAATTTATTTTCGAGGCTTAAATTTTTCTCTTCAAATTAATATTTCGAATTTCGATCACTCGAGACGTAATAAAAAAAAGAAAAAGGGATCGAACGTGGCGACGAGCGGGTTGGAGGAGTCGCGAGTTATATCCTAATGGACGGATAATATCTTCGTGCTTTGGGCTATTTCCATGAATCCTCGAAATATTCGGAGAGTTCCGGAGCTGGCGGATAGATTTAAGGGGGTGGCGGAACGGTGGAAACCCGGCCAGCTGCGAGGAGAGGGATGGAGAAAGGCAGATGGGTCGAGGAGGGGGGAGGGGGGGGGGCAGTAGCGAGAGAAACAAGACAAAGATAGAAAGTAGGAGAAAGCTCGGAGAGTTAAGGGGTGGTTAGTTGATGGTACAGGAAAGCCGACGAAGAGAAGGATTGTGGGAGGGTGGAGGAGTACTCGCGCAGGGTGGACAGAAGGGACTTTGTGTCGGAGCTCCGAGGAGAGAGAAAACGACGCGGACGTGCCAAAAGCCCGTGGGTGGAAGAAGGAACGAGAAAAGGACTAGCTCGCGCAGAGAGAAGTTCAAAAAGCTCGGAATATAAAGAGAAAATTTTCCTCGAATTGACGGTTAGTTACCGCGGGCTGTAGACCGTGGTCGTCTAGTAGAGCTTCGTTCCAAGCTCGCCGCGCGAAGCTGCTGCCGGAGGGTGCCCGGTTTCCGCATGGCGCCTCCGGAAAAAGGTCCGTTTTCCGTTCGTCCACTGAATCTCTCACTTTCTCGCTTTCTATCTCTATATATACGTCGCCTTTTTTCCTTGCAAGCACACATGCGCCGTCCGTTTACCATGGCCAAGTGCGATCCGGTGAGAGGGGAAGGGGGGGGGGGGTGTATGCTGTAAATGAAAAGCGTACGTGTGTGAGTACACACGTTCCAACTCTTCTTGCGTCTTTCTCTCGGTAGAAGAGTTGGAGAAAATACCGTCCATGGCTGGCGGTGTGAATTTGGAACGGTCAGTGGTTGTGAATAAGTCGCCCTCTCTCGTGGCTAAGCGTGCTAATGCTTCCGGGTTTTGAGAAAAAAAAATTTTCGGAAGCTCGTGAACTTTTCTATGGGCTTATGAGTCACAATTGCCACTTTTTTGTACGCTTATGAGTGTAAGAAAAATGTGGCAATTTATTGTCACACAATGGTGGAATTGTTATTGTTATTTTTATTATTATTATTAATATTATTATTGTTCTTATTATTATTTCTATTATTATTATTATTATTGTTATTATTATTATTATAATTATTATTTATTACTTTTATCATTATTATTATTATTATTAACTTATTTACCCTCATTTTCCTATTTTTTATTTTGGCTTATGTCCCATTTGTGTAATGATTTATTATCACACAATCATGGAATTAATATTATTATTATCATTGTTATTAGTATTATTGACTCATTTACCTTTATTCATCCATTCTATATTTTGGCTTATCTATATACGCGGAAAATAAGGCAATAATAATGAAATTAATATTAGAACCCAATTCTAGATTAATCGAATTAACCGCTAGATATTTTCGTAGAATCCACCACCAAGCAAAATGAGTCCTAGAATGATGTTAATTTCTCCGATGTTCTTAGAAAATAATTCAGAGTTTCATGGGACCGTTAGAATCCAAAAATCCAAAATGTTGCTACATGTTTCTTATCCAACAGATTTCGATTCCAGCATCCGGGATACTTTCCAAAACTGCCCGGCTTTCGAATACTTCTTCCACAAACGATTCCAATACATCCAACCACCAACTCAGTAAAAAAATCGGCTTCACAAGCCGGAAAATCCCAACGAAAACAATTTTATCCACCCCCAAACTTCTAAGAAGCACCGCAACGTTTTTATTTTCTTCTGGACTTTCAAAAACGCATTTGATCGATTGAACGTGAACACAAAAACCATATTTATGTATTTATGCACGCGTTGGTGCTCTCCATAAGCCTCGGGTAAGTGTATAAACACGTGAAGGTGATCCGGCGCTCTTGGTACAGGGTGCTCGTGGTATTTCGATGTAATCGGGTGGGATTGTTGGAGGGTTGGGTTGGCGCGTTGGCGTCGGCGTCGAGAGCCTCGTCGGTGGAGGAACGAGAGAGTGCGAAGGGTAGTCGTGGAAGGGTTGAAAGGCGAATGGAGCGAGCGAGCGAGCGATCGAGAGTGAAAGAGAGTGCGTGGCACGCGGGGTTGCAGCAGCGGCAGCGGCAACATCAGGGGGGAGGTGGCGGGAGGGAGGAAGAGGGAGGAAGGGGGGAGGGGGGGGGGGTTGACGGAGACGAGCGTACTGGCGCGTACACACCGACAAAGCGGCCATTGCAGGGTGGGTGCGGTTCCGCGGGCCAATCAGGGCCCCGGGCTGCGAGCCACGGAGCCAATCAGAAGGGACGTTCCCCTTTTGCCACGCGGAGAACCCCCATCTCACCCCCCCGGCTCGTTTCGCATCCCTTCCGCGGCTCTCCGACACCCACAACGACGTTGGCGTTGCCGCTGGTGCGTCTTTTGTTTCTAAGTTCGTCGAAGGGTCACAATATAACGAGCGAGAAAGGACGCGAAGGAAGGGTAGTTTGGATGGGGATGGAAGGGGGCGGCTCGGCGCGAGCTTACTACGGACCGCGCCGCCCGTCGTAATCGTTAACGGGTATATTTTTACTGGGAAGCACGGAGAGCGCTACCACCACCATAACCGCCACGACGATCCCGACTACCCCCATTCGTTTCATAACCAACCCCCGGGAAGGCATTACTTTGCTACCATTACTACAACCGGAACTCTTGAATAATGTATTGATGCGTGCGTGCGTGTGTGCGTTTTTAGATATCATCACCACTCGCGTGATTACCCAGCGACCAACGCTGATATTGCCATCCACTGATACGATACGACTGATCGATTGATTGAATGACTGAAGAAATAAAATTGAGGTTTTTCAATTTTGTTGATTTTTGGGGATTGAGAAAATTATAAGTTTTTTAATTAACGGCGTTCATGAACGAAATTTTGACTTCAATATTGTGAGAAGATGTTGGAAAATGGAATAATTTCTATTGTAAAATGATACGGCGGATTAATTAACCGTATAAGCATCTCAATCATGTTTCGGGAAAGATATACGATTTTACGTATCAGTAGTAATCGGATTTATCTTTTATACGATTAATTAATTTCCCGATCAAATACTAAGTCACATTTTGCCACCATAAAAATAAAAAAAATCAAATTGAAAAACATTCTACGATCAATCAGAATCAAAATTAGAATTCTCATGACGTCAGTTTTCAATTTAACGTAAGCGAATAAAATACAAACATTGTTTTCCCAAAATTTTTAAAAAGAAAATCACATTTCCAAAAACCAAAATGAAGAAATGACTTCAAAGTAGAGAAATAATTTTTAATAATTTAGTCAGAACTGTTGTTGTGGTTTAAATTTTTACTCCCGCGCAGCAGCACCGTACGCAACGCGAAAAAATTGTCAACCCTTCTTTTAAAATCTGTCTCTACCCCTCTCCGCGTATAAGCTTTGTAAATGTTGCCTCGGTTGTTCTCTCCGTTGCTCATTACGCCGACGCGGGCTCCTAGCTCACTGTCGGACGGCTCTTTTCTTCTGCCTTTCTCCCACGCTTTCTTCTCTCTCCCCTCCTTACCCCCTTCAACCCTCTACGCTCTCGGGCTAAGACCCCTTAATTTTTTCGCTCTTTTTTCCCTTCTTTTCTTGAACCCGCTCGCTGCAACCCCCTCGAGTCTATTCTCCGGCCATATGCCGACATTAGGCTCCAACTTTTGGTTTCCCACATGGTCGTCCATCCATGAAAAAAATAAAATATAAAAATAATAAATGAAATAAAATAATAAAAATTACCCTTGAAAAAATGAACATTTTTTTTTTTTTAAATAATTAAACAGTCGTTAAACCGAAGACTAAATAATAAGAATAATCTATAAGTAATTTCTCTGATCGTCCAACCATGAAAAAAAAAAAAAATACAAATTGCCTTCAATAAATGAAAATAAATTTGAATAAAACGAAAAATAAATTTTCAAAAAATCATTAAACAGTCTTTAACCGGAATTCCATCGGTCAGACTCTAGGGGTGCAATTTTTCAAACTTCTACGTTACGAAACGAAAATTTCTAAAAACAAGAAAAAAATTAATTTAAAAAAATTAAACAAACGTAGGTGTAACGTAAAAAAAAAAAAATACTTCCGCCGTTCGTGAACGAAATTACTGAAGCGAGTATTAGGGCGGGCGAAGGCACCGGGATAATTGCGATCGGACAGGCGCAGCCGTCCGCCTTGTTAGCGGTGGAATCGCGCTCGAGGTGAAGCCAGGAAGGCTCGTCTGAGGGATACAACGACGTGTGGAACGTAGCCGAGCGGGTTGGCAGGGTAGAGAGACAGGGGGTGAACAACGAAAGCGTTATTACGCGATTCAATTATTAGTCCGAGTCGTGTGGGCGTGAGCGCTCGTTTTACAACGAACGAATACGAGAACGGCTACACCCCCGCAACCGGTTGGATCAATTAACGTCGTCGTTTTGTTCTATCACAACCTAGATTATCATAAAATCGGTTAATACATTCATCATCAATCCCATAATTATCACGAGGGCTATTTTTTTTCTCCGTCTCTCAACGATAATTTGGGAGAAAAAAAATTGTAACTACTAAAATTGCGGAATTTACGTTAATCTCTAGAATCTGAAAGATCCCTGGAATCTCTAGAATCTCTCAAAATTCATGGAATCACAATAATAATAAACAACCAAATTTTCCGATAACCAGCTGATAATAATCAAAAATAATTTTCACCGGCCAAACGATAAACCCCTGAGCACCCTTAGGCACGATATTTGTCAACGTCCATTGCACCCCCAACAGCGCTCCCAGCGACCGAACCGAGCAACCTCAAACTACCCCAAAAATCACCGCAACCGTCCGACGCGAGCCGCACCGCCGTGGCGCTGCCGTCGCCACCCTCAAAGTCTTTCCTCCGCTAAAAATTCAAATCAACCCCCTCCCCTAAAAGCATTTTTCAAATTTCCCGCTCATCCAATCCCCCCATCGACAAATCACATCCGAATTTCGCAAAAACAATCACCAAACACCGTGCAAACATCGTCGACAATTGCGAAGCACGTGTGGCAATGCGTAATTTTCAATTTACCCGATAACGAGTACATTGTAACGCGTTTGTTCAACCAGCGAAGTTTCCAGAATTTACAATTTTCCCGCGTTAACGCGCACGGAAGCGACGATGAATAGCGTAATCGAATTCATATTCGCTCGCGATAATAAAGCTCGGCGGGCGTTGTAACGATTGAAGCGCGCCCGTAGGCGAGTTACACGAGCTTGCGGCAACGTGGATATGAATATTGCTGATGAAATTCGAACGTTACACGTCGCTTCGATGGATCGAGAACCGGGTGCACGATCGGGGGGAGGATGGAGGCGAGTAGAAGAGCTACGTGGACGGGGATTGGGGGTTGAAGAGAGGGATACATAGGCAAAAGCTGCGGGAGAGCTTTCGAAACAAACTTCGTACGCTCTAATTAACGTTGTAACTGTATAGTTTGGTTCATAAAGCTCGCTCGTGTATTCGCGATTGCTACATGAGTCGGTTGTACATCGCTTTCGGGGGCAAAAGCTTCGTAACCCGCGGCAACTTTACCGAAAGCTTCCAGCACGCTCGACGTTTGTAATCGAATTATCGAATATATTGTTATCCGAACGAGCTCGTATGTGTTCTCGTGTGTATAAGCGACGAAGAGAGGGAGGGGGGGGGGAATAGCGCAAACCGCTCGTAGTGTCATCTCTCGGAGTAGAGTACACAGCGTTTGTGCCAGTCGCATGCACTACTGTCGTTTGTACAGAATGGATATCCCGCTCCGGGGGAATAATGAAAGAAAAAGGAAAGCCGATACCCCATCGTAGGTCTGCAGAACCTTTTGGTTTTCTTTGATTTGATCCTGTGGCCGTGCGGCAATTCGTGAAATTTTTTTTTTTTTCATAATAATAATGGTAATAATGAAAGTAAAGAAATGGAATTAAAAAAAATTCTGAAGGAAGCACGGTCACGACGGTGTCGATGGTATTAATACGAGAATGAACTCCCCCGCGGTGTGTACTTAATCGAAACGTCGGCCGCAGACTTCCGTTTTGTCGTTTGGATTCTTCGACCGCACGGGACCAGCGAAATTATCGTCGGATGGAGGGGAAGAGAGGGAGAAATTCTTTAGTGTGCGGTAGGCCCATTAGAGACGCGTAGCCCAATGGAGACGTGTAGCTCAATGGAGACGTTATTGATTGATAAAATATTCTAAAAAGTGGAGTATAAAATTTTGAGGCCTGTGTGAAATATAAATATTAGAGATAAAAATACTGGATATTTTATGAATGAAGAGAGAGAAAGAGAGGTGAAGAGAGAGTATGAAAAGGGATAAAAAGAAAGAAAAGCTTCATTATACACACTCGGCTCATCAGAGACCTGCAGGCATTGCTTATACGAAATTCTAAAAACTGGAAAATAAAATATTGACGGATATATAAAATATAAATAAGAAAGATATAGATAATGGATATTATATGAATCAATAGGAAGAAAGAAAAAGAGAGAGAGAGAGAGAGAGAGAGCGAGAGAGAGATCATACAAATGCCGGTGAAATTAACCCCCCACAAAGCAGCGTCAAAAAACCTCCATCCTTCCCTAACACGACTCAATCACCGAAAACCTTCATCCCCAAACCCTTTTCTTTCGCTTTCCCCGAAAACAACATAAACTCATCATTGCACCAAAAAGACCGACTCCAACCGATTCAAAGTTACCATACGCAATTGGACCACCATTTTCCTCACACATCGTCGAACTTTATTCGCTCTTAAAAAAAAAAACCAAAATAAAAAATTCAATAAGAAAATTACGAAGGATCGTCGTTTTCATCCCCCAGTCGTTAGCTCGTAATCTCGATATCAACAGCCACTCTTCGCGATCGTCGTCGCGTTGTACGCTCTCCACCATTATTATCCTCGCGACACAAAGACACGTTCCGCGAGGATCGACGCCGGAGCCATATCCGACGCTTCGCGACTGTCTGATTGGCGAGCGAGCGAGCGATAGCGTGGCGGACAAACGGACTTAATTACGGGGTGGTTAGAACGCGCGGACGAAGGTGCGGCCAGGAGTTTCGGTGGCCGCGCGAGGGTTGGCCGTTTATGCGTGTACGAACGTCGAAGCGACCGAACGAGTCCTGGAGTGCGAAAATTATACTCTCCTAGGCTGAGGACCGAAGAGGAAGGGGAGGGGAAGGAAGTAAATAGGCGCAGGGTGATTTTTTTGGGGTGCACCCACGAGCGAATATGTATAGACTGTAGTGGCGGAGGATCGATAAGCGAGCGAACGGCAAAGAACTCGCGATCTCGCGCCTTGCTCTCCTCTCTTTCGCGAAAGATTAATTAAATCATGAATTCGATCAATTAATTATGATTGATTGATCGCTTAATTACGTGCTAGTCGATCTTCGAGGCAATATTGTTGATGATTAAAAATAAAAGCAATGAAAGAATGTCAATTAGGATGTAAAATATTGGAAGAACAAAAAAATGAAGGTATAGAAAAATAAGATATAAAGCAATAAACTTTCAATAGAGACCAAAATTGAAATAAAAGTAATAATGAAAATAAAATCTGAGTTGACATTGCGCGGAAATGACAAAATAAGATGCAACGAAAGAAATGGGAGAAAGAAAAAAATTCTACAAGCATTAAATCCTAAAAGTATGAAAGCTCAATCCAACGTCCGATAAAATTCACATTACAGAGAATATAAAGAGAAAAAAAAAATTAGAACCAATCTTGCCTCTCAAGTCTTATCCAGAACTTCGAAAACCTCCCTCATCCTGTAATTCATAGCCGCCAATGTTGACAACCGAAGTCCATCGTTAATTCGATCATCCAATGGATGCAACAAAACCCCAACAAACCCCGATCGATTCCCACCAACCACTCCAACCCCCATAAAATTCCAGTGCTCGCGTTCGCGACGAATCAATCCGCAAACAATTTTCGCCTCCGGTTCTTCAGGTTCTCTTCGTTGACCAATTTTCTTCAAGACCCTCTCCACGACCATCCCGGGGGTCCAATGAAAAAAAAAAAAAAAAAAATCCCTCGTCCCATTAGCGAAGAATTTTGACGCCAAGACCTCAGCCACGAATGGTTTTGTGACGAGGAACAGGACGAAGATTTTTCGAACCATGCGAGAATACCACGAGAGCGGGTGCGCGGGGGAAAGGGCGGGGGGGGGGGGGGGTAGATGGAGAAAAAGAGCGAGACTTGAGAGATTGACTTGGAGTAGCGTGCTCGAAGCCGTTGTAGCAGGATAGTGAAGATTGTCGAGTCATTTATCGAAGCATTCTACGTTCCACCGACGTTTCTCTCATTCTCAAGACATCGGCTGGACCCCCTTCAACCCCCTTGGAACAGCGGCATCAAACTCTTGGACCCCGAACGAACCGAAGGGACTCTCAGTCGGATAGCCCGCCTTCTCGTTCACAGCCTCTACGAACCGACGCCGCGTGGAGCTGACGTCGTTGCTTCTTCTTCTCTCGCGTATTTCTTCTCATCATTCGTTTTCTTCGGAAGAGACTGGCACGAGTGCCCCCCTCTCCCCCCCCCCCCCCCTCCCTCCCTTCCTCCTCCCCGTGTGATGAGCCAAAGTAGGCGAGATAAAAAAAATTTGATGAAAAAGAAAAAATTCGGTTCTTCATCTTCTTCGTCTCTTGTGTCCGTCACGACGTGAGTTCGTGTTACCACAATGGTCGGGCCGATCTTTGGACGTGTGTGATGGTTGTTTCTCCCACACGGACTTCTCGCGCGACAACAAGGCCCCATTGTCGGGGACCGTGGAAGGACTGCCCTTATAACCCCCACCAACGAAACCTTCCAACGTTTTCGACTCTTCAATCTTGTACCTACCTTCCTACCCACCTATCTGCCTACCTACCGTTGTGCTTATATATATGTATATATATATCACGTGACTCGTGGCGCCATTCGCATTCCGTTGGAACCTCACACGTAGGTCTGTGACGTCTGTGATAGGTCCGACGTATTTTTTTTTTGTTCAACTAATTTATTTCGTAATTTTCAGCGTTTTATTTTGTATTGGTTTTTCTTATTTTGGAATATTATGAGTGGTTACTTAGGGTAGGGAGGACCCCGGAATGTTTTTTAGTGTTTCAATTTGTAAAAAAATTTCCAAACATTTTTTCGACCCTCTTCTCCTACGTTAGAATTATCATTTTTAAAAAGAAAACCCGAATTCGTCCAATTTTCGAAGACACGTCGAGAACTTTGGCATTTTTAATGGCGAAGACTCGGAAAGAACGAAAACTCTGGATTTGGAGGACAAGTTTTTGCGCTGAGATTCGAAGGGAGCCTCCGTGACCATTTTGAAATTCTATCGAAGCGCGACCGTCGAGGGTTAACGACCCTTTTCTTGGGAGTCTTTGAACTATTTGACGAACGAATGTAATGGCTGGGGAAAAAAGAGCCGAATATATTTACCGTCGGAAGAAAGTGAGTCGTCCGGGGGTTGTTTGCGGTACGGATTATCGTGCTATTGCGTACCTATACACGTTAATCCGTTGGAAGGGGTTTGAAGGGATTGCGAGAGGGAGGAGAATGGTTAGCATGGCGAGAGAGTTGCTGAAAGAGAAAGAGAGAGAGAGAGAAAGGGAGATAGAGAGAGAGAGAGAGAGAAAGAGAGAGAGAGAGCCACGGAGCTTTGGGGCGCCGGTACCAGCAGACTCGAACAAAATGGCCGTCATCCCTCCCGCGAGGCGATATTCAACGGCTCCTCGTCGAGCAACCCCCGCGGCAAACTCCTGCAAACGCATCTCCGCTACATTTTTCACCATCTCGCTCGTGTTGCTACGTATTTTCATTTTATTTATTTTTTTAATCATATTTCTCCCTCGAGCTCGCAAACTTTTCTGACAATTTTTCGGCAACCCGTTGAAAATACTGGTACGATCAATGGCGATACGCAAATATTGGATACATAGATTGTTTTTATTTATTTATGTTTTTTAGATTTTTTTTTTTTGGCAACGAACGCGCGAGAATGTTATAGTTCGCACCCGGTTTTACGAGTCAGCCATCTTTGGGCGGCTCGGGAATGGTCGACGGGTGAATTTGATTGCTTATTTTGGCTGCCAAATAGTTTTTTGTTGTTTTGTTGCTTTTTTAAGCTCGTACTGTGAAACACAATGAAATTTATTGAAACTTTTGAAGACCTCCCGAGCCACAAGGACGTAACGTCAAAAAGAATTTTCAAATAAAACTCGTCCATCGCCAAAAAAACCCACGGAAATAAAAACAAAAAACCAATCAATCATTATCACGACAAAACCAATCCAAATAAAAATTCGAAATTCCCGTACGCTTCAACCCCATCGATTGCATTACTCGCGAATTTTCACGTTCGCCCGAACAGTTCTCGCTTCCGTGTTTCTCGAACAAACAAACGGTAGTAACTTTAAAACTAACGTTATTCCCCGGGAAAACGATCGGACGACCGGGAATCGGCGAGAGGGTTCGGGGGTGAGTTTACAGGAATCGCGACTGCAAAGAAAGGTCTTCAAGGACGTTGCAAGCCCGCACAAGGTTGTAATCTTGGAAGAAAGGAGCAAGTGCAACGAGAAGACGTTTACGTCTACGAGCTTGCGAACCGAAGGTCCATAGCCGTTTGGACCTCGTTTCGTTCCGTTGCTTCTTCGTTTGTTTTTTTTTGTCGCATCTTCTTACTATTTTCCCTTCGTCGCGCTGTCTTTCTTCGCAGCTTCCAGCGTCCGTTTCGTCGAAAGGGAAAAACGGTCCGCGAGAACGAGAGAGAGAGAGAGAGAGAGAGAGTGAAAAAAGACGGAGTGAGTCCGAGAAAAAGGTGTACGATAGACTCACGTGGACAGAAACGGAAAGAGAGTGAGAGAGAGAAAGAAAGAGAGAGATGGGAAGGTTTGAAAACGGGTAATGGGGTGGAAACGGCTCAAATGACCCGCGAATTCAGACGCCTAGACTCGTCCCGACGTCTTCGTCATCGTCTTCCTCCAACGTTTTCTCTCTCACTCCTACTCCAACCCCTCCCCCCCCCCCCTGCCCGACCCCCACGTGTTTGGTTTGAGTAGGCTCTCCTTCGCTGGTTGAGCCCCATCCAAACTCACCGTTGCCCATCGCAATTCCACTGGAAAATTATACCCCGAGATATTATTACCATTTTCACGAGAGATTTATGGTAATTTTTTTTTTTGCAACGACGACACTGAAATCGACGCGATGAATATACTCGACGAGGTTGCACGGTCGCGCCAATGGCTACGTGACGTTTCGGGGAAATAGTGTGGAAATTAATAATTGCAGAAACGTTCGAGTTTGAGCTTTTTTGTTTGAAGATTTTGGGGCTCGCGAAGAGATGAGATCGATGAATTTGCTGCAAATACGATTAAATACTTCACACGGATGTAATCGGAATCATAATAGAATTGAATCGAAGTAGAGAATAAAATGAAACTTCCGACAGGATATTCAGTCTAAAAAATTGTGTACATTTGATTGCATTGGCCTTAAGATTACACAAGATTATTTTTTTTTTGCAGATAACTTGTAATCCTTAATTGAGTGCAATGAAATGGGAAAGATAGCATGTAATCTGCAAGCAACTGTAATTAAATAAGCTGACGCTTCAACGCTCCGATAAATGGGTGGGGATAAAAAACCGGAGTTAGTTGGCGTGACGGTTGAAATTAAGATAGTTATGGGTTAGCAATTTTCCAGTACGACAGCCGTTGCACGAAGTAATTCCTTTGTTAAGCTCTACGCGCGCCGGAAAGTGTCTTCCGCTTGTGAGAAACAGCGCGCTCGGTCGCCACCTGGCGGCGGCCGTGTGTGGCTGCCGGGCGGTACTTCACTGACCGCAAATAGTTTATTCTAATCGCAACGCAATGTACGTCGAATCGCATTGACTCCTAATCTGTAACCATGGGTCACTTGTGCCTTGCCAAAATGGTGCGGTTTTCACGATTTAAGATTCACCCATTTTTTACTGAATCTTTGCACGACCATTCGTCCAATAAGATCTTAATTTCATTCAGATTTTTTATTCCACACACACAATAGTAGAATAAATTCAACATCTCAACGTCGTAAATTGAAACTTTCTCAAGACCGTAATTTTCTCAAAAATTTCGTAACGTTCGAAAATGAAATTCAAAAGATTCTCCGAAGTCCTAGACAAACACGTAGAATCGTGAATGACCGTCGAGAATTTGATCGATCCCGTCATTGTGAGAGGTAAAATTCGGTTGAAGAACGTTTCGGTCGAGACGAAGAAAGCACGAGCCACGAACTACGAGAAACTCGGGCTCTAAGCTACGTGTAAACATCTCCTCGCCCACTTTTCGAAAAATTAGCCGCTCGTTGTGAGAGCCTGCCGCTCCAAGAAAAATAAATATTATCGTATTTGAGGATCGTTAGAGGATTAACCGCACCGAAAATTCGACTAATTCACTCTCCTCGGTGACGACAATTTCAATATAAATCGAAATTAATGCGACAGGCGTGAAAAATAAAGAATGAAAAAAAGGAAAAAAGAAATTTCCAACAGATACATTGTCTCGTGCTCTATCAATGATTTCGCAATCACGAAAAAAAAGTAATTTTCGTGAATATCATAACGATTTCCATTTCGTCAGTTTAAAATTCTATCATCTGAAACTTTTTCACTTTTAGCTATAATAAAAAATGTTCTCAAGATAATTAAATGTATCACACACGCTCAGACGTCATTTTTCGTTTCCAAATATATCTTTCATATTTTTGTGCCAATCAATTACGACGTTTATAAATTTTTTCATTCTGCATTTGAATCAATTTTCTATTTTCTATTCATTTATTAATTTATTTATCGATTCGACGTTAATCATGACGTCACATCGAAAAAAAAAATTTGATAAACTTCAAAAATAAATAAACTATTCGATGAAAAAATATTTCACGTTCGGGACATTCGTCCGCGTCCGTTGATTTATATTTTCAATTATTCCCGTAAATAGCCCATGATCGATGACGTTGCTCATAATTCGTCCATCCCCGTCCCGACAACGTGGTTCGGCATAACTCGATTAACCGCGCGTGATCCGCGTCATCTCTTCTATTATCCTTCTCCCGTGAAAACGTCTCTCTTTCACTCGTCAGTCAACCGCGACGACTGAGCCTCTCGTTATTGATTTTATCTCTTGCCGATGCTTCTGTACGGTTGTAATATACATACACGCACCGACATACGCATATATATATAACGTGTGATATACATATATACATATATACGTGTACGAAAAATCCTGATGTCAGATTTTGTCGCTGTGTGCGCGATTGCCGCCCGGAAAACACGAAGCACGGTCGAAGAATAGACGACCACAGTCGTTGTCTGCGCTCGTGTTCGTGTGCGCGACGAGCAAAAGACTGAGAGAAAAGGAGGATAGACGGCAAAGAGGGGTTACAAAGCTAGAACGCATTAAATACTCGAGAGCTTCTGTGTCCTCGGACGAACATTACCACAGAACCGTACAACGGAGTACGACAAAGAAATTAAAAAAAAAAAAAAAGGAAAAGGAAAAAAAACGACACGGAGTGTCGTCTCTAAAATTGATTGCGTCTAGAACTCGACGAATCCAGCACTTTTTTTTAACTTTTTTTCTTACTTTAATGTTCAATTCGTCGTCGGAGGTCCTTCACGTGAAGGTTTTGGGGTTTTTTGGGGGGGGTTTTGTTCGAAGACTTTGAGCTTTTCGCGATATGAGCTTTGTGACGAGTGAAGAACGTCGGGGAATGAAGACAGAACGGTGTTCATTCTCTTCCGTGTTGTTTTTTCTGTATTTTAGGAGTGGAAAAAATATTGTTTTGACGGTGGAGGTGGTATTTTTATTTATTTACATTTTTTTTTGTGACGAGACTGAAGGGAAAGATTTCTGACTGAAAAGGAGAGATTTTGATAAAGTCGGTAATATTTAGAAGTGACAAATTATTTATCGTCTTAAATTCACTCGCCCAGCTCGCAAATTT
Source organism: Sussaba pulchella (assembly GCA_963971145.1). Classification (NCBI taxonomy): domain Eukaryota; kingdom Metazoa; phylum Arthropoda; class Insecta; order Hymenoptera; family Ichneumonidae; genus Sussaba; species Sussaba pulchella. The sequence continues at coordinate 9,812,663 of OZ020176.1, forward strand.
CAATAGCATATTATTGAATTCATTAAACTTTCTTAATTATCCTTCCTCCTACGCATCCAAAATTCCAAATAATTTAATTAGCACAATAAAACACGATAAAAATCCTAGAATATAGAAATTAGACGATACCAATGCGTTTTTAAATGTTCGTTCATCGCCGAACGAGACATGGAAGGCTAATATGTATTCCGAAAAGCTGCTCTCGTTGCGGCACGATCGAATTAAATTCGAATTATCGGATTAGCATGTGATTTTCGTCAGCATCGAGGACGGTGTAATCCCATGCGGAATGGTGAAGAATGGATGGGGGGACGAGAAAGAACGTGATGGAGGGATGATCGAGAATTCGGGGGTTGCCAACCCCATTGACGCATCAAACTCGAACGACGGAGAAGGAAGAAGCGAGAGAGAGAGAGGGAGAGAGAGAGAGCGATGGACTATAATAGTACAGACTCATGAATTTTCTTCGCCTCGTACACACGAAATGATCGCGCAATATCCATTCTCTCCATCTCTCTCCCTTCTCACCCCTTCTCGCGGGTGTCCTCTCCACCGGCTTTTGACTCCTCGCGGTGATCGTCCTCGTCGCACGAAGGGCTCGCAGGATCGTTACGAGCTTGCACCCCTCTCGATGGCGTATCATCTATTATTTATATTAATAGGCAACACCCGGAGATCAAGTCGCGCGTGCGACGAATAAATTTGTCCCCTCGTTGTTCGTCAGTAAAACCAAACACATTCCTCGATCCGCATCTCGTTCATCGGTTATCAATTAATAACTCCGCAAGGTTAATCTCAATTTATAACAAATTGAGAAGAAATACTTTTTTCGTTCTAGCGCCGTTTTGTTGTTGAATAAAAATCTCATCGAAATATCACAATTTGGTTCTAATATCGATAAACGAATACGTTGAATTCGATTTTTTGCAAAAACTTAATCACCATAGGGGGGGAGATGCGACGACATGTGGAAATTTTATCGCGGCAGTGATGTTACTGTTTCGTCGGAATCATCGACCATCCCCCTCGCCGTCTTCACGGTGATACAGCCACTGCGTACTTGATATAAATCCATTAATCATGAAGAAGTGAATAATCATCGATTTTACGATCGTTGAAGCATTAACACAACTATGAATTATTTATTATACATCGATGTACGAATAATGAATGATATACAATCAATTACAATAAATCAAACTCTAAATTATATCTCTTTCGTCCTCGTATTTCACATTTAATCCGCAATTATCAAAAACAAGATCACCGCTGAAGAATTCCAATCACAAGAAAATTCCAAAAACGTCTCACCCACAAAATACACTCCATCAATCATTCTATTCCGATAACTTCTCTCATCCATTCATTCATTTTCCCGTTTTTCCCAAAACCCGACAGAATTTCATCCCCTCCTCACATTTAAAAAAGAAAACAAAACAAAAAATTCGCCCTCAACGCGAAACAAAGCGATGAAATTCCGGCTGATCGATTCCGCGACCCTGTCGATAAAAAAAATAAAATAAAAAAAAATTGACCAATATACCGGACAGCCCGGTGGAGTAACAGCCCTTCGGGCCCGGACCGATGGCCGTTACCGCCTCGCCCCGGTCTGTTTCACACGGGTGGCAAATAAATAAGGGTTCGCGGTCGGTTAAACGCGAACCCGCGACAAATCCGGATCCAACGGTTTTGCTATACGGGATATATATTCAGTAACGCGGGGATACTACAGTCTATTACACACCGAGCAATTTGGGCGTCGCGCGCTCACGAATTGTCAACCTGGGGCGCTTATAAATTCTAATAAAGCCGGACCGGCGTAGGGCAGGGACGGAAGACGGGGAGGTTCGTTGGGTGGTGCTGGGGGGGGGGGGGGGGGGGGGTGCGGCGGATAACCGCGGGAAACAAGTGGCACGGAAGAGAAGGAAGCGACGAACGTTAGCTGGACGAACGAAGAA